>JAODAL010002038.1:15000-208592 GCA_025379985.1 Phyllomedusa bahiana
GCTCTGTATGAGCCTTAACACACAAGGTACACCTTTCTAAATGGAAGAAATAACAAAAACACCTTAATACAATTTCTCAGTCACTTCTGCTTCCTTGAGGGTAACAGAACAAGAGACACACATCAAATTAGATCTGACCCTTAACCACCTGAACCAAATTTTTCTTCTACAAGTCATACTCTCAGTCCTCTGCTCAGGTTTCTAGATCCACCCCTTAGTTCAAAAGGTCTTTTCTCCCTACAAAATTAACTATGCAGATGCTAAAATACATACAGTTATGTTACCTTTATCACTACATAATGATCATAGAAACCTTTCCAATAAACCTTTGTAGTAATATACAGTGGAGAAAACAAGTACACTGGTGATTTTGCAAGTTTTCCTACCTACAAAGAATGGAGAGGTCTGTGATTTTTAGCGTAGATACACTTCAACTGTGAGAGACAGAATCTAAAAAAAAAAAATCACATTGTATGATTTTTAAATAATTTGCATTTTATTGCATCAAATAAGTATTTGATCACCTACCAACTAGCAAGAATTCTGGGTCTCACAGACCTGTCAGTCAGTTTTTTCTTTCAGAAGCCCTCATACTCTGCACTCAATACCTGTGTTAATTGCACCTGTTTGAACTTGTTAATTGTATGACAGACACCTGTCCATACACTTAATCACACTCCAACCTCTACCATAGCCAAGACCAAAGAGCTGTCCAAGGACACCAGGGACAAAATTGTAGCCTTGAACAAGGCTGGGATGGGCTAAAGGACTATAGGCAAGCATCTTGGTGTGCAAGCAACAACTGTTGGTATAGTTATTAGAAAACGAAAAAAACACACTGTCAATCTTCATTGGTCTGGAGCTCCATGCAAGATCTCGCCTTGCGGGGTAAGAAGGACTCAGAGAGGTCAGGAATCAGCCCAGAACTACATGAGAGGACATGGTCAATGACCTGAACAGAGTTGAGACCAGAGTCTCAAATATTACGGATAGTAACACACTACACCGTCATGCAAGGGGCCCCTGCTCACCCCAGCACATATACAGGTGATAAAGAAGGATGAGTACAACCTCGAGAACACCATTCCTACCGTGAAGAATGGGGGTGGAATCATCACACTTTGGGAGTGCTTTTCTGCAAAGTGGACAGGACTACTACTCCATATTGAAGGGAGGATAGATGGGGCAATGTATTGCGAGATTTTGGCCAACGACCTACTTCTCTCATTAAGCGCATTGAAGATGTATCGTAGCTGGGTCTTCCAGCATAACAATGACCGGAAACACAGAGCCAGGGCAACTAAGGAGTGGCTCCGCAAGAAGCATTTCAAGGTCCTGCAGTGGAATAGCCAGTCTCCAGACCTGAACGCAATTGAAAATCTTTGGAGGCAGCTTAAACTCTATGTAGTCCAGCGACAGCTCTGAAACCTGAAAGATCTGTATGGAGGAGTGGGCCAAAATCCCTGCTGATGTGTGTACAAACTTGGTAAAGAAGTACAGAAAACATTTGATCTCTGTAACTGCAAACAAAGGTTGCTGTACAAAATATTAAGCTCTTTTAGATTTGGTCTCTTACAGTAGAGGTGTACCTACGGTAAAAATTACAGACCTCTCCATTCTTGGTAGGTGGGAAAACTTGCAAAATTGTCAGTGTAACAAATTTTCCACACTGTATATATTTTTCATGGTACAGAATAGTGCTTCTTTTTGGACCAAAAAACATCCTTGGCTGTTTGAGCTCTATATTCTAATGTTTATGGGATAATCGGCGCTTGCAAAAATAGGCATGTTGCAAACTACTTATATTTGATCTAATAATGCAAAATATCCCTTTTAGATAATAAAAACGTTTTAGCTAAAGCACGTGTTCACCTTTTGACTACAAGCTTAGATAGAGAATTAATCTAGAGGAAAACTATGTAATACATTGCCTTTACTGTATTAATCCAGAGTTTAAATTTGCACCATAACAGAGCTGCAATCACAATTTTGCTATAATAATCCCTCAACTTGCCTTGTTGGCTGTGTCTGTACATAGCCTGCCCTGGTGATTTGCATTCTGAGAACTGCAAGCTTTTATACAGTAATGTGGTGTAAAAATAATTACCTTACCTAACTACTGATTAAATTAAATGTCATAAGATCTCATAGGTGGGGTCCATACTCTAAGCATTAAAAAGGCCACAGTACTTCTCTTATTTTCAGGTTTGCCTCTTGAATCATTTATGCAAAGCAACGGGATTGTGAAGTGTATTTAATGGACTTCTGTTCACCATACATACATATGATGCACAAAATCATGCTCAATGGTGGTCATGCAATTACCCACACAATTACCCGCACAAGGGTAAATCCAGAAAATGAGTTTTCCAGGTGTTGAGAATAACATGGGTGCATAATAAAGATGGTCTTAAAAAAAAAAAAAAAAAATAGCTTATACATTTAATTCTAGCTTTGTTAGGCTTTCTGCACATTATTTGTGTATGGAAAAGGGGTGGTGCGCCATCTTCTATTGTTAATGGTGTTTCCCATGTTATCTGTCTCTAGTTTTACAATACACATTGAAAACTTCAAGATTTCGTTTTTGTAAACTATGGTTAGTAAATCAAAAACATTTTTAGGATTTTTTTGGGCATTACATTATATAAAAACTTCATTTTATTAATACAACATTTCTGACGACACTTACCTTTCAGTTGTCTATGTGGCAGAATCCAGTTAAAAGCCAATTTGCCGTTCTCAAGAAAAAAAAAAAACTGTATGTGGTTTGTAACTTAGAAGCTACATTCTAATTACAAGCTGGTTGCTATTACTATACATAAGTTCTTGATGTTATGCCCACAAACCATTCTGCAAATGCTTTAAGAGGACAGTTTGGCTCTTGTATTCCCGCAGTGCTCTGCACTTGAAAATTACATATAAAATATTGTCCTTCTCTAGCTACAAGATAAAACTTCTAAACAGATTCACTATTTCAGCTGCTGCTTTTACAGTCTTGTTACAAATAGTAGGTAAGGACGATGATCGCTCTGTTTTCTTGACAGGAATAGATACAATTAGACTAGATCACTAAGCAATAACCAGTAATACATGAAAGATAAATATGGTGATGTTTTTGCACTGGGAAGGGGGTTTCTTTCCACTTATCTGATAATACACTTCTCAGGCCATAGCACAGAAGTGAGAGGATTGCTTAATAGTCCTTCTTTGTGGCTAGCTATTAGAGCTCAAAGAGAGTAAAGTCAGAGAGCAATGTAAATAGGGGAACTTTAACAAATTATATAAAAAATTATGTTATATAAAATATCAAATTAAAATATTGATTAAAATATATAAAAAAAAAGAAAAAACTTAAAAACAGTCATATATTGCTTCTCAATATGTGAAATGAAAAATTCTAATGGTAGTCTCCTTTTAAAGGGTAAGTAACCGGTTTTCACTGGCAAATTCCAGTTTTGTAAATTCACAGAGAGCAATGATGAAATAACCTGTTGCCATGCCCATAACTACTGATATAATCACAAAAGTATTATGGACAAAAGACTGTTGTTTTCAGACAGGCAAGCACTAAGTAATGTGAATGTTTATTTAAAACATATGTTCATTACGGTCACAATTGTATATACTATGTTTATATAATAAGTCACCTACAAACTTTAAAGCTACTGCATAACTTTATCAAAAGTTACAAGTTTCTAAATTGACTGTTTTTGGATCTCCTGGCTGGTAGTAGTGGTAACCTGGGCACCTTGTACTGAGTTTATCCAGTAGTGTTAAACTTAATAGCTGGATCATGCTTTTATATAAATGGCAATTTTCATTTTTTTTTTTTTTTTTATATTTTTACACAATCAACTGAAAACTGCTTTCAATGGTTTTGTTAGAGAGTAAGGATTGGTAGAGGATAGTATGGATAGGTTTACATGGTGTTGGTGAAATGCGTATTTGGGTACGTATTACGTACCGAGATACATACCCAAATACGTATTTAACAATGTTCAATGTAAAATATGCATCATTGTTCAGGCAATACATATTTTACTTACATTATTGTATTGCTTTTTACGGATCCATACAAAGAAGTGACATATCACTTCATCAGTTTTACGCACTTAAAAACCAATAGAAACAATAGGGTATCTTTTTGAAGTCCAAAAAATGTATCCAAATACGCACCACATTTTGTGGTACATACTTGGATACGTTTTAGGCAATATGTTTTATTATAAAAATGTATTCACTCCATCTGAACATACCGTATGGGTCATAATTCTGGCTTTTCTTTTCAAATGTTTTACTTATGGCTAAAGGCTAAACATAATCAAACCCTTTTTTTGTTTGTATTTTCAGGTTTATCATTCATTTGTATATATTCTTTACAGTCAAAAGAATTTTGAAGAGAAAAACCATACAGAATGCATCATAAAATCACAGCATTCGCCATATTTTATTACTTCAAATACCAAAAATGTACAAGTTGTATAGGGGAGTAACTTTTTTTTTTTCTTACAATAACAGTAATAAATATGAAATAAATAAAAACATACTGACAAGGAATTTAACAACAAGTTATGATTAATGGACAAAAATACATTGTGTAAATGTAATTTTTGTTTTATTAATCTGCCCATGTTTCTAGTAAAAACAAAAACCAGAAAAAAATGTGATTTAGAGGAACCAAATTCCTTTCTGAGCATACACTTGAATCGTCTTAGTCACTTTAGATGCGGCTTGTTAAGCATCTACACAAGACTGTCAGTAATCAGTATTAGGCTGGGGGCAGAACATGCATTTGCAGAGTCTTTCTTTTTTAGTTTATGCCACATGTAATTCTGCTCTTTAGGATCTAACACCAGTGTTTGTGGGTAGGTGGATGGAGGAGGGAGAATGGTGATGGTGGGGGCTGTCTGCAGAAGGTGTTACCCAGCAGGATGCAGTAACTTTAAATGAGGTTTCAATGTTTCTCTCCAGTTAACATAATAGCTTTCATAACAAACATGAGGAAATGCGATGAGACTGATATTTTTTCTCTTTAACCAGTTGTGATACACAGAACCTAAAATCCTACAACAGAAACGAGGAAACCCTGTATTAAAATTAAAAAAAAACTTTTTTTTTCCACCAACAATAAATATGGTGTACTAGTTTTTAACTAAAAGATACCATTTTATCAGACTCTCCATTCAATACTTAAATTGATAAAGTAGTACCTTACATTTTAAAGTTAGCATGCTGAACTGGGTACAAGGTGCCTGAAACAGGCTGCACAGTAGCCAAATTATAACTTTATTCAAACTGTGACTCTTCCGAAGAGCGTTCAGTGAAATTTAGAGGAAATTTTTTAAAATAGTCAAAATGTTTAATTAGTCAAAACAGACACTGTTGGTATTTGGATATTGAATTTCATATACTTTGCATCAAACAAATGTGATTTACATCTGACCATTGAAAATATACCAAATAAAAAGTAATGCATAAAAACATTTAGCACCAAATGAATAATTGAATCTGATGGGGTTTTCCCATCACAGCAAGCGCTGCAGGAAGGGAAAATTCCTGTAAAATTAGCAATTTGTAAAATGCATGTTTAAAAAAAAAAAAAAAAGGTACGACTTCGCTAATACAGGTCTACTGGCACCTTTAACTTGCTGTCTTGTCTCCTTGGTTACCGACCACCACTATGTGCTTTCAGTTATGGATGGTAATGCAGCGTTAACAAATATGGTCTGAGAATAAGTTCTTCTGGTCGGGGAAAGGACCGGGGGTGGTGAGTACAGTTGAGCGGAAAGGGGCGTCTCCACTATCCCAGCCACAGGTAACATCACAGTAACGCTATATTTCTGGCCACTACTGATAGCACACAGTGGTGGTCAGAAACCAAAGAGACAAGCGAGCAAGTGAAAGGTGCAAAAAAAACAAAAACAAAAAAAAACCCTGTATTAGATAAAGCATACATATTTTTTTTAACATTCCTTTTGAAAATTGCTTTACAGTAACTGGCCTCTCCAGCAACACTTGCTGTGATGGAAATACCTCTGAGAAGTACAAATGCATCTATAGACAAGTTGGGACCAATGGCTATAAAACTACTTAGTCCATCTTCACTGCTCGGTGGACTTAATTCTAGTGTACAGAATTCTGTGGTTAACTGGCGAACACTGAATACAAGGACTCTCCTCTGTAGTTTGGTTGAAGATACCCCTTAGGTTTGTTGTGGTGAGACTAAAGGGAATGCCCACTAGCACAGACTTATGCAAAAAAATCACCCTGAAAAAATAAAAGCCAGGCCACCATGTACAACTAAACCTTTACTTTACACACATACCATGTCAGTCTACAAGACAATCCCGATGGCCCAGAAACAGCCTAAAATATACCTGACAGAGATAACTGTCCGTAGCCTCCTGGAACCCGGTCTCCAGACAAAAGTACAGTTTAGTAAACAAAACTTATTTAAAAAGGTGGCATTTTATCTATCTGAAGGAACAATATTTTCGTATAAGCCCCTACCCTTTTACCACACTTTGTTTCACATACACTAACACTTCATGAGGAAGAATAAGCGGGAGACATAGTAAGCTGCAGCTCTCTCATTTTTGCGTTACAATTTGGATAGAGGAAAAGGACGATAGCATCCCAAATAAACTTGTCGCTATTGTCGCTTTAAGGTTGAGCGTACGTGTGGCTATAATTTGTTCCATAGTTCACCCACGTACTTTGTTATTAGAAGGTGATATGGATCCTCTAAAGTTATATTTTCCCATTTCATGACAACCAACATAATATGGCAGTTGGCTTGCACTGGTTTCACCCTACTTTCTCATAAGATCATAATACTTTTTATGCAGGGGACCTACCCCTATGGTTTGATTAACTGAAAAGCTTCTTACTCTGCAATGTCCAATTTTGAATGTATATGTACTAACTGAATTGTAAAGTGCTGTAATATATGTTGGCACTATTTGAAGATTATTATTACTAGTATGATTTAAATAACAGTTAAGCAAGCATGTGTTTTACATACAGAATTCAAATGCTGAAAAAATATATACCTGTAATCCCCAACCTATGAAAAGAAAATATCCAGAATCAGAATAAAAAGGTTTGCTTTATTTGTCTTTAGGAATAGGGCCACTTATTGTCCATGAGTTGTGTCTGATACTGCATCTCAACATCATCCAAGTGAATGGCAGACAATCTGTTAACATGCCTTTTAAAATATGAATGAAACACCTATATTTCAACTACTTAAAACATGGATTTTAACAGTTTTATATTTTCTGATTTAATACTTATTTTTTTTATTTAGTGTTCATGATTATAGAGGCAGCCATTTTGTCTTAAAAAGCATTTCGAGATCAGCTTCACAGCAGTCACACTGATCACAGAGCACTTCTATGGAAAAATGTTCTAAGCAAGCTCTGTGGAAGGGATGATTTTATACATAGGTGTAATTTTTCTTTGGAATTTTGTTAGTGAGGATAATAAGAGAACTGCTGAAAAGTGATCTCTACAGAATAGGAAGTGGCTGTTTAGAAAATAGAATAACCGCAAGATGTCAGCTTTTTCTTTTCTTTTGTTTTAATATAGTGACATGGAAAATTAAAATCACCAGAAGGATCTTTAAAAATATGTTTAACAAAAAACTTATATTGAACATTTATTTTCTGATTACACAATCCCTTTAAATTTGTGAACAGATACAACCACTTTCCTTCAATAAGTAATCATGTAAGTGTTTTCCAATTAGCACTGCAATGCATTGCATAATTAATATCAAAGGGTGAGAAGTGAAGTCTCCTTACCTTCCACAGTAACTCAGGAATTTATAAACACTAAATATTTTCAAACATTTTCCAGTTTACTCCATTATCTTAAAACACCCTGAGCAAACCTACATTTGTGAAAACACATGAATATGTATTTTGCAGAAATTGTATAAAATTATGATAACATGTGCAGAACATGCCCAGTGTCTTATTTCTCAGTTGCCTCCCAAGATTCTGAGATGACAAGAATATATAAGAACATGTAAGGTGAACGCTGATTGCTTGATATACTTGTAGAAAGAAATGTAGTTGCATACACATGACAAAACCCAAGAAGATTGTGCAATTTTAAACAGATTTTGATTCGACCACCATGTGCAGTCAATGTCATGTTATGAATTCTGACATATGTAGTGTTTAATTTAGTGCGATCCTTAATTTTATCAGTGGAATTAAGGGGACTTTGATGGTTACTGAACCTTAAACAAACAAAAAAAAAAACACATGTAAACTCTTTCAAAGATTCCAGTTAGAATAGGTATTCAAGTCAAGTAGCACAATAATCATTTGGTATTAATAATAGGTATGTATATAATCCATATAATACATATGGAAAGGTATGTCTGCAGTGACTGGAACTGTGCAATATATTAGGGCCAAGCAGAACGATTTCAGTGTCATATCATTCAATATTAAAAAGTTGAATCAAACTGGTTTCATAAGCTACAAAGCGCTACAGTGAGTGCGTTATTTCATACGAGACAAAAAACCTCACTGTTGACTTGCAGAGAGCTGATTATTTAGAGAACAAGGAAGTAGAGTGTGGCATTAGTAATGCAGAGGCTGGAGAGGCAAGTGGCAAGACACTATGCCTAGTGAAAAACATTTTGTTCCCATCTCTACTGGCACATACTGGCAAGACATAAGGCCAGGTTGACCAAGCTATATTTAAAAGTAATGTGCAGAATGTCAGCCGACAAACAGTATTAAAACAAGTAACAGAGTTATCTGTGGTCACGCTCTTCAGTGTTAGTGTGTAACTCAAGACTTTACATTCTTGTTGTCTTTCTAGATTTTACCATAATAAAACATACAATGTTAATAAACAGACAAAGTCCAGAGTTAGTATCTTGGTATTATAACATTTATTAAAATAATGCTATGGGGTTAATAGAAACAGCAAAGAACCAAGAATTAAAATGCAAGCCATGTAAAAACCCAACTAAAAACCCAATATGTCTAATGTCATCCAGTCGCTAACTAGAAGCCAAGAAAGACAACACTCCCAATATAATAAAGTACTGCAAAACAATTGGCAATTTTAGTTATCAAAATCGTGGGTTTTGCATTTTGTATCCTTTTTCTCAATCAGGAAAAAATCCATTTGAATGTTATATAACATACATATAAAACAAGATAGAAAAATACATTATAAACTTGTAACAATGGCTGTAAATACATTATTTTACATTTTTAGGCAATAGGTTGGTTATGATACATACATAGCATGAAACTACTAAGGTTATAAAGAATAGACAAATACGTTTCATCTGTACGGTTACATATCTGCGACACTCCCATCTAAACATTCTAAAAAATAAAATATATAATACTGTCAAAGAAAAAAAAAAAAAAAAAAAGAAAAAGACTGAAAAAAACTACCTAATTAGAAAGAACATAAAAATCATAATACTGAGATCAAAGGCATTCAGAAATTTCAAAAGTCATGCTTTTATCTTAAAGTTGACCCATTTGTTCCTAAGTTTGTTCATAGCAATCATGACTTACACATATCTATTCAATAGACATATGCATTGTCCACCATTCCCTAAAAAAAATTAAAAATTCGTCTAAAAACAAAACTGCTAAAATGTCCAGGTTTATCACAACTGAGATGAATCTGGATCAAATACTGATTTTTAAACGGTTTGATCTCTCTAAAAGTGTTTCAAAACCATACCCTGGAAAGGGATAAACAAAAATAAACTGCTATACTGTATATGTATATATAGATTAGGAAGACAAAGCTGGTGGCATGGGAAATAAAATCTGGATGTTGAATAGGAAAGCATGAATGTCTGTTGCATAGTAAACCAACTGATAATTTTTTTTAGTGAGATGGGATGGCAGACTAAATCACCACAAAGGTGCTTGAAATCTAAGAACTCTATGCTTTAGTGCTGACCTTTATTAGGGATTGTATAATACACTGCACACAGGGTATGGGTGACAATACTGGGAAAAGATATCCCAGAACACTGCCACATTTGTAACAAAACAACTCACTTAAAAATTATATATGAAGTAACGTTTCACCAAACTACTGAATATACACAGAAGTTTGTCAATATTAAAATGTAGTTGGCATTCTATAAGGAACAGGCCATAAAAGTTATAACTCTTATGATCAGCTTTTTCGTGGCAACCATATTAGATATTCTTAGATTTTCTTGTTTATACAATATTTTACTGGGAGACTGAATTAAACAGCTCAACAGAATTTCTGTATTTCTCATACTGCTAGTAAACTTGAGGCCTATCAAAACTTACTTGGCAACATGCTGCAGGCCATTTGACCTTGACGTAAATAAAAGGAACAAACTTATACAAAACCACGGGACTAAATGACCATGGAGAAAAATAAGGCACTTTCTTTTCTTTAGACTTACACCGATATTTAAACTAAAGAGAAAAAAGGTGAATATGGGGGGAGGGGAGAGAAAAAAAAAAGGACAAAAGGCTCTTTTTTGGTCTTATTCCTTGACTACCACCATAACAAAAGCATTCAATGCAATAAAGGGTTGTTTTTTTTGTTTTTCCTTTTTTTTTTTTATAACACTTGAAAGTATAAAATGCTACATTTCCAAAAATATAGTTTTTTTTTCTTCACCAGCACCCTTGTATAGCAAAAGTATCTACTTTTTGTTCATGTTTTCAATGCACTACACTTGTATCTACAATTTCAATACAATTATACAGCAAATAGGCAAGCATGGCTTTTACATCCTTAAATGTTTTTTTTTTTCTTTACAGGGAGGTCAAAAACATATTTGAACAGTTTGCCCAGTAATGTGATACATAATGCATGTACCTTGTTCCAATATTTTAATAAAAGAGGCTTTGTAAAAATATTTTAATACTGCATCACCATGTATGTGTGCAGATAATGTTGTTTCAATTCGTACAGCAGGGTAAAAAGTTTATAACTCAGAAGGTCATGGCACTCTTATCAGTGTAACAAAATTGGCAGGTGATCTCACAAATAAAACAAATTGCAAACTTGACCTGGGGAGGGTTCTGTAGTGACTAGAGTAATTTCTAATTTTAATATTTGTTCTTTAAAATATATAAAATCACTTCACCAGTGAAATCCCTGACCAATCAGGTTCATGCATGATGCATCATCACAACACAGTACATTCAGCTTTATACTTCACTATACGAGAGAAAAAACAAACAAAATAGAGTTCCCTAGAAGTCTCTCACAGTAACTGCCTCTGTCATTGGTAGTTGAGGATCAGCTGTCTTGCCAGTACTGTAGATGAAGCCTTTATACCGTTCGTTGGGACACTAGAATATGATCAGTGCGAAGGGTTGATTTGGACCTTATTGCTTTACTACAATTCAGTGCAGATACTAAAAACACTTTCACCCAATAAGGGAAAGAAAAACAAATGCAAAAAATGTTGAGTTGGAAGATAACCATTTTCTGTGTCTTTTGTTAGATGGTAAGACGAACGGACAAGTGCCTCAGCTCGCTGCACTGACGACAGGCAAGCAAAGGCGATTACCAGTTAACTGATCAGCAGGCAGGCATGGTCAGGTCATCATTGGGTGAAGAGTTCAGAGGTCAGAAGGTCATAGGTTAGTTGCCGGTGGCGGCTGGGTGGTTAGAAACAAAAAAAAACAAAACAAAAAAAAGAAAAGAAAAGATAGAGAAGAGATTAGTTTCAGCTAGTGACGGCTTAATGACAACATGAAAAACTAATCACAACTAATAAAAAAAAAAGCATGTTTAATTCTGACAAACTGATTGACACCATCTACAGAATACAATTAAAATCATGACACCAAGTATCATGATTCGAATGTGTGAAGGAGGAGCCCACGCCCATAAAACTGGTTAACAAGTAGAAAAAATGGAAATAAAACACAACTAAGGGCTAATGGTTAGTAGCAGTCGGAAATTGGAGACAATAATGAATCAGCTTGGAACTCAGGAAGAAATTTTCAGACAGTCAGTGCACACAATCAGTATCTGACTGCTATTAAGCATTAGTACTCCCCAATGGTGCAAGCATTGAAGCATCTAATATTAATGATGATGTGATTATTAACTTGGATTAGAGTAATGGATCTAAAGAATTTATTTTTCAAAAAATAAAAAAATAAAATGAAGAAAAATTTTAATATAAACTATGGGCCAAACAAGATTGTTTTTGTTCAATAAATTTTATTGCTCATTTCTATTTACAATCACAAAATATCTTGGCCTCATAATACAAAGCAATAATAAACTCTGGTCTAGCACAGTAGGCATCATCATGTGAACCAGGAATGGCTAACACTATTACTACTGGCAGCATTTCCAGTTGAAATACTAATTTACACAATATAGGACACATATAAAATGCATTTGTATGTAAACACTGTAAAAGTCCTGGCTTTTTTCTTTATTTCTAGACTCAAAATTTTTTGAAGTACATAAAAAAAACCAAAACCAAATAATCTAATATGCTAATAAAGCATTTTATAACTACAAACAGCCCTCTAATTTCAAAGCTAATACTCTGCAAATACAATAAAGTCTGACATTTCATATACATTCCTGCATTATATTTTTATATTTCTTACGCCATCTGTAAATACTATTTTCTTTTTTTTGAAAAAAAATAAAATAAAAATACAGTAAAACATAAAAGGTTCTCAAGTGGAAAGTTAACATTCCCAGTGTTCTTGAGCTCTTCCTTCCTCAGTAACTCACAATCTCCTTCACCAAACTTGGTCCACTTAACAGTAGTATAATTTTTAAGACTCATTCAACAGCTTTACTATATATTATGAGGTTCCATTTGCTTATACTGTACTGTTGCCATCATGACTAAAGCAGAGGAGATATAGACTAAACGTTTTCAGTGCAAAGTCAGATTTGTGGCATTTCGTATAATGAAATCCAGTAGGTTCACAGATAGCTTTGTCTTCGAGACTATGCATCAGTTGGTCAACTTCATAAATGGAAAGACAAAACATATAATCTCTTGAGCTAATCAGATTCCCTTCCAATATCTTAGGTTTTATGTAGGAACATTAAACCATAACCGTTTTCTCTTTACTTCTTGATCGGAGCTATGATGCTTGCTTAAAAACTTGCTTGTATTAAGCAGACAAAAATAAATGTGGCTCACTACTACCACAATGGTATTATGTAGATATACTGACTTCTATATTTTGTTGTGCATTGATCCCAAAGCACTATATGTAACTGGATTAAAAAGATATAATCAAGAGATGTGGTTATAAAGTTAAACTAATATATCAGGTGGTGAAACTTACTGGCATAACTGTATCACATCCTCTGCCAAGTCTATGGCCAAATACAGTACACACAGGTTTAATAACTGTGCAACATTATTAACAAGTTATAAAAAAGTATTTCAGTCTGTCTGTTACAACAATTAAACGGATTATAGGATACAAATGTAGTCAAGAATCATCATTGAAATGACTGCCCTTCAAGTCAAGAATGCTTAATTACAAAAGAAGGAAATGCAGAATTGCATTCAAATCCAAATTTATAAAACAGGCCGGAAAAAAAAAAAAGTTATAAACACCTGCAATATTTTACCGCTTGTCAACGATCTGCGGGGAAAAGGAAATCTTTGCAGACACCAGGATGTCGATTAGTTCAATAACATTTTGCATATAACCCAATTAATAATGGAGTTTTGATCTAGTATTTGATATTCTATTGCAAAATGGTTTGCAAGATCATAGTAAATATAGTTTGAGAACTTAAATATAAAGTTTGAGAAAAATGTACTTTAAAAGATTCTAGCTTTCCCTTTCAACACTGTACTCATGAGTAGATTTAGACAGTAGAAAAAAAGGCCTGATATGAATCAAATAGTACATGATGGCTGATATTGGGTATCTTGCTGCTTTGCTTTAGAACTAATCAATTTGTGAAAATATTCAGCACAATCTCCAGATATGGTCTCTTTATATTTAGTTACATTATGTACCCTATTAATTAAAACAAACTGGACATAGTTCTTAGAAAATACCAGGTGGTCTCTAATTCTAAAAAAAAGGTTTTCTGAGACCAAATAATTGACAATCTTCAACTGACCAAAGAGACTGTGGCACAAACGTGTACATTTTGTAGCAGCGATGATTGGTACAACAGGCTTTCTAAAATTAAATGTGACTAAGCTGCAGTATCAGGCACTGCAAAACGTATGAGGTTCAAGAAAGAATAAAGAGGTGGTAGCTCTTGCAGAAGCTCCACAGCCCCTTCAATTAGCCGATTGGTGGAGGTGCCAGGAGTCAGACCTCCACTGTTCTGATACCAAGGGTCTGTCCTAAGAAAAGACCATCAACAAAGTTCCATAAAATACTTTAAAGAAAACAGTGGATATAATAAGGAGCATAATTTAGAATATCACAAATGGTATAATTATGTAGGCTTTTGTTTCTATGACTCACTGACATAAATAATTAAATTGTCCTGCTTTATCTGAAATCAGAACAAAACAACGACAACAATGGCATCTGCAAAAAATAAGTCAAGAGGAAGGATTTGAAGGCCCTCATTTTCTTACTTTATATTTAAGCATTCATCTGTCCTGCTTTGCAACACCGAAGTAAATTCTGCATACCAACATAGAGCAGTATATTCTGCCAGCTCCCTGTTCACTGGTAAAATGAAGAGGTGTAACAAATAAAAAAAAAAAAAGGACTTAAAATTACTGACCAACATCCAATGGGTGATTACCATTTTCTGAAAACCTGCTCTAAACTGTTGGGCTGCATATTAAATGTGGTGTTGTAAAGTAAACTTACAGACATAGCACTTAAGGTAACAAGAGAAAAAGGAAAAAAACACAAACTACACAGCTAAACTAACCTCGGTCTGCGGTCACAATCCTTTGGTAAGGATGGACACGCATATCGTGCCTTCGAACTTTAGTAGCCACCGCACCTAGTTAAATTGCAATTACCAAGACAAAGTTAGAAACACAACATTAATTTAAAAAGTACACACAATACATTAACAGAGTTCATCAAAACTGGAGTTTACATAATGTTTTGCTACAAAAAAGGATTTATATTTAAGAAAGCAACAAGTTAAGGCACAGTAGTTTGTAGTCATTGCTATATAAAAGATACATGTGCAGATTAATATTGCATTTAATATCACACGTTTGGCCTTAACCTGCTCAGCCCTGTGAGTTCGGTTGGTGTCTGTAAGCACCTCTGACACTGAAGGGCATCATAATGCATTTATTTGCCACTGAATAGCAGTAGGTCTTGAAATCTGTTAGACCCAAAAATAAGGAAGCTTTACTAGTCACATATTCATTGAAGTGCTTTACATTCAGCAGATTAACAATAGTTTTTCTTGTACTTTAATACTGACATCAGTTGTATTAAAAAAAAATTCCAGTTGTACATTTTTAAATGATTTAAGTATTCATTACCTTAAGTCAGTAAGTAGAAACCACATGAATTAAGTGATTAGTAAAGCGCACAGAGTAGGTAACTTAGCAGTCAGCATTCTACTACACACTCACTGCTACTTAAAACGTAGACTAAATCAAATATTGATCAACATAAAAAAGGGTTTATTTTATCTATGTGCAAAACAAAAAATAAGTGCAAGTAAGTCACTGACTGCTAGGCAAAGTTTATTTCCTTAGATATCTTTTTTTTGTTCAAAACTGCTGAAACTAGGCAATTGCTAAATTTCAAATCTGATGATCAGTGAAGGGTCATTTAAGATTTTCTTGAATTCTTAGCCTTTCGTGGGGAAAGCCATACCTGAAGACAAAAGGAAGGGAATTAAAAAAAGCAGTTAGCATTCTTTATATATTGTTTTGTTTATAGTTTGACTATATGTCACATTTCAAGGCCTTACATCACGGTTCTCTCAGTACAGACATTTTTTGGCATATCACGAAGTTACACCATCCAATGTCCAAATTGTTGTGATCTCCATCGCTAAAACAAGGTGCTCATGGTACTCGGAAAGACCTGTGGAAAAATTGAGCTAGACACTCAATATAGACCATGGCTGCTGAAGTAGCCACCCAGTGCTAAAAAGCAACCAAGCGGCATGATGCTTTCTGAGCGCCACTTCCATTTTGGTTAAATTATATGCCGTTAATGTCTGTGATGAACACCATGCCTGCATATTGTAAAATATCAAAGCCAAATTAAAGGCAAAGTAAATACATAACCTTTGATAGTGGGTTGGTAAAAGGTTTAAAAACAGCTGTGTGACCAACATACATTGGGTACAGAAAGTATTCAGACACCTTTAAATTTTTCCCTCTGTTTCATTGCAGCCATTTGGTAAGATCAAAAAAAAATTCATTTTTTTTGCACCCCATTTTAAAAGGAAAAAAACAGAAATGTAGATATTTTGGTCATAAGTATTCAGACTCTTTGCTGTGACATTCATATTTAACTCACATACCGTCCTTTTCCTTCTGATCCTCCTTGAGATGGTTCTACTCCTTCATTGGAGTCTAATTGTGTTTAATTAAACTGATTGGACTTTATTACGAAAGGCACACACCTGTCTATATAAAACCTCACAGCGCATGTCAGAGCACATGATGTCTAAGGAACTGCCCAAGGAGCCCAGAGACAGAATTGTGGCAAGGCACAGATCTGGCCAAGGTTACAAAAGAATTTCTGCAGCACTCAAGGTTCCTAAGAGCACAGTGGCCTCCATAATCCTAAAATGGAAGAAATTTGGGACCACCACTACTCTTCCTCGACTTTGCCATCCAGCCAAACTAAGCTATTGTGGGAGAAGAGCCTTGGTGAGAGATGTGAAGAAGAACCCCAAGATCACGGTGGCTGAGCTCCAGAGATGCAGTAGGGAGATGGGAGACAGTTCCACATAGTCAACTATCACTGCAGACCTTAACCAGTCGGGGCTTTATGGCAGAGTGTACCGACGGAAGCTTCTCCTCAGTGTAAGATATATGAAAGCCCTCATACAGTTTGCAAAAAAACACATGAAGGACTCCCAGACTATGAGAAATACGATTCTCTTTTTGGTGTTAATTGTAAGCGGTATGTGTGGAGAAAACCAGGCACTGCTCATCACCTGCCCGATACAATCCCAACAGTGAAACATGGTTGTGGCAGCATCATGCTATGGGGTGTTTTTCAGCTGCAGGGACAGGACAACTGGTTGTAATTGAAGGAAAGATGAATGCGGCCAAGTACAGATATCCTGGATGAAAACCTCTTCCAGACGCTCTGGACCTCAGACTGGGCTGAAGGTTCATCTTCCAACAAGACAATGACTAAGCACACAGCTAAAATAACAAAGCAGTGGCTTCAGAACAACTCTGTGACCATTCTTCACTGGCCCAGCCAGAGCCCTGACCTAAACCCAAGTGAGCATCTCTGGAGATTTTTTCACCATCCAACCTGAAGGGAATTGGAGAGGATCTGCAAGGAAGAATGGCAGAGGATCCCAAAATCCAGGTGTGAAAAACTTGTTGAATCATTCCCAAGAAGACTCATGGCTGTACTAGCTCAAAAGGGTGCTTCTACTCAATACTGAGCAAAGGGTCCGAATACTTACTACCATGTGATATTTCAGTTTTTCTTGTTTAATAAATTTGCTAAATTTTCTACATTTCTGTTTTTTCCTTTCAAGATGGGGTGCAGAGTGTACATTAATGAGCAAAAAAATGAACTTTTGGATCTTACCAAATGGCTGCAATGAAACAAAGAGTGAAAAATTTAAAAGGCGTCTGAATACTTTCCATACCCACTGTACATATTAGATGGCAGCGCTTAAAGAGAACCTGTTTTCAAACTGTGATGTGAGATTTAAGAACAGTAGAGTACGAGGGCAGGTCAAATCTGCTACTAGCTTAAGTAACAAAAAAGACAATGGCAGCTGACAAAGAATATAGTGGATTCGAAGGGGAGTCATTAGGGGGCTGAAGATCCAAGTGGCTACTGTGCTTCCGCATGTTTAAACACTGGTGGGGGGAATGTTTGGGGAGACACTGCTCCCCCAATATATACAGCACAGTTTGCTGCATTCTTTGCTAACTGCATCTAACTAAGTGGCATGATATTATGTGATGATAGCAGACAGAAAATGGTGCCATACTATGTTGTCCTTAAACTAGGCAGCATATCTGCATGATGTCCACTTCACATAGCTTGTCAGTTTTTTTTTTATTTAAGAAGAAACACTAGTAAGCTGCGTGTGTCCCAATGAAACAAAAAACCTACTCTCCCCTTACTCCATTCCAGCATTGGGTTTTTCTGGTCCGATTTTCCGGGTGGGATCGTCACCGCTGTACTAGTCATGTCCCACTCAATTACATTACCACTCAGAGCAGTTAACTTACTGATAGGTTGCAGTTGTGACGTTCCCGCCCAGAAGACAACAGTAAACAAAAGACTGGAAAAAGCCAATGCTGAAATGAAAAGCAGAGGAAGGGTAGTGCAAGTTTTTTTCTGTAGATAGGCAACAGCAGAAAACTATTTTTTTCTATATGAACTAGAAAACCCCCTTTCAGTTAGAAGTGCCAGAAGTATTGTATTTTCCAAAGCATCCAGAGTTTAATTTTTCAAGGGCAATTCAGTAAGTGTAAACTGAAATTTGTAGCCATTTTTGCTTTTCATCTTTACTTATATGATACTTGTGGCTCTTTGACACGGTTCATTATATCTGTTTATTAATTCTCTATTTTTCATTATACTGGTTACTAGTTAATAATGAGAATATAATAGAGGGGTTGCACTAACTGAACTAAGGTCACCTTGCCGATGGTGGATGGGTTTCACAGTTTTGATAAAACTGTGCGCTATGAGCCTCAGAATTTTGTATCTATTACATATGATAAAAATGCATTATGAAGTACTATTATATTCAGTGTTTGTCTCTTAGCGTTTGCACAGTACTGCTGGTTCATTTGGTATGTTTGCAATATTATAAGAACAGACTGATCGGCTTTAAAGAAGTTTTTTGGAGAGCGTGCAGCACAGATCAGGAAGGTCCGGCTGCTATAGGTCTACAATCAATACAAACAGATCTATTAAAGTTTATAAGTATACCAAGCAATTTAAAAAAAATATTGTCAAATACTTAGAAAAAATATGTACACTAGATATCCACTAAAATTGTAATCCCTAAGGTAAATTACATGCATAGGATCTAAAATGTTTCTATTCTAACAGGTTAAGGTGGAACATTATTTCGCACACTCTTTTCTAGTCTATCAGTTCTTGTATGAGATGGTGTCTTTTAGAGATAGGATTTTCTTCTGATATATTACTGTAATGGTAGAGTAATTGTAGTCATTAGATGTTCCCAAGTAAGAAGGGTTTTTTTTTTTATTCGATAGATGGTTTGTGCTTGCATGGATGTGTTGTTTATGTAAGCAACACAATAGCGACACACAGCCCCCAAGATGGATTTATGTTGGAGAAAACAATTCTGATCAGCACCCACAGATACCAAGGCTTTCTGACATTAAGTATTTTAGTATTTCATTGCCTCTAAAGACACAGTTGTATGTATAGTCTGATTCAAAGTAGTTCATTCTAATACAAATCTTAAAGGGGTTGTCTCACTACAGGATTGCTTTTTATGTTAAAGATCTTGCAAAAACCAGTCACTTTGCAATATGTGTCCACTAACCGTGTTCTACCTATTCTGAGATATGCCCCCTTTTATAGGCTGCATCAGCTCCTTAGATTGCTATAATTAGAGACCTGTTTGATTGCTCCCAATAGGCTGCCAGCACTGGTTGCTATAGCTACAGACATGGCTTTTACTGCAGCCTAGTAGAAGACAGTAAACATGCCCCTGAATTCAAAATGAAACCAAGAAAATAGGTCTGAGGTAAGATGAATCAATGTAGTGAGACAACCCCTTTAAAACAGTTTGATTTATGACTTCATATAAAGTGATATGCTGACAAATATTCTTGGAGGCTTCAAGCTGTATGCACCTAAAAAGAATAACTATGGGTATTTACGCTCATGCACGCATGTAATTTCTAGGCAAATATTCAGCTTCACAATACCTTTGTTTAAGATCCTACTTTAAAGGGGCCGTTTGGGTTAATTTTATTAAATATATTTAGGCGACCGATGCCCTGATAAAATTAGAAACCCATTCTTAACTCGCTTAACAGCTCCATTCCAACACTCCCTCTGTGTACCACTGTGTCTTCTGTTGACCTCGGTCTGCTGTATTCGTTTCAAGACTGAAACACCCATTGACTGGCTGCAGTTGTCTAATGCCAATGCCCGACATCACCCTTTTGAAGTTGACAGCAGACTGCTGCAGTGTTCTTAAGCCAACATTAGCAGCTGGAAGTTAACTGAGGAACCAGAGGAGATGGCTGTATCACTGAAAAGGAGGCGAGAGGGGATTATGGTTTCTTATTCTCTCAGCGCACCTGTGGTATGAATAAATTTAATAAAATCAAGCCAGAAAACCCTTTTAAGGTTGATCACAAATGCAGACACTAGGTGGGCTTACTTGTCTAGACTAATAATTAAAAGCCCATAAAATAGGCTGTGCTATATAATCAACTAATGAACTATGACACCGTGTTGTGTCACAGAGACAAATTAATTTGTAATCATTTACAGTAACTTGCTTATCTGCAACATTAAAAGGAACATTATAGGCTAAATGCAAGCTGAAAGCTCCCTTGTATTTATTAGGCATTTCCGGTATGTAACTGTAGATGGGACGCCATGAAACTAATTCAAACATTACTCCCAATTTATATTTTATAGGGATCGTATATATTGCTAGGGTTTTTTCCAAAATAAGTAATGATTGGTTTTTTTGCTCATTTTTGGGAAATTTAAAAAACCCTGGGGTTACGGATTTTAGGTGGTAAGTTTAAAACACAAGGTTCTTTTTTTTCCCCAATGTTCTTATTAGAAACCAGCACACATTAGAAAGAACTAAATATCAGAATTACTCAATTTGTGAACGTTCTCAAAGCTTACCTAATACCCCGCTTGTTTCAATAGGATACTCAAGAATTGATGTTGCTGGGGCCAGTGTGTAAGGGTATTCATACGGTGTGTAGATCAAGCCAGCTTCTGGTGCCTGTTGGACTAGAGTAGCAGTCGGATGAGGGGTTCCATTTGGCATGACGGCTGTCTGTATTTGTCTGATCCAAGGCATTAAGGTAGGGCCACCTGGCGTAGGTTACGCAACAGTGGGGGCATACAGGCGCAGCCCAGTTTTTTAAAACCGTGGGGGGGCCTGAGCTGTCGCTGCAAGAGAAAAGGCAAGGGCTGCTACAGTAAGCAAAGAAAAAATAGAAAGAAGTGTAGAGGTGGAAGTATGGAAATAGGAGAAGGAATAGATAAAAAAGGAAAGAATGAAAGACTAGAAAAAAGCAGGAAGGAAGGAAGGCACGAACGAACGGCGAAAAAAGGAGAATCATTAGTTCATGCGCTGATCACACAAAGTGCCAAAGCACACCACTCAGATGCGTACAAGCTACCCCAACTACTAGTGTGATTAAATGCCAAACATGCTTAAAATCAAAGCAAATACATTCAGTAAAATGGCACATTAGAAGTGGAATATTTTACTCAAATCACAAAAAATTGTTGAGAGGTTTAACAATGAAAAATATATTAGCATTAGCATAGCCAGTAATTTTGCTTAAGAAACATCCAAAATGCACCAGAACAGAACAAAGCATTTTTGCCCCATCTTTTTATAGTCACAAAGAAACAAAAATGTGAGCAAGCATAAAAGTGGGTTGTGCAATCTAGTTAACTATGTGGCACAGCAAGAAAGGCTAAAAATACACTGAACTGCATCTTATGGCAATGCTTCCCCTAAGTCTATGTCTCCACTGCACACAAAAATGTCAGTTTTTCAGCGTTTTTTTTTAAAAACGAAAAACAAGAAAGACGACTAAAAAGAGGTCCCAAGACCTTTTATAGTAACACGTTCTGTTTTCTCCCCGAACGTCTTTTTTCTGCTCATTTTTTTGCGGTTTAATTTTTTTTGAAACATGTTGCAAAAAGCAGCAGGGCAGAAAATTTACTATCGGAGTCTATGTAAAGCGCCGGCTGTCTTTTGGTGCGTTTTTTGCAGAAATACACGGGGACTCTATTGCTGTGCATTTCTGAAAAAAAAAGAAAAAAAAACCACGCCAAAAGAAGGGCGCAAAAACACATGCAAAAAAACCCAACAAAACATGCCAAAAAAAAAGGATGTTTTTTTCAGCAGCTTTTGACAGACAGTGGACGAAAAACCTTTAACCTACCATAAGCATATTATTAGGTTGTATTAATTATATATTTAAGAGCTGTATAGTAGCAGGCATGCGCAAAGATCAAGTAACTGCCCAGACTGGATGTTCAATAGGATATTGTACACATAAGCAATGCACATAAAACATGCATAGATGTGCACAAAAAGATGGAGGAACAGCATGATTTTTTTTTACAACAGATGAATAAAAATAGCCTCTTATCTAAAACAAACATAAAATTATTTTATTTTACTGGAAATCTGTACCATGCTCAGTGAAATTAAAGAAACTCAATTGTGATACTCCATACTTTTTTGGAGTCTTTTTTAACTCTTCTGTATCCAGCAGGTGACAAGCTAGATTTCTGCACTTTGTTAGCATCACCAACTGTCCCAACCCTGCCAGAGAATGGATAATGATAATGTGGCTCATAACACTGATATAGGAGGGGGTCTTGGGACCCAGCAGGGTGGAATGATGGGCCCCTGCTTGGTTCTTTTTTAAAAAGAAATTTACTAAAATAAAAAGAACATTTGGGGAGAGCCCAAGTGGAGAGGTAGACACTACAGGTGAGATGAGAAACTATGCAGTGACAATATCGTTTAATGACCAACTAAAGTATGTATGATATAAATTCTATGAAATTTGATATTTTTCTCTAATTAAGAACAGGCTAAAACAAAGAAAAAAAGAAAAGCTTACGTGATTTTAAGTTGGCGTCTCTGTACGTGCCATTCAGGATGGCCAGTTCCATCAACTGCATTTTTTTTAAACTGTCTTCTCCTTCAGCCTGCAAGTAGAAAAAAAGAAAAATGGTTGAAATTACATCTCCCAACAGGTACATTGATTTTTAAAAAGCAATTTCATTGATTTTACTATCCATTTAGATTTTACAGAAAACATACAACATAATAATGTGATAATTCTATATCAGAAAAAAGGATCAAACTTAGAGGGTTTTCTCCAGCACAGTAAGGATGATATATATGATATATAATATATATATTATATATATATATATATATAATATATATATATAATATAAATATATATAATATATATATAATAAAAAAAGAGAGAGAGGGAGGAGTGGAGGGAGGGAGGGAGAGAGAGAGTAGAGAGAGAGAGAGAGAAAGAAAAAGACAAGAAAGAAAGAGTGAAAGAGAGTCAAAGAAAGAAAGATTTGTGCATATTTCAAAGGAAACACGTATTAATTTCATGCATGCATGTGTACAAGCTTTTTTTATTGTGCATTTTTAATTAATATCTTTATGTGCTCAGCACAGCCAACTTCATTTGGTGCACTTTTAGCAATCCCCATTGACTCTTCAATGTAAAATTATGCATGCAGCACACATTTACACACCAAGACTCATTACGCTTTGTTTTTTACATGAGCAAGAAATGACACACAAAACGCACAATGTGCACAAATGGTGCATTTTCCTTTAAAAAATAAAAGGAGGTTACTGATGGATTTTTGGGTGTGTAAATGGCTTCCAAAAATGCATATCAGGCATCATAAAACATTGTTGAATGGGACGGTGTTGCAGGATTTTGGAGGCAGGAGGGCTGAGAGCTCCATAGTGTTCCAACCCCACTACAGAGAATTCCAAAAAGTCAGATTTCCATTCTATGTCCATGTGATTACATTTTCTGATAAAAATACACCTCCCGAGCAGATGCAGGTACACATTTTCCCTGCAACAACTGTACAGTATAACACAGGGTGGCTTGAAATACCTAGTTGCAGAGTTTCCTCTGCTTCTCTCAGTGTTACTGATGAACTGAATAACTTAATACGATCTGGTTATCCTTTTCTAAGGGTATGTTCACACGGCGTAATTGTGGGCCGTATTTCAGGGCGTAATTGTGCAGCCAGCAAATATGGCAAAATCATAGCACTCATTGAGTGCTATGATTTTACAGCGTATTCCCGCTGGGGAAATCTAAAACACTTTGGCCAATCCCATTTACTTTCGAAGTACAAGCTGACCAGCACGTACTTTTAAAGTAGCAGGCGTATAGTGGCGTGAACCTACCCTAAGCGTCTCTATGCAATAATTGAACTGAAGGAATGGGCTGGTTCTGTTAGGTGACCATAACTTTTCATCTACTTTGGAGAGACACTTGGGGCACCCTCCCTAGAAGGCACATTTGCCAAAGTAATCATAAGAGGATGGACAAGGTCTTATTCATTAGAACAGGACCTTTTTGGGTGTTTTGTGGTGGCCTTTGTTATTGTAGTGCCTAGCATGCCAACTGTGTCACCACCAAGGTCAGCTAGGGAGAGAGAAGGCAAATATAGCAACAAATTAGATTATCTTTTGAGGGTACATCAATTCAATCTGAGCAAAACTTTTGGCTTCGAATACAACAGTTGAGTTTCAGCAACTCTTCCAGTAGCAATTCCTAATATAAATGTGTAGAGCAAAACCTGATAAATGTAAAATTCCCTTGCGTATAACCGCAAATACTAAGCATATGTTGCAGCATAATAGTCCATTACAACATGTGAATCAAGTTCTACACCAAGTAGGAACAATATTGAACATGTATTTTAATTAAAAAGTACAATGGTTAGACAAAAAGAAAAATGTATTCCCAACAAACATGTAAACAAGTTCTGAGGCTTAAAAGTTGCCACAATAAAATGACATTTATCTCTCAGAAGCTACAAGAATATGAAATTGAATATAATTTCTAAAAAGTGCAGTTATTTGCCTTCAGGGACTGTGAAATGGTAAGCAGATGGCTGACTTGGAGTGCACTATTATTCTCCTAAATGCAGTGCAGAGTGCTCTACTATGACTATAAATCATTTAAGTTAATACAGTGCCTGGACCAGTTGCTCACTTGTGGTTTTTCCTATGCAGCATTCTTAACACCCTTTTCATTATTTTAATCAATTGCAGTCAAGTCCCAGCAAGTAACAAGAAGTACATTAAGTACGTAAAAATCTTTGCTCCAAGATGACAGTATTTGCATGACACCCAAAAGTAACACTTACTAGTAATGCTTACGTTTTTCATTAGCTGTAAAGCAGTTTATTAACCTTTTAAGCGCAATCTGAAAGGTGGCTAATGAAGTAGGCTTCTAGGCTGTGCAAGGATGCCAGTCTAGAGATAATTACATCATTAGTACAAGCAAATCATCTGAATCCTTTCTTTTTCCACCTGAGGAGCCCCAGAAAAGAGCACACAAAGTATCCATGTAAAAGGACCATAGTTATTTGCACTAGCCAGGATGGTCACAGCATAGAAATGTGCCAAAAAGATTTCCAAATCAGGATTTGATACAAATGGCTTGCTAAATTGGTAAATATATAAAACGAAAACACGTATAATGGCAAACATAAGCTGTGCCATCTTGCGTTTGTTTTTTTTACTGGGCAGAATAGTGCCATGCCCCACTCCACTGCAATCCTGGTACCCGCCTCAGCCAGTGATTCGCTAAGTGGGTATTTTCATCCATTTCATGTAGGTCCAGATCAGGTACCAATCAGCAGGGACCCAGGCAAAGCTGCAGCAGTGCAGTAAGGCTTGCCTTATTTTGGTTTCTACCAGTCTATTAAAAAAAATAATAATAATAATAATAAAATTCTGGACTGACCCCTTTAAAGAAATACACCCCAAACCAAAGCTACTGAAATTAATTCTTAAATTCTTTATGCCACTTGAGACAGTTCATGGTTAGAACTGGATGTTTCCCAGGGGCCCAATCGCCAATGATCCTCTCAATTTGACACCTAACTCTGAAATTTCTCTACAAAGATACCATAGTTCATAATGCTGGATTCCTAGAAAAAGTCAAATACTGTCGGTTCGGATGGTGGCCAATGCACTCTTGGGGAAGTTATCTGTTGATTTAACCTATGGATGTTTGGACTTTTTAATTGTCATGAAATAAAAAAGGAAGATTTTAACGTATATTTCCCGCTTGAATGAATATCTATATACTCTGACCGCGCTGGCTATTTGAGTTTTCTACGTGGATTTGAATGAGGACTTGCCACCTCGGCCGTGCAGCAGTCTGAAGCTACATATCCCGGACCTCAGGTGAGCCGTTCTTACAATCACTCTTTGCATGTTGTTAGAGACAAACTGTCCATCCATATTAGATAGCTGTCACGATTTGGCCAACAGCTGTTTTTACCATACACATGCATGCTCATTTCAGCTGTGTGGGCATGTGTTCTGCAAGAAAAGCGGGGGGAAAAAACTGCTTCCAGACTTTTTTGGTGGTGGCTTATTTTTAGTTTAGAGCATTTGAAATCCAATTTCCCGAACCCTCATCTGCGGGATGAGAGTGGTGTTGGTGATGGGGGTACCATTTATATTAGATAGGTGGTTTCACCACAACTGCCAGGTACAGCCAACATTTATATAAGATGTATGGCCAGTTATAGAGAATAGAGTTGTCCTAGGACGAAAAAAAACAAACAAGGAATCTAGAAGTCACAGAGGGACAAATATTGTTGAACACGTATATATTTACAACAATCTTATGTCCCAATAGACCTTACTAAGGTCAGCACATTTTAGGCATGGCCAGTCATCAGGAGAGTTGATTCACCTCAGGTTTGACACATAAGAAATGACCTAAGTAGTTATTTGTTTGAACATAATGAATTACCGTATTTTTCAGACTTTAAGACCTATTAGGCGCGTCTAATGTCAGAAAAGCTGGGTGGTGTCTTATAGTCCAAAAAATCCGCTACCCGTATTTTTCAGACTTTAAGACGAGCCGGACTATTAGGCCCCGTTCACACGGCTTATTTGCCGACGGATTGGCGCCGTATTCCGCGCCGGATTTGCGCTTCAATACGGCGCCAATCCGTCGGAGTCAGTACTGTAATCCACTGCTCTCATAGAGAACAGTGGATTCCGTCGCTCCTCCCCGCTCGGCAAATCCGCCGCGGGGGGAGAAAGTGACATGCACATTATTTACGGCACGTACGCGCCGTAAACAATGCATTGTCTATGGGGCCGGGAGCGGCGCCCCCGCCGCGCTCCGGCCCCGCCCCTTATTCACGGCGGATTTGTGCGCTCAATACGGCGCACAAATCCGTCGGGAATAAGCCATGTGAACACGGCCTTAGGCGCGTCTAATGTCAGAAAAGCTGGGTGGTGTCTTATAGTCCGAAAAATACGGTAAGAAATGTGGTCGGCTTGGTAGGAGATTACAACCCCTGGCAGCATTCGATTGCAGGTGCACAGTAAGAGATCAAATGTGAAGATAACTACAGATTAGGTGTTAAAATACTAATAAAAAGAAGAGGTCAATGCTATATCAAGTTGATAAACTGACAAAGCTTAGGCAGAGTGTTACATTTCCACATGATAAATGTGTAATTATTGCTCATAGAGCTTTACTTTATTGTTTAGGAGGTGGTTGGATGGATTTGAAAAGTAACCTAGCAACTAAAATTGTGCACTGAAATATAATAATCCCCTGTCCTATAGACTCCTCAGTGTGGTGTTTTTCATCTGAGGAAATTGCTGGCACCGCCGAGTATAGCATCCTGTATGATAGGTTGATGCCATGGAGTGGTCCTTTAATAGAAGTGCTGCTGGTGTTTAGTAATTGGTACTACTCCATGCACTGCGCTATCAGTTCCAGAGCAGACCCCTGAAGCAACAAAGCCACAAAACACTCACGTATTCTGGAACATTCAAGCCAAGAAAAAAAAACAAACAAAGAACACTTTCCTTTTAATTCTTTGCAGGACTTATATTTGTTATCAAAGTGCATGTGTTCAGACACAAAGCTTGAGATACTGAGTGCAGTCTGTCTGATATTGCTTCTCACCAGAAGATGGTGCCATTTATTGTAACAAGCAGTCATTTCATCTGGGAAGAGTGGAGAAAACTGAAATTTGTCCTTTCCAAGATGGCAATGTAAAAACAGCAAAAAACTGTAGAGTAGCCACACATTTCAGTAAGCTACAGGATGCCACTTTCCCCCAAAATGAAGCGTTTCTGTTATCCGACCTGTTCTTTGGCCAGCTGACCGCAGATGAAAGAAGCTCTGTTCAGGCAATGGTTCCTAGCTGCAGGCGTTCCTGGAGGCTCTTGCTGTTGAAGCTAAGGAGGATGCACATGGGATGCATAGGCAATCTTCAGTGGGACACAATACTACCTGGAAAGTAACTGCAACAAAGCTCCATCATTTGTACTAGGAGGAAGCTGCTTTAAGCAAACATCAATAAGGTCACTTAAAGCCGGATTTACATTGCTTAGTTTAAGCCCAAGCGATTGACTCAAGCCTTTCATCCTCTTAATTCTTCAACATTCCCCTTGTATTCTGTATGTATTGTATAAACCCGGTTAATAATAAGAGAAGGCGGAGTGGCATCTGTATTGCAATAACTATACACACAAACTCTCCATTCCGTTATAATATTACAGGAAGAGAGGCGTGTACGGAGTGTACAGAAAAAGTCATGCTTGGCTCTCCAAAGAGGAACTTGCTGGTCTTGAAGAGTAGCTGAAAACCATGCTGCTGACACTATCCCCCTCAATGCACAGCAGCCAGGCCCAATGGCCCTCAGGGAGCCAAAGGCCACACATTTTGTGCACAGTCTTTGCTTTCTCCCTCTAGGGCCCCTAAAGGATGTCATGCATGGCAACAGCTGCAACCTCGGAGCCCTGCCCTGTGAAACTCATTTGTGACAAGCATGCTGTGGAATGCTTTTATCCTGCTGACAAAGAGAAACCTTCCCCTGCAATTCAGTGCTCATTCCAGATATCCCATGCCCCAGTCAAATATCCTTTACACATGAATGTTCCTATTCACTGTGGAGAAGCCTGCATTCATAATTAATAAAGAAGCGGCCGCACCATGCAGCACAGATTCCTAGACATGCACGTGTTTTCGCGGTGACTAATTCTACAACTCTTCAAGAGGGGACACGGTCTTAAATGTTTATGGGAAGTACAGAACTTCATAGACCTACGTAAAAAGCAGTAAGTGTGCTATATACTCAGCCTGGGATATTGTATGCAGAGTGTGGTTTCTAGATACAATGTCCCAGACACAGGTCCAGTCGATTATCATGAACATTGTACCCGTAAAAAGCCTGCATTAGTAAAGTACATGCAGTGACTGGCGGTCTAATAGCACCTCTCTACAGTACAGTGTGGTATTACATGTCCTGTACTGCTCTTTGAGGTGAGAGTGGCTTGAAAGTGACTACCAGCTTCCAACAGCTGTTTATACAGTATATGTAAGGATTTGTTTTATGCATTAGGTTATCTGCATTATTTTCTTGGATCTTCATTTTGCATTCTGTTGGGTGACATTTTGGGGCCTTGGAAGCAATTATCAGTCTTCCATAAAGTTATGGTCCAAACACATAATGGTTGACCCAGAACCACTTAATGTTGTAGGTTAAGTGACCACTGTATTATGAACACAAACGTTTTCTTTACACACACTCACATATACATACATATCTATCTATATATATCTCTATCTATCTACCTATCTATGGAGACCACATTAAACACCATGTAATGTGATGACCACTAGCACTGGCCTTTTCTTTACATACATGTATCTATGGAGAACACATTAAACCACCATAAAATATGATGACTACTAGTAAAATGATGGTACAGCTCCACTAAATCTTTTCTGTACTGTTGCTATTCATATAGAAGAAAAGCCTGTCTTTTTAAAGGATCGTACACTCCATGCTGTGCTTAACTCTGCACAGAACAAGAAAACAGGATGTGACCCGCAAGGGGTCCACTCATTCCTCCTAAAATGTTCTATACAATGGTATTTATATCCACAAGCTAACAAAGTATGCATAGAATGATCTACAAGAGATTTCCAGCAAGTGTCCCAAGGCAGAATGCTACACATAACTTGTGGAATGTGCACTGTAAAATGATCCAGAAAGACTCTGAACAGGTCCCCACTTGGTTCTAACAGCCTTGAGGGCTAACATACAAACATAGGGTGGTATATAGGAGCGAGGAGATGTAACACGGCACAACCACAAGGTGGCCTTCTTCCCAGTGTGTGATTACATCACCCCTTAATGTTACACAAACAGGAGATGCCTTGATGCTAAATTAAACAGTGAACTCCATTTCCACAGGATTTATACATGAGCTCACCCACTGACCAAGCCTCTGCAACAGGAAATGTAGTCATTCCTGTGACTGCTTCACATGACCATTCACAAGATAGCAGCAAAATGTTTTTTATGAGTTGACAAAATATGTCTACACTTCATCCGAAAAAAAACGGCCCAAAAGCGGCAGTCCCCCCCCCTACCCCCGTTGCATGACTTCGGTTTTTGTCACGCAAAAAAAAAATTGCTTTGTATGGGAAGACAGCATGAAAACAAGAAGCGCCGGTGTATTATACAACATGTTGTATAATACGCTGCTGCCGAAAAAGACGGGCAGAGAAAAGACGAGCTGTGTAGACTGCAGCTCGTCTTCTCTATTGCCGGCTATGGGGCCGCACTAATGATCGTATCTGCGCAGCAGATACTATCGTTTTCTTATGCAGTGTGGACATAAGGGGGTCCTTTACATAGTGTTTTGTCCTCCGTCACAGGTATCCATCAAGATATCGCAAAAGAAAAGTACCCTGACCGATAAAGCAACAGGCCCGCATAGATGAATGGAGCACATCTTTTTTTAGACTACATTTGCGCCATTTTCCTGCGATATACTCTGCATGTGCTGGACCTTTGTTACAGTATCCGAACGGATACCTGCAACAAAGGATGGAACACTTTTGTAAATGGCCCCATAAAAGGATGCTGTATTAATCAAGTGCAGTGCTCCTGGCCACCTTCTGCAGCACAGAACCATCACAATTTATTGGGGTCAGACCCCCAAAAATAAATTTGCGTGACTCCTTATGAAATCTGAGGCCTACAGAGATGCAGTAAAAGCTCCATGTACCTCTATGTGTAACCCTATTACATCTCTGCACCAAACGGAGTGCAATCCAGATATGTGCTTGAGGCCATAAAGGGGATTATCCACCCGAAAACGTAACCCCCAGCTAATGTGATAAAAATATGCTATAGTCACCTCTCCAATTGCCCAGTCATCCAGATGCTCTGGCAGGTGCTCTGTTCTTTGTTTACTACTGGTTGGCACAGGTCCTGCTTTTGCTATCATGGCTCTCATGGTTGAACAGTGATGCCCACAGTAGCAGGTTGTTGTAGACAAACAGAGTGGCTACAACAGTGTTCTTGCTGGATCAGCAGGCAATTAGAAAAGAGAGTATAGTCTAACCCTTTTAAGCTGGTCACAGTTATTAGATATTTCCTGGGTGAATAATTAGCCAATATATATCTCACACTAGAATTACATAAGACAGTCAAAAGAATGAGGTCAGTCTCTTTAAATGGGTTGTGTCATCAGTGACCTGCAAGCCCTTCCCTTGGATGAAGACTCTGGATGACCTTATATTAGGCCTACAACAATTATTTAGTTGGTTTGTCTGGAAGAATATTCTAATGAAAAATTGAGCCCTTAGGGTGTTGAGGACTAGCAGGCAGTATATGTAATGCATAATCTAGCCACAGAGGTATTATTTATATTCCTAACTAAACTATCAATGTAAAGCCTAAAGAGCAGGATAAAGTCCCAGCTGACAGCCATTTTAGAGTTTTGAAAACCATAGCAGAAAAATAAACTAAAAGAAATTGCACAGCATGGCTCAGTTATTTCTCAATTTCCTTTCCGAATGCCTTGCCGTGCTTTCCCTTTCCTAGGTGGACTGGCAAAGATAAATTAGCATCATTATTTCTCTGGAGCAACATAGCCTGCTTATCTTCTTCAAAGTACAGGCTTGGTTCAAATGATATGCAAAGATGACTCCGCTATTTCACTTGACAAATTTGTGGGTCATAATGTTAAAGATACACTAGGGAAACATCTAGGCATTATCTTTTTACATTGCCCATCACCCTATCTGACACGATCCCATTTAATCATGATACTCTTCTAGTAGCAGGTTTTACGTTCAGGTGTTTTTACTTTCATCCTGTCAGGCGATAGCGGAGGCAATGGGAAAACATCTAACGGAGCAGTCCTCAATGAAAACCGTACAACAGCTAGAAATCATCATTCTATAGGAACAGTAAACTCATCGAGGGCAACGCTGCCGTTTTCCCAGGCACTATTGAGGTTAGATGGCTTTGTATGCTCCTTCTAAAGGGTTTTTCCCACAATTGATATGTAGGGTCTCATGTATGAAAACTGTCTAGGTGTAAGACTATGAAAGGAGCACTCTTATTGGTTGTGACGGGTAACAAAGTCTTACAGCTGGACAGTTTTCATACATGTGGCCACTAATGTCCAATTTCTGTGAGCATCATGATCACTATTTTGGGGTCCAAGGTCCCTGTTCCTCCTCACTTATCAAGCAGTAAGAACGTGTTCCCATGAATCAATGGTCAAACATGTGCTGCTGTTCTATTCAAGGTCTATGGGACTGACAAAGATGGCTGAACTAATGTCGAAAGTCACAAAGAGTCACAGCAGGAATACTCCACCACTGCTCCACTTAAAGGGGTTGTCTCACTACATCGATTCATCTTACATCAGTCCTGTTTTCTTGGTTTCATTTTTGAACTCAGGGCCTGCAGTGATGAGCTGCTGGGACACCAGGTCTGTAGCTATAGCGACCAATGCTGGCAGCCTATCAGAAAAAATAAGACAGGTCTGTCGCTATAGTTACCTGAGCAGCTGATGCAGCACATACAAGAGGGGATATCTAGGAATAGGCAGGACACTACTAATTAACACATATAGCAAAGTGACTTGTTTTTGCAAGATCTTTAACATAAAAAGCAATCCTTGTAGTGAGACAACCCATTTAAACACTTCCTGACTGCCTGAGCTCTGTAAGGGGTCCCTGTTATGCTGATTGGTAGGGGTCACTGTGGATAGGCGATTAATGTCAATTACGAGAAAATCCCTCTAAACCAGGTCCACATGTGGCAGATTTGCGGTCTGTTTTTTTGACACCTATGTTAAACTTCTAGTGATATATTTGTGTAAGTTCCTGAAAGAGAAGAAGCTATATGTATTACTTTCTATCTAGTTCCTGTCTTTTTGTGCGGTGCCAGCAAAGACAGGCCACATGGTGTATCAGAGTGGGTTAAAACTTTTTATCTTTATCCTGCTATAAAGGAAGTTTAATGCATGTAAACATATTTATACTGCACATTTTCTTTGTAGGCTAGACTATTGTGGTGGACTATGCTATCCTATTATTTCCATAAACCCCCACTATTTAAGTATAGCTCTATACTTTTTGACTATGTTTGGCTCATTACAGTCAGTGGATACACAGAAGAATACGCTTGTATCCTTTTTTTTCTCTATATTCAAGTGTATACACTCATCAGAGAGCATAAATGTGATGTGAACAGGGCCTTAAGCAACCAGTGTCTACCAAACAATATCATTAATCTAACTCGGTAGAGAATTAGTAGCTGAATTTTGATGCAAGAATGAGCTTGTCTATTCCAGTGCAGTTTGTGGCTTCAGTACATTCTGTTGCTCCTGGCTGTGTTGCTGTTCCAGCACTGAATACTGCAGGATTAGCTTCCAAACATGGCTTTACCACCTGACATCAAAACAGGATCAAGTTTTTTAAAAAACCTATTGTGATTTTATTTGTCTGCATATTTTCAAAGCAAAACCGTGAATCCGTACAGCAATGTAGACTTCTTCTAAAAGGTCTTTTTTGCAAGGATTTTTTGTTCCCACATTTTCCACGATTCCCAACATAAACACACATTTTACAATTTGAGTGTAAATGAAGCAATAATCCATCGGCCAACACTGGCATCGCTAAATATTCTCTGCTCAGCAGCTATAAACAAATGTGCACAGTGACCATTTAGAAATGTGACTGTTTAGGCTAGCCAGCCCCAGCTCGTCTTCCAGCCAGCTCAGACCAGCATTCATTCTTGAAAGACTGGAATGAATTGAAAGAGCCTCTATGGGGACAAATGTGTCAATCACATGACCTATTTAGAAGCCGCAGCCACGGCGTTGCCTGGGAGAAAGCTCTACTGTTTACTGTGCTTCACTCCTAGGCCCCTTCTCTCCAGCCGGTGGTTATTTTTCATAGCACTGAGAAGTACTTTAGTGAGGAGCATGGAGCTGCTAGGCTGAGACGGCAAACAAAAAGCCTTTGACTAAGATGTCTTTGAAAGTGACTGCAGCACATGTGACCAGCTACCTAAAACTGCACAATTAATCAACTTCACAGCTAGGGGCTAGAATATACTGTGCACCGAGAAGGGACAGATTAGAAAGCCTGTGAACACTCTGCTATCAAAGGACTCCCAGCCTAGAAGAGACCACTTTACCATCTAACACATATGGACTTAATTCACAGGAAAGCCCTAATCTGCAGACAACAAAAGTGCCCAAATCAACCACAGGCCAATTATTGGACAAGCAGTCATAGGAGCGGAGAACAGCGTCATGTACAGCAGTGAGCGGCTCTTCATAGAGCAGTCTTTCGGCACTGGTGCAGCTCACAGTCGGCAGTATCCATCATGTCCTCATCCTCATTCAAGCTACTGATAAAATAATTGGTGTGGTTAAATAGGAAGTTGGGTTTATTTTTCATACTTGACTTACCTAGGAGATGCTGTATCTTCAAGCTTTCTACGGGTGTACTTCCAAAGAACAAGGGCGTAAACAAAGGTTTAAAGGCGGTGTGCCCGCATTCTCTACATCACACCCCTAAGCAGGTTATCTTCAACCCAATCCACATCTGCCATTTCCAGTTACTACTGTATCATTATGCTGTACACCCCCCCACCTCCCATGCAACAGATATAAACCCGACCTTAAAGGGGTTGCCCACTGTATCCAAAAATGACATGAGTAAAAAACTATAATAACCCTCCAAAGGGTGATCTATGGGAGGGGCAAGTGACCGCTGCAGCAGTGATATCCCAATAGGAGGAAGAGAGAAACTGAACAGAAGAGAGCCAGCGCTGGAACGGAGGGGAGAATGAAGGAGAGTGCAGGGTTCTTTGTATTTGATTGGGCACTAGCAGCTTTTTTTTTTTTTTTAAAGGGGACGACCTAACGCAAAATTTAATTTAATACTCCTGGGGCGACATTAAAAACAAAAAGCCTGTCCTCCCTTTACCCTATTCCTTGGTTTCTATGGTCTGCTTTTTACAGTCTGCCACTTGGGAATGGACACATCACTGCCACAGTGGTCACAACTCTGCTTAAATCACCGTTCAGAGCTGTTCACCGAATGGTGCTGTAAATAAGTGGCAGATGACTACTGCTGCAAAGATAGGATAGACGTTGTGTCTTAGCAGCGCTCCAATGGAGAAACCCTAGGGGAAAGTATTGTTATTTCTTTTTATTTGGCCCCAGGAGCAGAACATGTTGTGTTAGGACTTGATCAACTACTTTGATCTTTGAATAAACAGGACAAGCCCTTTACATCACTTTAATCACTTTATCCAGCCTAAGGAATCCTTAAATACCCATTTCAAAGACTGTGATGTTGTATGTGTAAAATAGTTTTAAGACCATTATGACTTCTTCAGATCTCCTGGAGTCTGAGACACACCCTCTATAAAGAATCACTGGTTCCGACTGCATTTAATTCCCGCCCCTCAGCAGCTCGGCCTCCTGATTGGCTGCTATGTATAAACACAAATTGTCAGAGTTGAGATCTAGTACATATGTCTGCTGTCGCAGCCAATCAGTGGCCTCAACCATCTTGTACAGTACAGCTGGCATCATTGCTTTGTACTGCCAGTAAGTATAGCAAATAATTGCTGGGAACAAAAAAATTGAAAAAAATCTGTACATTAAAATCAGTACATAAAGATGAAAGTGGACACAGATATTGAACGGAGATGTAGAAACGGCTTATTTTGAAGCAGCAAGGACATGTAACTTTGAGGTCATACCAGATAATCACTGCCACTTAAAATGTGTGAACAAATATGCGGTTTGAAAGATTAATGCTTAGGGGGCAAACTAAATTCTGAATGCGTCTATTTGGAAATATGACATTTGTAAGTCAACACTGAAAAGCAATTAAGTACTGATAATGTATCAAAGGAAGAGAAGCCTTAACCACAGAGGTATGCAATAACTCATACACAATATATCCTAGCATTGCTTCTTATGGAGCAAATATTCCCACCTCCTTCCTACTATAACCACTTCCACAGCAGAGAACGAATGAACGCAGACCACCGTAACAAAGATAATGGCTCAGGCTTTTTCATCTGCATGATTCCACCATAACCTGAAATGTTAAGGTGCTTCTCCACTTACTGAAATGGCTGCAGAATTATTGGAAAGTAACTGCATTCCAGTATTTACCGTTAATGACCATTTATCATCCTGTAAATTGTAATAAAGTCTGGTTGGCCAGATGCCACTTTCACTACCCATAATCCCTAAGGTGAGGGGATGGCCACCTTTCACCTTTAATACGTCAGGGGGTGGAATTGCTGGCAATACCCTCGCCTATCAGTCTGTGAATGCCTGTTTTCACAGAAGGCTTGAAAGCAAGTGGTGCCCCCATTGCCAAGGGTGGCTGTCACTAAGCAACCATCCAAACATTGCCTGGCACTAGAAGAAGCAATTCATCAGGATGAATAATTACAATGGGAAATTCCGGTTGTTACTGGAGTTTAAAAGGCTTCTTCAGGATGTTAGCACAGATGTACAGAACACGCGATGAATTATAGCTTTCTAATACAGGCAGTCCCCGGGTTACGAACGGGATAGAGACTGTAGGTTTGTTCTTAAGTTGAATTTGTATGTAAGTCGGAACAGGTATATTTATTAAATGTAACTCCAGCACTAAAGGCTTTTTTTTTCGTTTTGGGTAGTGCAGGAAAGGGTTTTTACATTTGTTTTGCAGTCTGTGCCCTTGTTAAGAAGATTTCACCTCATTTTCACATCATGTGCTGCTGTGGCATGCTGGAACTTGTCGTTCCACAGCTACTAACTGCTGTAGAACATGGAACTACAAGTGCCAGCATTCCCCATAAGTCTCATTTGTAACTAGATGTAAGTCGGAACAGTGTAAGTCGAGGACTGCCTGTACATGCATTAAAAATCCAACTGACAATTTGTGCTAAAGAAAAAAAACTTGCTGATCACCCGATCTTTACAGCATGTGCGCTCTCTCTATGTTTTATTTAAACATGGCAAAAATCCATTTAAACAACTGTTACAAGGTTTGTAGCACCTGTCGGACACAGATCACATAGTAGCGTGAGGTTGGAGCAGCTTAAACGGCTGCGCTAAGTAAAATGTCATATACAACAGACTCATTTCTACAATGAGTCTGTTGAAAACCGTATTTAACTCTCAGCAGAAAATTATACCACTTATCTAAAGCCGACAGGAAATTTGTCATTTTAGGGAGGAAAAAAAACGAAAATCAAGTGGACTGAGAATAAGGAATTTCACTTCCTCCTCAAGCTGTGGGAATGCGACATCTTCTGTAAACATGTCCAAAGCAAAGAACTGAATGTTAAGCCTGTTTTCATGGACGGAAAGAAAAGGACTAGATGACTCAAGAAATCCAATGTTTAGTCTTAAACACACAGCACCAACCTAAAGAGATAGAAATTAAACTCTTATTAAGATCAAATAGATCAATTTACATTCCAGAGTTTCTGTTCCTGTAGCTCATATTTTCTAATTTATTGTTCCTCCAGCAGCTTCTATCATCGGAGACACCTGCTAGGAAGTGAATGGCTTTTAAACTAAAAGATAAGATAGGGCATTACAGGAGACTGCTACTTTGGGCAGCTTCTTGTGGCTTCAGTTGTTGGGTTTTGTCCACCCCTTCCATTACAGCTGGCTGCTTACCACTGAGCTTTATCACATTTTAATGAAATCTTTTCCACCAGCTGTTCCCGCACGCTCCAACCTCTCAGAAATAGTGAATGCAAGTGAAAAGCAACTTGGGAACAGAACGAAGCATTTTTGCAAAGGCAAAAAAAAAATCCCACTTAAAACAGCAGACATTAAATAAAATAAATAGAATGCAAAAAAAACTATTTTTAAAATGTTTTCAATGACATTAGGAAGTAGGTGGAATAACGAAAAAAATCTAACCAAAAGTAGAATATTCTAACTTCCGCAGCGAAGAGACAAAAATCACAAACATTGCCATGATTGCCAATTCTAATGGAATGTAATAGAAAGACTTACTTGAGCAACTAAGGCTACTATGCACAACTCCTAAACCACAAGCGAAGAAAAGAAAAGAAATTTATTTTCTACTACAGATGACTGCTTTAGCCTTTGTATTTGAATAAAAAAATATAAAATATTGCAAACCACGTATGGCCACTAAGGCCCAAAAAATCTAGGTCATGCAGGAGAGAAGAAAAGGGTAGGAAAAAAAAAAAAAAAAACCTTTTATATACACTTTCTGTTAAAATGTATCTTTCATTTCCTGTGTTCTGATGCAATAATGAGGCAACAACTATGGTGTAACTAATCACTGCTGGCTGCGGTCTATGGGGTGAAAGTCACTTGATTGGTCACTATAGACACAAAATCAAAACTGCATTAGAAGAATTTTATGTACTTGGGTGGGGTGAGGGGTGGTTCAGACATTTGGACAAGAAAACTGCAGGTAAATTACACCAAGAGCAGCAGTATAACACTACCTACCTGCTAAACATATAGAATTACCCTTTTCGTAACATGTTCGCCTTCTCAGAAAAGCAAGATAGGCCTTGAATACGTAATATGTGGTAGCAAACTACTTTTCCCATAATGCATTGCTGGCATCTATTTTTCCCTGTATTGCCTTTGCTGTGGACGACTGAGGTTCCACCCTCTTGGACAGGTCATATTGTGGGCTCCACTCCGCAGCCAGTTACATCCGTTCCAGTTATAGCCTCTCCCATTATCTAGAGTATCACAAACAGGGGCGTCGCTAGGCTGTTTTATTCGGGGCTCGGGCAGCGTCGCGATGATGTGGATGTCATCGCACGCTCGCCCTCTCATCTCGTGGCGCACAGCGCTCATAGGCCTGCGCCCGAGAGATGCCGGAGCGCTCCCTCCCCCCGCAGATTTTGTCGGACCCGCGGGGCCGACACAGCGGGGCCCCCGGTCCTCACAGCGTGAGGACCCGCCCGCGGCCCGTGGCCCAGCCGGCGGTCGCGATGATGTGATTCACGCGCCCTCCCTTCCTCGGGCGCACAGCGCCCTAGGCCGTCGGGCCCAGGAGCTCCCGGAGAGCGCGGGCTGAAGAGGACGGAGCGGCTCGCCGGGGGGAGTTAAGGCGAGTATGAATGTTGTTATTTTTAACGCGTTTACCTGCCTCAGTGCCCCTATATATTGCCTGTGGCCCCCATATCCCTGCCTGTGCCCCTATGCCTGCCTGCCTGTGGCCCCCATATCCCTGCCTGTGCCCCTATAATGCCTGCCTGTGGCCCCCATATCCCTGCCTGTGGACCCCCAAATCCCTGCCTGTGGACCCCAAATCCCTGCCTGTGGCCCCCATATACTGCCTCGTGGCCCCCCTATACTGCCCGTGGCCACCCATATACTGCCCGTGGCCCCCATATCCCTGCCTGTGGCCCCCATATACTGCCTGTGGCCTCCATATCCATGCTGAGGCCCCATATACTGCCTGTGCCCCATATCTGCCTTGCCCCTATAATGCCTGCCTGTGGCCCCCATATGCTGCCTTAGCCCCATATGCTGCCTGTAGCCCCCATATACCTGCCTTTGGCCCCCATATCCCTGCCTGTGGCCCTTATATACTGCCCGTGGCCCCCATATCCCTGTCTGTGCCCCTATAATGCCTGCCTGTGCCCCTATAATGCCTGCCTGTGGCCCCCATATGCTGCCTGTGCCCCCATATCCCTGCCTGTGGCCCCATATTCTGCCTGTGGCCCCCATATCCCTGCCTGTGGCCCCCATATTCTGCCTGTGGCCCCCATATCCCTGCCTGTGGCCCCATATCCCTGCCTGTGGCCCCATATCCCTGCCTATGGCCCCCATATTATCCCTGCTGTGGCCCCCATATCCTGCCTGTGGCCCCACCATACGCCTGCCTGTGGCCACCATATGCGGCCTTGTGCACCTATATACCTGCCTGTGGCCCCCATATACTGCCTGTGTCCCTATATACCTGCCTGTGGCCCCTATATACTGCCTGTGTCCCTATATACCTGCCTGTGGCCCCCATATACCACCTCAGTGACCCCATATACTGCCTCAGTGACCCTATATTCTGCCTCAGGGCCCCTATATACCTTCTTGTGGCCCCTATATACTGCCTCAGTGCCCCCATATACTGCCTCAGTGCCCCATATACTGCCCTCAGTGCCCCTATAACCTGCCCGTGGCCCCATATACTGCCTGTTGCCCCCTATATACTGCCTTTGGCCCCATATACCTGCCTGTGGCCCCAATATACCTGCCTGTGGCCCCTATATATCTGCCTGTGGCCCCATATACTGCTTCAGTGCCCCTATATACCTAACTGAGGGGACTGCTATACCTATAATTAAGGAGTTGCTGGAAATGTGAGGATTCTAAGATATTTGTGTCCAAATCCTCAGGGACGAGTCTTGGCCGGGAGCAATCAGCATGAAGGTGTGAACCGGATGGAGAAGAAAAGGGAAAGTGAACGACGCTGATCAGAAAGACGTCTCCGGTGAGTCACTAAATGTAACTGCAGTGTAATCACTTATATGTCTGCAGAGCCTACATACAACTAGTATCTACCACTATCTGGTCACTGTATGGCGGTGGTATATGTAATCAGAGCCTGTGTACAGCTGGTAGTCACATGTGGGGGTTGCGTTCGGTCAGGGTCTGGCAGGATTATTTGAGCCTTAAGTAGTAATAGTTTTGGGTCTTGGTTTTGTAGGAGGGTTTTAGTAACAATCACTTGTCTGGTAGATTTGCTCCATGTGTAGGTGGATGTTTTGGTGACTGTTTAGGGGTATTGTCATATGAAGGTGAGAAGTTCTGAAAAAGTAAATTTGTCATTGGTGATTTTTACTGTACAGTGACTGCTGAGGAGATGGACGGGATCTGTGTGGGATGTGCAGAAAATTAGTGACAGGAACAGAAGGTTTTTCTCTGTAAAAAAACATCCGCCGTTTACAATGAGGCGCGAAAAATGTCGTGTGAACCCAGCCCTACCCAGAAAAACACAAAGGGCCCGAGCCCCGGATGTTTTAGGACCCTAGCAATGCCCCTGATCACAAACAATTAGCTCCACCTCTTGTAACTCCTAACCGCCTGACCTGAAAGTTGAAGTTAAAGTGGTTGTCTCACCATGAGGTTTTACAGAGCCAAAGGAAGCTTTAGACATACTTTCTGGTTAGGCTATGGGTGGTTCTATAGCAGTGACTGGCATATCATCTCTGCTGTTGCTAGATGAGCCAAAGTGACATAACTGCTGGAGGTCTGTAAACTGTAGAGCACAAGGCCACAGAGACCTAAACGGTTAAGGCCTGTCCGTTAGTAAAGTAAACAAGCGCCCATCTTTTAGATAAGGAAAAAAGTAGGGAGGGCCATCACTACCCCGGCCATGATTAGAGCCTGTAACAGCAGAGACAAGGGCTAGTAACTAGATAAGCTTGTGTGCAAAAGCAGAAGATCTGCTTCTAACGCTGAAGAGAAGCAAAATCAGAACAGCAATGTATTTGGTAAGAGCATTCATTTATCTTTGCTGACATGTTTTACGCTAATCAATAAAACAGGAATATCCCTTCAAACTACAGGTCACCAACCTAAGCGACAAGCAGTAATCACCAAGCTGGTAACGGATTATGTGGGAAACTACCTAAAAGATTTATTATATACTGAGGATTTTTACTTTATACCACATATTTTCAACAGGCGCCAAGTTTTCTAACATGGATTACCCCTTTAACGTATAGTCACACAATCTGAGGTAGAACGGTGTATGGATTTGTGTCTAAGAACATACTCCCAAGTCTAATACTATAGACTGCTGCATCCAAAGATCACCTTTAAATCTGCCAAAGTGAGGCGCCATGAGGATATTTGGTGGGGGCACAAGAACCATGTGATGGGCGATTTATAGAAAGCACCAGAGCATCAGCACTGATAGCTACATCGTACTCCTTGAGAACAAGTGAAGGTTAAACAAGCATAAGTGATGTTCATCACTTTAGGCATTTGTGAAAGCACAGAGTCCATTTTCTCACATTTCATCAGCATCCGAGCCGACGAACGAGTCAGCAGGTCAGCGCTTCGACTCCTCAGGAACCAACGTGTGTTTCAATTGAGACCACATTACTGCGTGACCTAACAGTGCACAAGTCCGGAAGCCACCAACCTAGCGGATTCTTGTTTTATTTAACGTTATCTTCGGCACGTTGTGCCGCGAACACGCTACTCCGTCAAGCATAGCGCTGAAAATTGCATACACACGAGTTAAAAATCAATACCAGCATAATGTATACTGAAACAATACAAGTCACTGATGTTTAGCAGGATTACTCAAAACCGATCTAATCTACCAAAAAGAGTATTCAATCTGTGCTTGGAACAATGCACTTGTTATTTCATTTTCTCCCACTTGGGAGATTTCATGCAAACTGTCTCATGAAATGTGCTTACTGTAGTGTATTTAGCCCTAATAAGCTGATCGCCTGTGAGGGAGCATGGATGAACTCCTCCTCATTAGGAATGGAGCAGCTTCCTGGCTGCTCAGCCTATGCCACATGAAGGAAGAATTGTACCTTTCAAAACAGTCATTTATGGGTCTATTCAAACCCACCAAACTGCATTCAAGAAACGCCTCTTAGGTTGGAAAATTCCCCTGGTAACTCATTTAGTGTGGCAGACAGGCAGGTCTAAACCAAGGCTCTTTATCCTACGGCTAAACCATCATAATGACAATTCTGCTCTGACAGTCAGGAGAGATTGCTAATTACTGTACTCTGTCCCCAGACAGATTGGTCCTTCAGATTAAAACGTGCACGAGGGAAAACGGAGGCAACACCTTCCTGCACAAAAACTCCTGCATTCTTCTGCGACTGCTCATGTCGAACACTTCATTACTGCAGATAATTAAGGAAATGCTGAACATTTACCGTTTGTGTATTATTGATAGAAATGCTTCACAAGACAAATGGCTAAACTGCAAAAAATGATTATTCCAAACATCCCTAGTTTAACCCAGCCACAAAATATTACCCACAAACAACTTGCTAGCAACTACCCTACCCAAAATAGAAGGGACTGAGGAGCTCCAAAGTTTCATCTAAAACAAATCTCCCTACCCATTACAGGAATGAAGTCTTATCCAACTTTTTAGCTATGCCAGATTCCTAGCTTGTCACTACTATGTATAGAAGTAGACTATTTTTACAAATGCGGAGACTACACTAATAAAAAAATAAGTTTTAACTGCTGTATACAGACAAAAAAAAAAAGTAGGATGTATACACTTGTGTTAAACACAGTAGTCCCTCAACATACAATATTGATTAGTTCAAAGATAACCACTGTATGTTTCAATTGGTTCTGAAGCCCCAAAAGGTCACCTAACAAGATGCAAAATGAAAGAACATTCAGCAGATAATGAATACAGATAAAGCAAGTCAGAAAATCTGCTGGAGGCACAAGATCACTTTGAATTTTGAGGATAAGAACTTCTTTGTGCCATGTACTTTATGTACAATGTACCAGAAAAAAAAAGAAAAGAAAATGGTGCCGCCCTTACCTGGTGCTCATCCTGGCACGTAGAAAGAGCAGTACAGAACATGTAGTACCTCAATATAAAGTAGCGAGGCGCTCCTAGACCGACAATTACGCTATACACCTCACTAATACAGATGTTTTACAGGTAAAATGTTCAGGATAATTGGCTAGATCTTCCACCAATCATATAGAAAGCAGATCAGCAGGTTCTGTTGTGATAAATTGCACAGCGAGTCTGGCTTCAAGAGACGATGGTCATTCCTGGGACATAGTATGTTGAAAATATGGTCTCCTGAGTCCATTGCAACTTGAGGGGCCACCATAGTAAGATGTAGTTTGGTGAACTGATCAGTAAATGGTTAGCATTCTAAAAAGTTCCAGAAATTCCAATACTGCTCAGCTATGTGCTAAAGAATAGCAGGTCAGAAGACTAAGTCAGAAGCAAAGAGTGATTCTGTTCACACAATTATTGTTAATGGACAGAATAGAGCAAGACTTGCACTATTCAAAATGTCAAAAAGTAACAAGTAAAAGAATCGGCACAAGGAAGCCTTATCTACCATTCCATGAAATGTAAATCAAACACTTTGCAGGTCTTTGTGGCTTGCTGATCTGTTCACCAGGTTGTTAAAAGGTTAAATTATAAAGTGCATGTACGCATGATGGATTCTTCATGGCAGTTTGGACCTCTACTACAGGTTTCATAACCCGACAGACCCCGCAATACATCTATAGGGAAGAAGTGGAAACGTAGTTAGTTTTGAACTAGGTTTGCATCGTTTTCAGAACGTAAATACTTTCTGTGCTGAACAAAATAGCGAGTCGACGTTTACACTGCTATTTCTTTCAGATGCACCGCAGATCGGTCCGGATACTTGAAAAAGGTATCCCAATAGATAATTGTAGTGGACATCACGAACCAAACCACAATGTGAACCAAGCCTCACCTGTGGATCTGTGCAGGTAAATTCCAAAGTGGATTACTTGTGGATGGGATTTAACAAATCTTATATATTAGTCAGAGCCAAAAAAAGGCATGCAGTGGGTTTCCAAATCCAGATTTATTTTCAAATTTTAACCACTCTGAATGTAGAGGGTATGAAATCCACATTACTCACGTATTACATGAAGATTTTTCTGCAGATTCAACTATTTTGTCTCTACAACACTAAAAATTGTGTCATTTTTGGTCAGTCTGACAAATGAATTAAAAATCTGTGGCATTCTCATTTTACCACGTGAAAAAGGGCTGAAGCAAGTTGACGAGATTGGTAAAATCTCATCTAAATGTATTGTACTGTAATCCGCTGTGGAATTCACTAGCAGAGTATTGCAGGAAGTCCCAATGTGCGAATCCAGCACTAATTTACACCCACTGTAGCAGCAGTTTAAACATTAAACTTTTTTTTTTTTTAATTTAACAAAAATACTAAAAAGTAATAGTAAATTTTAAAACATTTGAAAAAATGTAATAAAATGCTCTGTGCAAAAAACAAAAAACAAAAAAACAGGTAGGTGTAATGTCATACTGAAAAGTTCCAAGTAAGCAGCATGGTTTTTTATTTCATCCGGATTTGCCCTACTATGGGTCAATCCCAGACCAAATCATCATCTGAATCTGTATGCAACATGACCTTCCAACTGCTAAACCAGTTTACTACTTTGTGCCATGTTGTTCTAGCCCATTCCATAGTTTAATTTTACCTTGTAATTTAGCTGACAATTTGACATCAATCTATTTTATGAGCCCTGTGGTATTAGACCTGCTGAACATACACAAGTTTAATTAAAAAAAGAAGACCGTGAAGGTAATAAACTGCTCCAATTCATATACAGTGACCAAGGCAAAACACCACATCAACAGCAGAAAGAGTAGCTCTGACTAAATAAAATAGGACAGGCTATGTTTATCATTCTGGAGGCAGGAGCTGCCACCTGGCTGGAATTTTACCACCTGGCTCCAAAAAGCGGGTCTCTCTGCCAGTGTTAATAATAGGGTACAATCAGAAGAGACACAGAAAAGGATGCTATTCTTCCCTAGAATATATTGAAACCCAGAGCGCTTTGCTTCCTTCACCTCATGCCCAGATGCTCTTCTTATTCAGCACTAAATTTTCATTATGACACTTAGAATGGATTATAGGAAGTGGAAATCCAAATGCATGTTATAGTGTCCTTCTCATGATTGACTGGATTAGGACGACTGCCATAGGCATTTTCAAGACAGTGTGGAAAATAATTATTGAACTTGGTGAGATTACAATCATTTAAGAAAGGTTTCAATGTTCCCTTCACAAATCTTCAAAGTTTAAGCTTATTTGCATAGTTTTGTATTTTCAAGTAGTTCTAAAACTCAACCACTTACGGCTAAGGTATGTATTTTTACAGAAGAATAGCTTCTACAACTGCATGTATTTAGCACCTAACAAGAGAAGCCTCGACCTAATCCCAGCTTTAAACACAGCACAAACAGAAGAGTAGCATTCTAAAAAAGTGCACCAAGTGCCAACATACACCACAGAGGTCTACAAAAAAAAAGGCACAAAAGCACCACTGAAACGTGAAGTAAAATCCATATACATGTCAGTTATTCTGGTTGGCATTTCATGCTTTTCACGATTTTGGAGGATTTGTAAACTGTAAATCTAGACACAAAATCATTTGATGGTAATGATTAAGATGTGATCATCTCGCTTAAAAATCCTCAAAGAGGACCATCTGCAAACAATCTAAGCGCAAAATATGAAGGGAGCAAAACATATAGAGATTCAGCTTATGATAAAGAAGCCAATACAATTCTCAAATGTAGGGATGATGGGGAGCAGATACTACAGCTTCTCGTAGACTAAAGACTGATGACAGCAGCTTGCATTCAACTACACAGCAAATGGAGAAATCACCTAGTGGTTGCAGTACATCAAACGGGCATGCCCAGTGCGCCCATATCAAATAGACGTACTTTGTGCTGCGCTATGAAATAGACGTACCTTGTGCTGCGCTATGAAATGGGCATACCTTGTGCTGCGCTATGAAATGGGCATACCTTGTGCTGCGCTATGAAATGGGCATACCTTGTGCTGCGCTATGAAATGGGCATACCTTGTGCTGCGCTATGAAATGGGCATACCTTGTGCTGCGATATGAAATGGGCATACCTTGTGCTGCGATATGAAATGGGCATACCTTGTGCTGCGCTATGAAATGGGCATACCTTGTGCTGCGATATGAAATGGGCATACCTTGTGCTCCGATATGAAATGGGCATACCTTGTGCTCCGATATGAAATGGGCATACCTTGTGCTGCGATATGAAATGGGCATACCTTGTGCTGCGATATGAAATGGGCATACCTTGTGCTCCGATATGAAATGGGCATACTTTGCTCGATATGAAATGGGCATACCTTGTGCTCCGATATGAAATGGGCATACCTTGTGCTCCAATATGAAATTGGCATACCTTGTGCTCCGATATGAAATTGGCATACCTTGTGCTCCGATATAAAATGGGCATACCTTGTGCTCCGATATAAAATGGGCATACCTTGTGCTCCGATATAAAATGGGCATACCTTGTGATGCTCGTATATAAAATGGGCATACCTTGTGCTCCGATATAAAATGGGCATACCTTGTGCTCCGATATGAAATGGGCATACCTTGTGCTCTGATATGAAATGGGCATACCTTGTGCTCTGATATGAAATGGGCATACCTTGTATTTATCTTGATACTGATCTCTACTAAGGAACCTATAGCACTTTTTCCATGAACTAGTCTACGGTTGCTGTAAGAAATACTGTTGATTGAATAGGTTTTCCACATTTGCCATTATTATCAGGGAAAAAAACCCTGTAGGTTTGGTATACTTTTACTGATCAGAATAAGACTGTATGCCTAGACGTGAAGCTGTAATGCCATGCATCATATAAGGACCACACAACACCTGCAAATGAAGTCAAATTACAACAGGGAGGAAGTGGATCTTGGCTTCATAACGTTGCCTAAGGCCCTTTATTTTAAATTGCCTGAAGCGGCAGATTTCAATTCAGCTGACTTGACTGCTCCTGACAATAAGGCTCTAGGGGGTCTAGTGGTTGGGGCTTACGTTTTCCTCTATGCTTAATGCTGCAGAGTGAAGACCTCTGTATCAGTATAAAGGCCAGAGAATATGGATAAGTATGCAGGAAGATGGCAAGAATACACCTGATGCCACACTGGGACTTCGAACACATAACAAATGTAGAAAACGTGTGTTTTCCAGAATTAATCAGTTAATTGGATAATGTTATGAATAAGTCAGAGCGCCAAAAACAAATGTAGTGACAAAAATCAATTCCATCTAGAAATCTCATTTTCATGCTTAGTTTCTGTTCATTTCCTGATGGACAGGGTTGCCTCACACACTCCTGACCTGCAAGACAAATCCACTGTGTCAGCAGAAGGTAAGTGACGAGCTGTAAAGAACATCATGTAGCGTTTCCAAGAAATGCAGATGACCACATGATGCTACATCCATGTGCCTGATATTATGACACTGGGGACAGGGACCCTCACCCCGAACTCTAGTAGAATATAAAGCATTTATATGAACATAGTAAATAGGGTCGGCACAAAACCAGAGTTGTGTGTTATTTCTCCATTATAATGAAAGCATATCCAACACCTAAGCTGATACTCGTTTCCTGATCTCCTCAACACGGCAAAGCAGGACCTTCAAGGTCAAGTGTATTTCTGAATGAACAAACCTTCCTCAAAACAGTCATAACCGAGTGAAACAGAGCAGAGTAGAAGCCATTTTTTTTCTACACTACAGGTCAGGCAGCTGTGTCCTTGTTGTCCCATGATAACTGGTCTGAAAAAAAAAAAACACATTTTTATGGCTTGTACAAAGCAAGCGCCATGTGTTAGAAACTGGTTTTAATCTCCAAACTGGTCTGACATACAATAATCTGAAGTCTACAGAACACAGACACTTTGTCAACATGTCCATTATAATTGCTCCCAGTCACTAAGACAAGAAAACCCACAAATTGAAGAAAAACACTACTAAGCAAAACATAACTAACAATTCTGATGGAGGTGAAACAATGACTATTTTAACGTGCGACTAGTATTTCCAGAGAAGGTTTTCAGGCTCTCAACGGCAGTTTTAGGACTGTATCGGGGTCACTTCTAAGAACATAGTAGTATTTTTCAGGATGGAAGTTCCGCTCACAATCCGTTCTGAATCAACCAGCTTCAGTCTGAGCTTTTAGTAAAACAGGCTAGATTTGGTCAAGGATTTCCTTGTCTTTGGTGTCCACAGAATTCTACATATGGGTGTGCCAGCACCAAAGGCATCAATGTATCTCCGGTTCTTTACTTACTAGCTTTATCACAGTCATGTTATCATCATTCACTTTAAGGTCTAACCAAGAAAAAGATGCTTTCAAGACTTACAGGATCATGCAGGAAATGTGGCACACAGTCTTGCAGAATACAGGGGTTAATCCCATGCTGATCTGTTCCATCTTCACTCGTGATTGTCTGAGGACGGAGCTTAGACATCGGGGGTGGGGCTTATGACGCTTTGTATCCTACTGCACATAATGCAGAGCAGGGAGGCTTCTGCTGCGGTCAGTGGTCATTCAGTCATAGGGCAGTGAGGCACAGGAGAGGGAATGGCTGTATTCTCAGGGGAGGCGGAGAAGACTTCTCTCTCAGATTCAATTATTAGATGAAACACAATAAAATAAAATCAAAAAGAAGGAAACTGAGGACGGAAGAGCTGGAAAGCCTTATTTTTATGCCGATTATGTTTCTTTTCTATGTTCAGTGTAGAAGAGTGAAGAAACCAGGCGATACCTTTTAGAGGCCAACTGAGTATATTTGAGGTATGTTTAGTGTAGCAAGTCAAAAAATACAAGCTAGATGACGCTGACCTTTGCATAAACCTTTCATTACACTTCAAATTCCTTTCCACTTACCCTATCAAGCATAGTTATCATCTTTAGATACTTTGTTAAAAAATAAACACAAAAAAGGACTATTTCTATAGCTTTACCACTAAGATAGGGTCCAGGGTCCAAACATAAAACACCCCCACAAGCTGCAAATGGCCACATGAGTTTTCTGGTGAAACCGTGATCTCACATGGCCACTGGCGGCCACAGTTTCGTCTGGGAACTTTAATGACCCATTAGACCCTGGAGTTTCTACAGTCAATGGTCTTTCCTTTTGTCATGGGCTACAGCTTGTGAAGGAAGTGCACATAGTCAGAAGGCATCAATCATGTTAAACAAAAATATAAAATATAGTATATCTAATCCTATCCAACCTTGTACATTTCTTGGTACTCCTAGAAAAGACAGTATGGATAAGTGTACAACATGGTTTGCAGTTCTCAGTGCGATTACTTCTGTTAGGTCTGAATAAGGAAAAACTGGTCAGAACAATTCGGGCACATTGGCAACATGGCTTATTTATTACGGTACTCTATGAGGCAACTTTTTACGTTGCCTAACTATTCTGTCAAAAAGAAGAAGAAACCAGATACGAGAAGAAAAGATCTAGGGAAATAGCCAACAAGACACAATCCATAACAATCCAATATTTTCGGAATGATATATTCTTTTGGGAAGTCACTAAGGGCTAATCCACAATAATCAAATATCTGTTGTATCCTGCATCTTGTTCTTTCAGATAAGAAAACTTTGCATGTAATTTTAGTGGTCTAGTTTAATACTCATGGGTAAGTGTGAACAAAATCTTAAACAAAGAGCACCTAATCAAGAACCCTATCTTTCTTTTTTTTGTTTCACAATGATTACTTTGTATACGTAATGGAGGCCATTTGAAGATCTTCACAGCATGCATAGATTTTTCTATGCTACAATCCTTACAAAACCAACGAAACGCAGAAAAGACACAGATGAGCGAAGGTCAAAATAAGGTTGTCCTATAAATCAAGAGTGCCATCCTGCTGTGACACTGATGTACCTCGGCCGGATTCATGCTGTGTTAGGGTAATGCCTCTCTAGTACATTTTCAGCATAATGCCATCTAAGTAACAAAATTGGAAGCTAAGTGGCCATTTCCCATACTCCGGATTTAAGCATTCCCAGGACCTTCATTGTCACTGACAGGTATGCCGCACAAACACAGAATAGATTCACTAAAATAGAAGGCTTTCCGTTTTCAGAACACAAAGTATTTGGAACTTGTAAAATCCAGGAGGACAGAATTGTTACTTCCAGATATTTAACTAAACTACCATAAGAGCATTCATGTCAGCAAGATATTTGACATCTTATTTTTACTATGTGTATATATGTATGTGTATATATACACACACCCAAATTACTCTTATACACCAAAATATACCAGACAGTTAATTTCCTTCCGAAAACTAATGCAGACATATCCTGTTTTATTTAAAGCCAGACAATCCGCGCCCACTTCCCACATTCCTGCTCTAGTGGCAGAAATAAAAAGGCATGTGTAGCCTTAGGCCAGAACCTTAAAATGATATTACTGATCAGTACATGCTGTAACATTTTTTTGCTGTACTCCAAGTGGGAGCATTTCGATTTTTGTGTACCAATGACTATAGTGCATTTGACTACCACTGTGAAAATAAAAAGATCTCAAAGACAAGTTCCAAAAGCTCCCATTACTTTTACTAGAAGTCCTACACATCTGTACACGGAGAAGCATAAAAAAGTGTATAATCAAGGGTATACAGGCGTACTAGAAAAAGATGCAAGTGATCAAGAATAATCTAGATAGTATTAGCACAAGCTTATTTGTGCAGGTCACAGCTTTTTAGCGAACCAGCAAAGCGAAGGCTGTGTCTACACATCGTGCAAAAATGATCGTCTCTTCGGTGGTTTTAGGATTCAAAAACCGCTGAAAATCCGATAGTTTTGCATGCCCATAGACTTGAAGAGAAAAAACGACTTTTAGTCTACACAGGTTATTTTTTTCTGATCGTTTTCTGTTCCTGAATACGCTGGCATTTTGCGTTTTGCTGTCTGTTTCCCATACAATCAATTGAATGGGCCGAGGCACATAAAAAAAACGAGAACCAACCGTGGTTTTTGACAAAACAGTGACAAAAACCACAGTCGTGCATTGGACAAAAACCGGTCGACGTCCGGATGGTTTTTGTCCGACGCTGTGTGAATCCAGCCTAAGCCTGTCACACACAGACAGGACTCTCTTTATAGTAGATATTTGGGCTGTAAGGATGTATGCACACGGTGTAGATCTGTTGCAGAAATTTCAGAGACTAAAAATCTGTTCTATACATGTAGATGGACTTCTGCACGCCACATTAAAGCGGTGTTACATTATTTTTAAATGCTCGTGAATTGTTTGGAAAGCATAGAAATAAAAAAAAAAAAATGTTTTTCCTTAAAAAAAATAACTCTCACCTTTGAAATCTACCTCTTTCCTGGCCAATGACATCATCTTCATTTTACATGTGACCATGCAGCTATTCATAGGCCGCTGCGGTCTGTTTTAGGACATTCATCATGTAACCATTAAGGCCTGTGACTGGTTGTAGTGTGACATGAACGCCGATTGTGACATCATTAAGAGGCACACCAGGACCAGTGTCAGTGCTGAATCGATTGGGTTGTTTCTTTCCTTCATCCCTAAATGACTATCAAGCACCTTAAAATACTGCAACACCCTTTAAGATGAATCTGCTATATGTGAATACAGTTTAAAGCTGGTCATACACAAAACAGCCCTGACCTCTTTTCAGCTGATTAAATGGGTGCATGGCCAAGCATGCATGTTTACTGCCGACGCTGGTGAAAATTGCTGCAAATATGGTCAAGCAAATGGAATACTTTAAAATAGAACATTCTGGTTTTCCCAACACCTGCTATTGCAGGGACACTTAGCAGGTCCTCATGTACATTAGACTGCTGATGGACAACGTGTAGGAGTACGCGAGTTACATTTTGGGCGAAATTTATTTATTGCAGATAGGGAATGGGAATACCATGCGACTAAACAACCTGTGTCTGAGCACTGGCAGAAGAGTACAAAGAATGTGCTGCTCACAAAGGCTGCAGTTTATATATGTATTGGATGCTAACTTTATCAGGCCCCTAAGAGGTTTTCATTGCAGAAGTACATAATGGCCATTTTTAATAGTATTCTTTCCATATCCGACCGAGTGCAAATCACTTTTAATCCTGCCCTTATAAGGTGTATTAAGCATTACTATTTTTCTTACCTTTCTCTTCATTACTGTGGGAAAAGGATGATTATCAGTTGAACAATCTTCCATTTATTCCATTTACTGATGTACCATTCAGGTCTCTACAGAAATATATCTCCACATTTCTTAATAAAATTCACTAATTTTGATTTCATGGGGCTTTCCACTTTTAGTGGGTGTCCATAGCACTGTGACAAATAAGCTTCCTCTAGTAGAGGGATGGATTTAGGCGGTTCCAAAATCCATAATTATCCAGTGTGCAAAAAAAGAAGTCATTTTCTAGCTGATGTGAAACCAAACCCAATTTAAATGAGGTATCATGTATCCAGTTGGAAGGGCTGTGGTAACCCAAGTGTTAATTAAATTCCTAATGAATAATGGTATGCTCAGGCACCACATTTAATGTAATCCAGTAAAGTGATCCGATCAGCGTCTAAATGTAGAACAGTCCAACAGTGCAGAAAATGCCAGAGTATAAACTCATGCTTTCCCACCCACGTATATATTTTGCTGGCAGGCACACAATATGCCCAAACGTTTGAGCTGCTACTCTAAGCTTTGTCTCTCCTAGACAGAAAATCATATGCTTCAGCTTAGAGTAAACAGCAAACTGAAAAGCATTCAGCTGCTAATCACCCTTCACCATGAGAAGAGGAGAGGGACGGAGGGGGGATCAGGATAAGTAATGCTCAATGCAAATCACGAGGGCACAAATGAAAGCAGGTTTGTGCTTGAATGAGAGTGGGGCAATCTTTCTCTCCCCCCCTCATCCCCAGTGAAAAGGACCATGATAGCACTACTTTATCATAGCCATAAAAACCTCACACAACTGCTATAAGCACATTGTACGCAAACGCTACAATTAGTCTGATTATATCATAAGGCCCCAAGTCAGGTGAGTAAGCGGTATTACTGAGAAATGGCCGCCAAGAAATCTATCACCGATATCTATAATCCTGTGTGACTACCCTGAAACTGACTAGATAACATGCACCATGAATAGTTAACTACATTTCAGCGCTGGCATTGGAAATACTATGCTATTATCCTTGATATTTTTGCAGCCTAAATCTCTTCAAAGAATACTCTTTCAGCCCCGCAAAGAAGCGGCTCAATCTCACTGTGTTGATACATTAATCTGTAGGTGTGCGAGCTCTAATTTCACATTTCTACTATCGCTGAAATACCACAGTGTCATGTCTATATTGCTGGGATAGAAAAAGAAATTGCCTTTCTTTCTCACACTCTGAAAAAGAAAAGCTGAAAAGAAAAAACAATTTAGCAGATGTCACCGTCTTGCGCTTATGGACAAAGTATAGCATTAGGACCTGTAAGATTGAATATATGTCTGCATGAAAATCTGGGGCATTTCAAGCCTCTACAGACTCTCTCCATAAAAGAACACTCGCCCCCTTTTCTGTTACACCTATTAACAGTTATTTGGGTGTGTGTGGGAGACACTAAAGTCAGACAATTATATTGTTTACATGGAAACCGATCCGAAGAGCCTAGTAACCCTACTTGATACAGCTCACCATTTTTCGGACTGTCACCACTCTTGGCTGTTTCTTTGTTAACTGTGAATAGGAGCTTCAAAGTCACACTCTCAAATCTGCACCAGACCTGTGCCTTGCCGACCAGAACATTGGGACTTATTTATCAAAGCTGTCTAGAGGTAAGACTGTCCTTGTTGCCCATAGCAACCAGAGCTGTAATTTCTTATAGTGCTTTGGAAAAATGAAAGGCAAGCTGTGATTGGTTGGTATAGACAATGAGGCTGAATTGCAGGTCTTTCTCATCACTGTCGTCAATGCGCCACCCACCCGCCTTGGAGTTGACATCCACTGTATGGTCTCCCTAAACATCCAGCAAGTATACACCTTCGCTTTAGGCATTTTCACATCAGAAGCCATTTTGTCAGTCTGCCTCTCTGTTACCATCAGTCACATGGTAACAAAATGTAATACACATTGGCAGCAAGTTTCAAACTCTATTGCTATACAGACAGTCCCCGACTTACACCTATTCCCTAGTTACAAACTAAGACTTATGGAACATGCTGGCACTTGTAGTTCCATGTTCCAAAGCAATAGTAGCTGTGGAATGACAAGTTCCAGCATACCACAGCAGCATATGAGGTGACAATGAGCTGAAATCTTCTTAATAAGACAACAGACCGCAAAACAAATGTAAAAACCCTTCTATGCACTATCCAAAACTAAAAAAAAAAAAAAAAAACCTTTCATGCTGGAGTTACACTTTATAAATATACCTGTTCCAACTTATATACAAATTCAACTTAAGAACAAACCTACAGTCCCTATCCCGTTCGTAAGCAGTGGACTGCCTGTATTACCAACATCTGCATTTGATACCATAGACCAACAAGATAGAGGACGTTCGTCCCGACCTTGTATGATAATAATAAATTCTAGTTCAGGATGAGGTTTTTTTCCTGGGAACTCAAGGCCATTTGCAGAATCCTTCCAAAAAATAATGGAAGAAACTAAACCATGGACTACGATCACCACCACCAATCCAAAGTATAACTCTCCATGAGCCCAACATGGAGTACAAAAGTCCTTGGTGAAGACATGTTTGAGGTCCAAGTAATCATCTAATGCTCGCTCGTAAGAATACACACAATCAATGCCGCATCTCTTCCTACAAATGATCAACTAAACTTGCCAAATGTCAGAAGTAGTCGGTCAAACTGGGACAGAAAAAAAAAAAAAAAAGAGGAAAAGATTAAGTTTTGATCTCTTCAAAATCCCAGTTAAATGATTGTGCCAAGTGTACAGTTTTCAAAGACAGAACTGCTTACATAAACATTACACAGAATTGGTTGATAGGCCTGGGGCCCATGAGACATTTTACACCACACTGCAGGAAAAAAGATCACCTGAAGCTCCTGTTAGCTGATATATATCCACTGAACCTGAACATGCTGCTTCAAAAATGTAGCATTACTTTAACGGCTTGCTTTAGGCCCATTGGAATTTCTCCGCCATCCTTCACACCGCTGTTTAAAGGGTGTTTCGGCTGCAGGAGCGTACACTCACACAGACACGGGCTGAATGGACAATCAATAAACTCTGACTTGTGAGCTGCTCGGTAGTGGCCAGCCACACTAAATGACCTTTACCTCCAGTAATACGGCCGGCACTTCACTCAATGATTCTCTGTATGAATGAGAGTGCAAAAGGTGCATCACCGGAAGAACAAATGTACATCTCGTTCGATGGGACTCTGTGCAGACGAAACACACACCAAACCCACTTTTTAACTCCTTAAGGTCCGGACTATGTAGGCCTGAAAGATCAAGCTTTTTTTTTCCTCACGGTCGGATTCCAAGAGCCAGAACTTCATTTATTTTCAATCCAGTTTATATTTTTGTGAAACCATTTTGAGTGACATAACATTAACTAATTAGCTTTTTCTGGGGGAAAAGGAAAGGTGGAGTAGGGGGGAGGAAATGAAAAGATAAATAAAAAAACTCAGCAATTCCACCACTGGGTTTTGTGCAATGCAAATTGTAGATTGGACAACTATCAGGAAAATTCCATTTTTATTTTACACCTTGCACCGTGCAGTATAAATAACTTCTATAGTTTGTGACTGCACAATAATGTTTTATTTTTATTTTTTTAAATGAAGATGTTTTATATTTATATTTTTTTATTTTGTCCCACAAGATGAATTGAAGTGGTGATCATTTGCGCAATGCATACTGCTAGACAGACTTTCAAGCCCATGCCCATGGCATACCTTTGTTAGGCCTGTTCATTGACATGGCAACTCATTTTGCCATGTAGGACCCTTTTTTACAAGGCATACCATGACATGTAGGTAGGTCAAGTTTTGCTTAGGGATAACATAAACCAGGTCAAAGATTATATTCTGAAAATAAATTAAAGCCATTATCTCACCTCATGAACTCCTCTTCACTGGCTGCTCGCTGCGCTCCAGCCCTGCACGTGAATGAGGAGGATGGCGCAAGCGCAGTCCTCCTCTTTCACTTCTATGGGAGTTCAGAGTATAGCGAAGTGCACACATTCGGCAATACTTGCCATCCTCCTCATTCACATGCAGGGCTGGATCACAGCTAGCAATGAGTGGCCAGCAAAGAGGATTTTATGAAGTGAAATAACCCCCTTTAAAATCGGGAACTGCTGTTTTTATCTCCCCCTTCACAAGCAGAAAAAGATTTGGACTGCACTGAATCAGCATCAAAATCTGACTGCAATCTCTTTTACATTGCTTCTAATGGAAAATCAGCGCTCAGTGCACTAAAAATAACAAAATGACAATTCTTGAGGTACATTCAGTGCTGAAATCTCCCACAGTATAGAGGCTGAGGTCTGCAACTAAATGAAGCATCAAATCCACATTGATGATTGAAAATCCACACAGAAACATTGTTGAAATTCAGCCTCGTGAACAACCCCAAAAATCTACAAATGCAGACAATGTCGAATCCCTTGTACTGGCACAGAAGACTTTCAGATCAGTGGTCTGTACTCAAATATACACAGCAAACTAAATAACTCTTAAATAAGAATATTTACTTAGCATAGGCCTGCACAACATATGGCCTGCAGGCAGCATCTGGTCCGCCAGGGGTTGTGTAAACCTTAAGCCAAAATGGGAAGCGCTGGTTTTAGCCCTCACATCCTGCCAAGCTTTACAGGTCTGTCTAGGCATTATGACTCGTGGTTAGCAAATACTGCATTTCAAGCACAAATAAACTGAAATCCATTCAGAAATGGAGAAAAGGTAGCCTCCAAATCATGGCACTGTCCACGATCATATATGGACAATAACCACATAGATGGACCCAAAAAATCAGTAAACACTCTAGAATATGTGTGGCTGTAGTTATAGTTTATATCTGCTATTACACAAAAATAAAACTACTTACTGCTGGAACCAGCAATTTTTTCACTTCCTCCACTGCTCTTCTTAATTTAATTTCTGCTCGGTTTTGGGCATCTTCCACTGTGATCAGTACATGCAGATCTTCATTCAGATGCTCCCAGTTTGGTTTTCCTCTATTTTGTTCCTCCTATAAGCAAAATAAAAATTATTAGAAAAGTCTGACTTGCCAATTTCTATAGTATACATTTTAAGAGTAAGGTAGCAGGCCAAAAGTGAAGCCATTAAACAAAAAATGTCTCAATCTTAGAAAAAAAAAAAACCATTAAAATCAATGTCAAGTATAGCACTTTAGTCTTAGAATGGGAACATCCAAATGCTCATAATATGCATAATGTTATTCCTTCTACAAACGCATTACCAAGTCTGACAGTACAGAAAAACCATCATGTTAGAATTCTAAAACTGCTGAAAACACGATCTTTCAGCCAGCCCGTAGACTTTAGGAGAAAAAAAACAAAACAAAACAAAAACCTATCTGTAGTCTACACGTCTTTTTTTCTGTTCGTTTTCTGGCGCCGGCAGTTTTAGGAACATGTTGTAAAAACCACCAACACCTGGCGTCTTTCCGTCTGTTTACCGTACATTCAACTGTACGGCCAACAGAAAAAAAAGCTAAAACCGACCACGTTTTGTTTTGCGCAAAACGTGACAAAAACCGCGGTTGTGCATCGGACAAAAAACGACTATCGGACTATTTTTGTCCGATGCTATGTGGATCCAGCCAAACAATGTCCAATCGGTAATGACAGTCAGTATCTGCAGGGAAGCTTCCATTTGATAACTAGGATCATAACACCGAGCTGACGGATTCAGCAACACATTTATAGAAAGAATAACAAAAACTGCCCAACAATAACAAGAGTTATAAGAGAAGATGCTTCAAAATTGTTATTTCACAGGAAACAAGTTTTTACTAAAAAACAGATGTCAGGAAATGTCACAGGTCCCCCCTTTAATCCACTCCCAAAAAGCCAAATAAATTGGTGTTGATTCAGTTGCAGATTTTTCTATATTAACTACAATGGTAGAAGATATTGATGTCAACATAGACAAATCTGCAACAAAATCTGCACCAACTGGAGTGAATTTTTAGGGAAGGGTTTAAGCAAAAATGTTGCAGATTTCCATTGGAAAAATTCAAAGCGTACCTGCTCCGTGTGGAAGAACCCTTGGGCTATGGCAAAGGACAAAATACAGTCTGATTTTCAATATGAATTTGAACTGAAAAACCATTTGCCCAACTAGTACGTATAACTTATTTTGAATCGATTTTACACAAAGACACGACTGTTTTTAGTCTGTTTTTGCTTCTGGTCACCGATTTGTGCACAGTTTTTGGCCAAAAATTTTTGGATGGTTTTTCAGCCCATCTTGTAGCAGACAGCGTAGTGAGTGCAATTTATCCATGATTGGTGCAAGAAACCATGTGAATTTTATTACTCCATCAACTAGTCACTCTATAAGCTTGCAGTGGCCATTTAGGTTACATCGCAGCCACACGTGTCCTATGTTATAAAAAATAAATATTTTTCTTTGTGTCTTCAGTGTTTTTCTCAATTTTTTTTTTTAATACTTAGATAGGCCAAAGGACCAAATGATGTTATAGGAAACCAAAACATAAAAAAAAAAACACTTTACAAAAAAAAATTTATTTTTATCTACATGGAATTTCAGATAGAAATATTATATTCAAACTGATTTAAAAACCAAAAATGTTAAAAATAGACCATAAATCATTGATGTGTAGTCGGACTATGAAAAGGTGTCACTTTGGTAAAAAGACGTTCAGTGTCTGGCTTTCCTAGGTCAAAGCGAAAGTACAGTAAAGCTTGAGAACATATGCGGATCGTTTATTAAAAAAAAAAGTGAAATGTTAACAAGGTTTGCTTCATTTTTGAGGACATGTACAAGGTAACATGAGTGATTGGTATTAGGTACACCAGTCTACCAGATCTGCCATTCAGCCTCAGCAAACAAAGTGCTACTATACATAACTCTGGACGCATGTACTGAGAACGGTACTTGATACACGAGACAGCCTCCTGTTTATTTCCGTGCAAAAAAGAAAAGAAAAAAAAATCGAGCCGGTGAAATTCTATTCAATAGATTACACTAGAGAGCCTTCCTCTATAACCTTAACAGACGTAAGATGAAGCAACTTTCTAAACAAGACATGCTTTATTTGATGTAAAATGATTGGGCTGTGTGGTCATTATTGATCGATAAAGCTTGAATCATGCTCATTGATTTATTATTACAAATGTCTGTTCATCCCCTGAGTGCTCCAATGCAGGCCATTATCTGAATCCCCCTTTGCTAGATTTCCTCTCTGACCAGATGATGTGTGCACCCCAATCATAGCAAAAGATTACTAAAACTGGACAATCACTTGTTATTTAAGACACAGCGGGTATTTGAGTCAACTGAACCTGCAAAAAGACCAGGTTAGCTTGAATAAATGATGACTAAGACCCAGGAGCGGAATCACAATGTGCGCACAGTCACAATTTAATATTCCACAATCTCATCCTCCAAAAGACATTTGTTGTACAGGTTTGCTTACTAAGCTTGTCAAAGTGAAATTTCCAGTCTCATCAGTGCATTTCCTCCTGTTTCTTATTGGAATCCGACTACTATATGAATGCAGGATTTCTCTCATCACTAACCTATGAAACGCAACGTGATTAAGAAAAAAACTAATAGGTGCACATAATCAATTGTGACGTAAAAGGTCAATAGTAGAGAAGAAAGCAGATTGTTTTCATAGTTTTTTTTTTTTTTTTTTAATAATAGACCTTGGCTAAAATGGCTTAAGATATTGCATCAGACTATCCTCTTACAAATTTTACTTATATCATCAGTGATCTTAAAGGGGTTGTCTCACTACATCGATTCATTTTACCTCAGTCCTGTTTTATTAGTTTAATTTTTGAATTCAGGGGCTTAAGTACTGGCTACTACTGAACTGCAGTCATGAGCTGCTGAGGACACCAGGTCTGTAGCTATAGTGACCAGCGCTGGCAGCCTATTAGGAGAGATCAAACAGGTATGTTGCTATAGTGACCTGAGGACCTAATGCAGCTCATACAAGCAGGGATATCTAGGAATAGGGAGGAAACTGGACACATATCGCAAAGTGACTTGTTTTTCCAAGATCTTTAACATAAAAAGCAATCCTTGAAATGAGACAACCCCTTTAAGTTGCTGATACATATTAGCACACCATTAGTCAAACCTGGTAATTAGTGTGACTTGATGACTATATAATGTGTTTTAGGGAATCTTCCGTAAAGGCAGATATCAGGGAAAAGAAGGACTGGGTATGTTGGATTATAACATGCCCAATCTTTTGTTTCCACCAGATGTCTGGCAGCAGCTTACTCCACATTCAGGACACATGCACACTCAGGTGAACCGAGGATACATGTCTATGTAAGGACACATTTAGGCCATGGTCACACGGCTTAAAATGGGCCGTATTTCGGTCTGTAATTACGCGCCGGAGTGCGCAAATTACGGGCTGAAAACGGCCCATTCATTACGGTAATCCACAGTTCTCATAGAGAACTATGGATTACGTCCTCTCCCTGCTCGCACAATACGGCGGGCAGGGAGATAATTGACATGTGAATTACCAGCAGCGTATACGCACCGCTAGTAATGCAAGTCTATGGGCCGGCGAAGTGCCGGCCCGCCGCTCACTCCCCTGCTCCCGCCCCCACGGCGTAATTGCGGAGCGTAATTACGTCCCGCAGTTAAGCCGTGTGAACATGGCCTTAATACCCCCTCATTCCTCTTATTTGCACAGTCATCCAAGCCACATTTGTGAGAAAAGTATCAAGATGATGATTTTTGTCGCTTTACACTTACGGTTTTCTGCATGTAGTAGTGTGTTGGAATCAGAGGCTTTTATTGCCTGAAAAAGGTTACACTTGGTTGTACAAAAGAAAGGCTGAACTACTTGTGACTAACCAGTATCAAAACCGGATAAAGCCAAAAAGCAATGAGAGAAAGCTGCTGTATTGAAGCCCAAAGAATCCCTGTGGCTTAGTACTAGGGAGAGGTAGACATACTGTGGGCCTTTATCGATAGTGCTACATGGAGCCCATTACAGAAATCCTTCATTGCCTCCAAGACAGAATCAGCTTTTCCATGGAACTACATGTTTGTTCACAGAGAGAAAAAAAAACCCAAAAACATACTATGTATAAAGATAACTACGTGGTGGATAAAAACGCACTATTTTTTTAAATACAGCAATGAATGAGGCCTAGTTTAGACCAGTTTAAAACCAAATTTGACAGTATTTACCAGAATGTTTGCTCTATACTCCGTACGCCTAGGTGTGTTGACCAGAATATGAAAAAGCTGTAGGCTGAATGCTTGACCAGCCAATTGCCATCTCTCCCGACTCTCCTGCAACATGTACACTGGACTGAAAATCTGTACAAACCTAATGTGTCTCACTGCAACACAAATCACTTTCCTATCCTAAGGGCTTTCTGAATTCTAGTTGGAAACCTGGCCTTAAAGGTCATCTGGGTGAGGCCTAAACGCTGTGGTATGTATGAGAAACACCCTGCATGATCTAGCACAAAATGGAATGGCGAATCTAAGCCAATTTGCATGAATTAAGAAGATTTAAAAAAAAAAAAATCTGCTAAAAATATTTCGGAATGCTAGAGCAGTAGCAAGGCTCATCTCTAAACTTGCATTAACAAAAACACTGTTTGAAGTTGCGCAAGAAAGACTGAATAGTCGGAAGTTACATATTTGAAGTTCTCTCAAATTGCAAAGCTCCATGCTCCTTCAAACAGATAACCAGTCAATGCTTTATTTCAGCTCCGAAGTTTCAAACAAAAAAGCTCAGTGCCCATAGGAGAATTCCAGGTAAACTCCCAGAATAATTCAATGACAGAAGCAAATACGGTTATCACTTGCAGGTAATTCCTCGTACATAAGGGAATATTGCTGAATTATTAACCTAATTAATGTGAGTTAAGAAGGGAGCAGAGCTCACTAATTGACTGCCAGTGTGATGTGTCCAGCACAGGGGACCATAAATCATGGAGAAGGAAATGGAAAATTGAAAAAGTGGTTTATTCAGCGCTCATCATGATGTAGTTAAAGAAGAAACAAAGCACAATACAAATCTATTCCTTCCCAGTAAAAATCACACAAAGGATTTCTTATACCAAGCACAGAGTAAAACTCCTCATAAACAATGATGCTGCAAAGTTAGTCTTCTTAATTTAGCCTCTGTGTGGCTACATTTACATTATGTGCATGTCTTTCTTCCTAGTAGAGATAAGCAAATCGATTCACAGATACACCTGCCATTGATTTCATACGTTGGAGGTTCACTTTTGGTTAATAACGGAATGTGCAAATTGATTTGTAATCTGTGGAATGGTGGTTTTACTAATATCTTATAACGGATATACTTTACCCATAGAAGTTTCATAGTTTGTAAGGCTGAAAAAAGACAAGACGTCCATCCAGTTCAGCCTGTTGTGCTAAGGTATTGATCCAGAGGAAGGCAAAAACCCCCAATGAGGTAGAAGCCAATTGTCCTCATTTTAGGGAAAAATCCCTGGATCAATGACCCCTCTCCTGAATCCTAGTCACTATAACTTGTTATATTATTACGCTCCAGAAATCATCCAAACCCTTTTGAACTCGTTAGTGAATTCACCATGCAATTCCTCTGGCAGAGAATTCCACAGTCTCACTGCTCTTACAGTAAAGAATCCCTTTCTATGTTTATGTAGAAACTTTCGTTCCTCAAGCCGTAGATGATGCCCCCTTGTTCTAGATACAGTCCTGGGTATAAATAAATCATGAGAGAGATCTTTATATTGACCTTTAACATATTTATTATGTCCCCCCGAAGCCATCTTTTCGCTAAGCTAAATAACCCTAATCTTGCTAATCTTTCTGGGTATTGCAGTCCACCCAGTCCTTTTATTATTATTATTGTTGTTGTACCTGTCCAAGCTCTACAATGTCTTTCCTGTGCACTGGTGCCCAAAACTGCACACAATATTCCATGTGTGGTCTAACCAGCGACTTGTATAATGAGAGAATAATGTTCTCAACATGTGCATCTATGCCGCTTTTAATACACCCCATAATCCTATTTGCCTTGGCAGCTGCTGCTTGACACTGGCTGCTACAATTAAGTTTACTGTCCACCCATGTCTGTGTGGAGCCTTGCTGATGCTCATCTTATACTTAAAGGTTTACCTCTAGGCACTGGCCCTATTCACATCACATTTTTGTCCTCTGTGGTATTCTTTGCTATAATCTTGAAAAAGCTATCTCAATGTTTACAGCTATACAAATCTGTAGGACAAGTGTAGTCTCTTTTGGACTACACTATTTCTCAAACATATACGGTTTATGTATTGGACATATAGTGCGGTCTACTATGCTGTGTGTCTGGTAGGGGAAATAGAGCAAACCTAGTCCAATAAAAACTATGCTTGCCTTATAGTTCCTTATTGCTCTGCTGCAGCATACGTCGGGGTATCCCAAAAGATATCATGGAGACCAGGAACGTGATGTGAATGGGCCATACTCTCCTATCCACTTTGATATTTAAGCATGGAGGCATACAACCGCGCAACAAAGCACCTATATGAGTTTTTGTGAGTACTAAGCATGGGACCCACTTTAATTAATAGACTCTTAAAGGATAGGAGTTAGGTGTTGGATGGATGTCATGACAACTGCACCATCTGATGTATACTGCTTTTCAAGCGCAAATGTCAGACTGAGCAGGAGACTAGCATGTCTGCAGGTAAAGTAACTTCTACAGAAGTCCAAGGCCTTTTGGGTTGTTACTCTGCAATCCTTTGTAAAAGTAGCATAAGAAGCATAACTCATTGGTCTGCGCAGGAAATAGGTTTCGAATGACACACTAATTATCTATTTGAACAGCAGCAGCAATTCTGTAACACTCAGCCTCAGAACACACTGATTGTCCTAACCCCTGCTGATACACAGTTTTAATTGTGCATTTATAGCCAGGGAAATTAGCAAAGACTTTTGCTCCTACTGTGCTTCTAATAGCAAGAGTTCACACAGAGGAAGCTGTGTAGCAAAGAATGCCCAGGAAACGATATGAGGGCAAGTTTGCAAACACATTTCAGTGCATGGAATGGCTACTGTGGAGTAATAGATTGAGCAGGATATTAGGGGATGAAACAAAGCCACGCAAACTCATGGAAGCTGATGCACAGGTAATTCACTAACTGTATGACCCCAAGGGGATTTCTAACTTGAAGCTCACATAGACATTTGCCTTGAAGTTAATTACGTAACCCAAGATTTTAGGACAAAATCTTCAAATCAGGTAGGTTTATATATTTAATATTGGATGCCTAGGGTGAGCAGAAGGTACAGATTCTTCTTTGTAAGAGCAGTACAGAGTAGAGTAGCTAACAATTTTTATTTTTTTTAATGTATGCATCTTAAATGTAATTACACATCATGGCTCCATCTGTTTTCTGGTCATATAGTGAAGGGTTACAGTGCCTTGCGAAAGTATTCGGCCCCCTTGAACTTTTCAATCTTTTGCCACATTTCAGGTTTAAAACAAAGATAACTTTTTTTATTGTTTTGTGAAGACTCAACAACAAGTGGGACAAAATTGTTAAGTGGAACGAAATTTATTGGATATTTTAAACTTTTGTAAAAAATAAAAACTGAAAAGTGGGGCATGCAATATTATTCGGCACCTTTGCTTTTATTGCAGCAAACTCACTCCAGAAGTTCAGTGAGGATTTCTGAATGATCCAATGTTGTCCTAAATGACTGATGATGATAAATATAATCCACCTGTGTGTAATCAAGTCTCCGTATAAATGCACCTGCTCTGTGATAGTCTCAGAGTTCTGGTTAAAGCGTAGAGAGCATCATGAAGACCAAAGAACACATCAGGCAGGTCCGTGATACTGTTGTGCAAAAGTTTAGAGCCGGATTTGGATACAAAAAGATTTCCCAAACTTTAAACATCCCAAGGAGCACTGTGCAAGCGATCATATTGAAATGGAAGGAGTATCAGACCACTGCAAATCTACCAAGACCCGGCCGTCCCTCTAAACTTTCATCTCAAACAAGGAGAAGACTGATCAGAGATGCAGCCAAGAGGCCCATGATCACTCTGGATGAACTGCAGAGATCTACAGCTGAGGTGGGAGAGTATGTCCATAGAACAACAATCAGTCGTACACTGCACAAATCTGGCCTTTATGGAAGAGTGACAAGAAGAAAGCCATTTCTCAAAGCAAAAGGTCGCAGCAGCAAAAGGTGGCGCTACAAAGGATTACATTTTTCACGCCCCACTTTTCATTTTTTTATTTTTTACAATAGTTTAAAATATCCAATAAATTTTGTTCTACTTCACAATTGTGTCCCACTTGTTGATTCTTCACAAAAAAATTTAAATTTTGTACCTTTATGTTTGAAGCCTGAAATGTGGCAAAAGGTTGAAAAGTTCAAGGGGGCCCAAAACTTTCGCAAGGCACTGTATATTTCAATGACCGACAACTATAATATATATATATATATATATATATATATATATATTAGTTATGGTGGAATACTGCCCTGTGGCCCACTTTCCAAAGGGAGGTTATAATAATCTGCTTCAGTATGTCACACACCATGCTGCCATTCATGGTTACCTCAATGAACTATAACTCCCCAGTCGGCAGCACTCATGCAGCCCCAAACCACAACACTCCCACCACCATGCTTAACTGTAGGCAAGACACACACTTGTCTTTGTACTCCTCACCTGGTTGCCACCAGTGGTCTGCAAGTGTGGCTCTCCAGCTGTTGGGAAACCAATTCCCATCATGCCCACTGATATAGATTATATAAATGCGCAATGGGAGTTGTACTTTCCCAACAGCTGGAGAGCCGCACTTGGCAGACCACTAGCCTAGGCTACAAGAAGATTGCCAGTATTCTAATACGGAGCTGCAGCACGGTGGCCAGGATCATACAGCATTTTAACTAGACAGGTTACACTAAAAACAGGCCTTACCATGGGTAACCAAACAAGTTGCTGGCACGTGATTCGTGTCATATCTAGAGATTAGTCTTTTCAAAATAAAAGTATGAGTGCTGTCAGCATTGCTGCAGAGGTTAAAATGGTTTTCTCTGCACTCTGCAGACCAATGGCATAGGCCATCTTTAGGTAGAGCAACAATTCTTTTTTTTTCAGAACCTCTGTTCTTTGCCATGAAGTGATATGTTGAACTGCCAGTGGCCAGTAAGAGAGAGTGTGAGAACAATAACTCCAAATTTAACACATCTGCTCCCCATTCACACCTTGTAACACTTAAAGAGAGTCACATGACACCATGGAAGGAAAATGGCAAATTGGGCATGATGCCCATTTTCACTTTTGTTGCCGGTGGTTTAGACACTCATGTGTATGTGTTATGTATCACACACATACACAGACATGTAAACAGTGCCCTGCATAATGGGATGATGAATTTCACACAACTGGAGGCACATTTAAGGAAGGCGAGAGGCAACCAATTGTTACAGCTGACCATTCCTAACCCTTTAACATCAGCACAGTCAACATTGCCGTGCAGGGGCCAGGGAACATCTACGCTCGACGAGGGACCAGTGGTCCTTAGGGCTGTTCAGTGATGAAAAAAATTCACACGGAGCAGAAATGATGGCCGCCAACGATGCTTGAGATGTTAATGAGAGCGCTATGCATATGCCAAGTGAGGTACCATTGAGGCACCCTTGCCGGTCCTCTAGCATGCAGACCACGCTGATGTAAATGGTCTGACATGACACTTGGTTGCCTCTCACCTCCCTTAAACGTGCTTGGTTATTTTTGTCTGAGAGCCTCCTGCTTGAAGCCTCGCAATGGTGAGGTACTGTTTATCAATTGTAAGGTGTTGTCTTGGTCTCGATGTCAAAATGTGAACAGCATGAAAAGAAGGACTATTTAAATCCCAATTCAAATTGATCCCCTAAATTTATCGGGCGATTCAGAGATCAAACACTTTTTGTGAATTTTTTCCTTGTTAGAGTTTAGCAAGTTGTGCAAAAAGTACTGAAACTTTGAACAGCTGAACATGTGCATTCTAAAGCGGAGATGGTCTCATTTGGGTCAATTAAAAAAAAGAAATTTTAGGTTCATGCAGAAATTTCAACCAAAAGCCTAAAAAAAAAAAATAAAACCTTTCTTGTTTAGCTTTTGCCTGGATTTAAAGGTTCCTTAAATCTAAAAACACCAAAATAAACAGTAACTGTGGTAAATATGAGTATTATTTGGCTGTTTTCACTAAACACACCATAAGTGCCACCCGACAGATGCCACTGCATGTGCAGTTTCCAATGTGGATTGATAAATAAAAACACAATTGGTGTTAAACAAGAAGCGCAAGCTAGGAGACTATGAAAATGGTAAATGGTTCAACTTGTGCCATCATTCATTAGTATTCTCTATATGTTACACTGAGAGCCGCAGAGAGAGATTGATGCTTTCTTTAAATGTTATCCATTTTATTTTAATCTTTATAGTGTACAACCCTGACCTGAGGATTCATCTGCATCTGTCAAAACTGTAGTCATCACTCAGGGATACAAGACTAAAATCAAAACCGGCACACTATTGAAAAAAAAAGTTACTTCTACCCACTGGTGAAGAATTCTAAAACAAAGGGAAATTTATAGTCTGGATCTGTACATTATTCTTCTCTGTCCAAGTTAACTTAATATTCGTCCAAGACAATACATCGCCGACAGGATTTTTTTTTTCTCCCTTTTTTAACAAATCAGAGCTGCTGTTTGGAATATAAAATCTATTAATAACATAACATTTACAATTACTTATCTAAACGTTTTCAAACATTAATCCAATGCATAAACATTCACAGAGCAACAGCATTACATCATGTTGCAATGCCTTTTAATGGTCCCGCAGTAAGAAGCATTGAGTTGGCTACCGTGGCTCCCTTTGTCTGGGACTGGCAAAACGTCCCAAAACTAACAGTGGTAAAGTAGCAATGTTCTCTACTAGATCTGCAAGAGATTTTACAGATCTCAGAGTAGCCTTATTGGAAGACAACACCTATGCAACACAAACCAGCATGCCTGGCTGACATTCCAACAGCAGACACAACAAATACTCTTTTGTATTTTGTTTTATAAATGTGGCTGATTATTGTAAACCATACTTGTTTGACTATCAGCAGCAGGCTCAAGCACTCCCCTGCACGTCCAGGCATCTCAGACCATTCACTTACAATGGAATGTGAGCCTCTCCTATTTGTGGGGGGAAGAAACCCAGAAGTCAAGGGGAGCAGATCGCCATAGAGCTCCAAAGCAGCAGTGGCCCTATTAAACAATTTTTGTGTGCCGTCAACCCCTTTAAAGCTCTGCAATAGCCCCTCATCCAGCTATAGCTAATCTGCAAAACCACTGAAGACCAAATTGCCCTCCACAATGCAACCATGGGACGTGCACGTGGTTCTATACATGTTCAGCACATATCGGTAAGCATCTTTGACCTTTTTTTCCCTACGCCACCTCATTAACAGACTTTTCCTCCGAAATATAATGTATTTTTTTTCTGCTTGCTGAAAACCCAGAAGGAATGTCAATAAGGAAGGCCTGTTAATGTTAACATTGGGCATATTTAATGTTAACAGTAGGATCTTTTAGACCTAGGCACAATGTAGTGCAAATATAACGTAGCAGGGCATTGAGAGGGCATCGACTTGTCATCTTTATCTGGGTTATTCACATAACTTTTTTGGACCACCCTGGCCACAACTGAAAATATATATATTTTTTTACTTGACAACCCCTCTAAAGCAGCACTTTTAGACTGGTCCTTTCGTGAATTAGGTGATTAAATGACTTGTTTTTTCTTAAAGGGGTGTTTCAAGAGTTAAAAACGCTTGTTGGTCTGTCGGTGCAGGATAAACCATAGAAGAGCAGACTCCTACTTACCTCACAGGCGCTCTTGTTCAGTCCTGGCAGAAGCAGTCAATGTTCATCGTTCACGTGACAGGTGCAGCCAATCATATGCCGCAATGTCACATGCCCAATATGGCCTGTGATTGGCTGTACCCATCAGGGGTATGTAGTCTGCTCACTGCTTCAGCGGGGATGAATGGAAGCATCCGGGAGGCAAGTCTTTTCTATGGTTTATCACGGCTCGACAGACCAACAAGTATTTTTAACTCCTGAAACACCCCTTTAAATATACATACATGACCACAGCAATGTTGCTTTTGTTAAAACGAGTAATTAACATTTTCAGCCAAAAAGCCCTTCCTCAGGGCATATAAACAGATAACAAAACCTAAAGCACTGTTCACCGGCAGTAAAAACATACAAATAAGCAATAACGCAATGTTCAAGAACATAAAACTATACTTGGTTGTGGTAAAATAAACAGAATTGCAAAATGGTATACCACAGTACATAAGACCCGATGCAGAGCACCATGGCAAGTGCTGATCTTCATGTGGAAAAGAGAACCCGACAAAGCAGGGTTATAATATAGGCAACAGCGACAGTACAATTATATGGACTAAGTACATAGCACGAGGTAGGAAACACAAGAATAGCTGCTATCAGGAGCAGTACAAGCACAAGGCAGCTGATGGAAAAGAATTATGGGCAAAATAAAGGCAGTAAAAAGGTTAAAAAAGGACAAAAAAAATTGTGCATTGCATTCTTTCAATCACAAACAGGAGCATAGCCCAATTTACATGTTGTGAATACAGGTAGTGATATGCTGCAATTTGCCAGGTTTCATAGCAAACACTGGTGAAGCACAGAAAAACCAAGTGCTGTACCTGAGAACTACAGAAATCACAGCAGCCCACATACAGTTTTCCCACAGGGTACAGTACACAAGTCATTTGACAGCTACAACATGAGAACCTGGCCCACACATTTTTTTTTTTGATCCAACAAGAATTTAAGGACTGAATAGATATGTCTGTTTACAGATCTGTTTAATTAAATACTAGTGTTCCCCCATGCAGTTACAATTTTAGACCATCTTTCCTTATATCCATGTTGTGTGGCTCCCTTTGATTACCAATCTGTCAGTTGGTTGGCACCAATTAAGGATGTGCCCCTGCACAGTCTGACAGTCAGTGTGTGCAAGGGCACACCCTTTTGAAAACTGGAATTGTAACACCCAGCTGACCGATTCAGTAATACATTTCTAGCAGAGGAACAATACAATACATGGTTGTAAATGCTCCAGAAATTTAATTTCATAGAGAACACAAGTATTTACTAAAAATAGACATGTCAGAAGGTGTCACAGGTCCTCCTTAAAGTAAATACCAACTGAAAACTTCCTGGTGATTTCTACCATCAAATTGTTAAACCAGTCATACAGATGATCTTGAAAATTGGTAAAATATTAAGGGGTCTATGCGCCTCCCCAGGGTGAGAAATCTATAAAAAAGTAGTTTGTATATTCCCTGCTCCCAAGCAATAGACAAAATCCACTGAGACAGAATGTTTGGCATTTATACCATGAAACAAAAGGTTTTTTTTTAGTTTCTATTGTAACAAAATTTTACTGACCAAATTTATTACAGCTGGAAAACACATAACCCATTATAATACTGCAGGGTGTATCTCCTCATGAGACTACATCAATTATGAAGTGCGCTTCAGTTTTGTTAAAATGCTACATGGAGATCCCTCGGAGATGTACTTAACCTACATGATAGTACAGAAGGGGTTTTCGAAAGATAAAGAAATGTGTGAAAGGCTACCTGCTGAAATATAGCAATCCTTCGCTCTGAATTGCTGCAAGTGAATTACCGCCACATGATATCACTACGTAGCCACAATAAGATAAAATTAATTACTGCACATAATCGTGAACTAACAGCTAAGTGATCAGCAGTGTGCAGTTACTCAAATGAAAGAAGTTGCCTTTTACTTTATTTAGGGTCAGTCCGGCCAATTAACTGACGCTGTATGACACAGGTCCAGAGAGTTAAGACGGACAGAGTAAATCAACATGAGCATGGAAGTAGCAAAAAATATGCAAACAGATATATAGATTAGTTATGAAGGAAAGATGGTGACACATGTTGCACAATTAACACCTATGTAGGAACAGAGCACAACACCAGCATCATATTCCTGTTCCAAGTATTTTCATGAGATGCAGCCAATGAGCACTTACTGGCATAGAGTGACAGCATAGCAAAAATGTAGGTAAGGGTGCTTTCACACGGTGCGGTTTTGGTGCGTTTTTTGATGCAGTTTTTTGGATGCGTTTTTTCTGCATGAAGGCACAACAATTAATGCTATACATTGTTGCATAAAATAACGCATCAAAACCGCACCGTGTGAAAGAACCCTAAGGGTGGAACACCTTAAAAAAAGGACTCTAGAGATAAATAAAGTATATTTGACTGGAGACTGAATGACCATCTTCTTTTAATTAAAAGGGTGTTATTGTCCCCATGCACTTTGATGACATATCAATACGATATGCCATCAGATCTGATAGCTTTACTTTGAAGCAGACGCCCAATGTTAAAGTTGTGTGCCACCATTGGCTTGAATAGCACATCATTTGAAAATGCCACCATAGTCTGATTCAGGGGTTTGGGGTCCTACCTCGGGGATCTACACCTATCTCAGGAACAGGCCCCAGGAAGTCTTGGCTCAGAATATAGAGTCGACGATGCATCTCTCTCAATTCTCTCCTATGGGAGTTCTGAGTACAGCCAAGCACCCCACTCACCTGTACTCGGAACTCCCATAGAACAGAATGGAAAGACGTGCGCAAGTGCAAATGGCTCTGCAAATCGGTGCTGAAACTTCAAAGGCCTGTTCTAGAGATGGGTGGGGTCCCAGAGGTGGGAGCGGAACCTATCAGAATTTGAGGACACATCCAAACGATGTGCTATCCAAGACCATGGTGAGAAACACCTATAACATCTGCTTAAATGCCAGACTGTGTTTCAGTATTCTGAAACGTTGTCACCAAGATGAGAGTTCAGATAATAGAAGCCGATGGTATACCATATACTTTTCATAGAGGAAGAAAGTTTGTCAATGTTGACGAAAAACTTCATAAGGATTATAAAATCATTAAGAAAAAAATATCCCAGTTAGTACATTGCTGCTCCACCTCAGGTTTTATAATGGCAGAATTCTTAAAGGCTTAGACTTGACTAATGCTAAAAAAAACAAAAAAAAAAACACATTCTACATCATAATCATCATCTGAGGCTGTGTCTGCACAGTAAAGTTAAAAAGTATTTTAACATCGCCAAAACACCATTTTCTGCGCAAAAAATGTGGTCAGATTTCAGATCCCCGGCAGTCTAGTACATGGGCTGCACAGGAATCGGGCCGGCAGCTTCAGAAGACCTGGGATGTGTAGACTACAGCACGGATTTTCTATTGAAGTCTACACAGTGCTGGGTACCGACGAGTATCCAGTGCTGTGTAGACATAGCCTAAGTGTGTCGATTACATAATTTTCACCAGAGGTTGTACCCACCGATCTGTAATCAATGCATATCTATTCACAGGCAGGCTTATCCAGGTGAGCAATTCCTTCGCTCCCTTGATCATATCGCATCTCATGACATAATTATCCTATAGCTGTGAGAAATATACAGAGAATTCTTTACACGTGTATCAGAGAGCCTCTCAGCTCCTTTTAATAGACTTGTGTTTGGTTGCAGAAGCTGCAGGAAATTATGCAGACTGAACACTGTGAGCAAGTTTTACTTTTGTTCCCATTCATAATTTTTTTTTTTTAGATATCTTCTTCCTTTAAAAAACGGTATAATTTACAGTACCTAAAGTATTGGGTGTCCCAGTCACTTTGGTACCTGAAAGAGCACGACTAACTTCTAAACTATTCAGCGCATTATAACAAAATGTACATACCTTACTCTAGGACAATCAATATGATGTGCTTGGTGCACTGCAGGCACCAGAAAACTGGGCGGAAAACCTCCTTTGTGCTTGCTGAGCAATAGACTAGGAACCGATGAGCACAGCTGGAGTCATTTCGTGCAGTCTGTCCCTATAGAACACTGTCATAAGGGCTTCTACAGTTTATGTCCTAAAAAATGTACACACACGTGTAGGTGCACTGTATAGGAGAAGATCTTTGCCTGCACATCCGGAAAAGTGAATTGACAAAGACATGTTCTTTTAAAAAAAAACAAAAAAAAAACGAACATCAGCCGCTGCCATCAATACGCTGAATTCTCTGTCTAACAAACAAACTGGAAACTACGGGTGCATTAGTGGTTATCCATAGCAAAGAACACCCTAAAATTTCAGCAAAGATCACCCAGAATGGGAGGGACAGACTTCTATTGTCACTGCAAAAGCTGTTGCACAGGACAGTGGTCCCTAACTCCAGTCCTCAAGGCCCACCAACAGGTCATGTTTTCTGGCTTTCCTTAGCATTGCACAGGTGATTTCATTATTGTCAGTGTATTCTGTGGGATATCCTAAAAACATGACCTGTTGGTGGGCGTTGGGGACTGGAGTTGGGGAACACTGGCATAGGAGTTAGTCCAAAACTTCATGTCAATAAGCTGCAAAAACAGCTTGTCATGCGTATCATGTCAATATGGTTCATGAATTGAAAACGCCCAGATCAGAAAAATCACATATATTTTTCCCTCTGAGGCTGCCTGAAAGGGCGAGCGCACCAGAATAAACCAAGAACACTTGCAGGCCAATATGCAGTGGATCCGTATTCGCTGGCAAGTACCTTCCTAAACATTATTATTATTATTATTATTTATTTTTAAAGCGCCATTGATTCCAGGGCGCTGTACAATCGAGGGGTTACATACAATACATAAGTCAAACGAGTACAAAGATAAATGAACAATGACAATTGGCACGACAGAGGGAGAGAGGACCCTACCCGCGAGGGCTTACAATCTACAAGGAGGGGGAAAGAGACAGGAGGTGGGGGCAGACATGTATGAGGGGGAAGTTGTGACAAGTTTAGTGAAGGTTGTAGGCAAGCCTGAAGAAATGGGTTTTCAGGTTACTTTTGAAGTTGGTGAGAGTGGGGGAGGTTGAGGTTCAAACATTGAGGTTCAAGCATGCTTAAATGCAAATGGTGGACTTTTCATCGTTTGGTGCGACTCCCGAAGACCCGGCGTAATTGCAGGGCGTACTGTACGCCCCGCAATTAAGCCGTGTGAACATACCCACAGCAGGGAGTGAAGTCATCATTGCAGCCAGGAGTGCAAGACCAGAGGTGATTACTAACTAGAGAAGCTTGTGTACACAAGAATGAGATATGAATTGCTCTGAAGTCTAAAATGAAACAAAATCAGAACAGCAATGTATGTGGCATCTTTTTTTTTTTACATGTTTAGAGCTAACCAATGTAGTGAGAATACTCCTTTAAGTACATCAAAACGTTCTCACTCCATTGAAAAACTAAAATTCTCCTTTTTATTTAGGAAAATTACGGCTCCCTTTCTTTTTGAATATGTTCTAGACTAGACGCCTTGATGCATTAGCATTTACAGCACATACTTCCCCATAAGCACTGGATTGAATACGTAGTATCACTTGACAATACAAGTTTGAACTGAATCTGGAAACTGGTGGAGAGAAGAGAACGGATCCATTTTTTCCTACATCAAACAAAAGTAGCTAATTAACAGCTATTCTGGCACAAACCATTATCACTGAAACACACAATGCAGCTAAGTTCTCTCAACGCCAGTACTTAACAACAACAAAGCCCGGCTGATATTTCAGGGTCACATTCATAAATTCAGTGCTCAGCCAGCCACCTATAATTAAACACAGAAAGGAAAATAATTCCAATATTCGAGTATGCTTACATGTGAACGCATTTCCCTTTTTTTGTTTAGATGATTGCCTTTCATTTTATGGTTTCAAGTAGTTACAGTGTTTTTGATTGCATAGCAATTATACATGCTAAGAACCTAGATGGGGAAAAAAGAACGAAAACAATGCTCTAAAATCATCAAATTGCAAGCAATCAGGACTACTGTCTTGCGCACACAAGCGGCTTATTAACAACTATTGTCTAGATGGTGTTGTAATATCATTGGCTCTTATATGTTGATGCAACAACCGTATTAAGTCATATTTCCTTGCATACTTCCACAGTATTTTACCAAGTTAGGAGATGTTTTATCAGAAACCGTAATCGTTACCCTGAAAATCTGCACCAAAAATACCAAACATTCAAGTGTTTTGTTTTTTTTTAACGGAGAGAGAAGGGAATGGAATCTGTGCCGGCTTCAAGAAGAGCTACAAAAATTGAACTCCTACGATATCTGGCAAAAAATTATGCAATCCCAAAAGCTCAAGGATGTTCACCATGGTGGTTTACTTCACGACAAATCTCAAATCGCAGATATGACACAAATCAATGCATGTACGATTGCCTAACATTCCGGCTCCATGAAAAACACTTCAGACAAATGACAGCTAGTGATTTTCATCAATGGTTATATCTGTTTTTCGAGGTCAAGTAGAGGAAAAAGTTATGAGATCCAACAAAAGAACATTAGCAACAAATGAGTATTTTCTTGCTCCTAACTGAGCTTTTATGATGGACTGAATTATTTGAGGCATAACACCAATAATAAATAGCATCTTACAATAAAGGGGTGTTCTGGGACTTGGGGCATGTTCACATGGTGTGTTGAGTCCGTGTGAACATACGTTTTTAGATGCGTGTTTGGATCCATCTCTCAGATCCCAAACGTGATTTACATTGCTTTTAACTTGAAACCCGCATCGGCGTTCACACAAGTGATCACCGATGTGTGTCTTATTGCGACTTTCGGATCAGTATTTCGAATCCGTTCCAAGAAATGACATGTCACTTCTTGGTCCGAAAGACGCACAGGAATCCAAACATGCAGCTACATGTTGAATCCATTTAGGATCCGATCACCGCTGTGTTTTTGGATCTGATTTTCGGATCCGAAATCGGATCAAAAAAATGCCGTGTGAACAACCCCTTACAAAAGCTTGTTTGTCCAACGGGGCGGGATTGAAAATAGAAAAAAGAAGCATACTCACCCCTGTGACCCTCCCGTTCCGTCCTGCCCTGTTCATCCCCGCTGTAGCATGGAACGTTCATTGTTCACGTGCTAGGTGCAGCCAATCACAGTCCACAGCGGTTACGTGATGATGTGACCTGCGATTTCCTGCACATAGTAAGTGAACGATGAACATTCACTATACAGTGGGGATGAACGGAACACCCATCGGGACGGAACAGGAGTCACGGAGGCCAGTATGCTTTTTTCCATTTTTAATTACGACCTGTTGGACAAAAGCTTTTGTAAGTCCTGGGACACCTCTTTAAGCTGGCTGCAACTTTCTCGAACAGTGGTGATAAATGAGCTTTGTAAAATGGAGACTGGTCACTGGCCAATTTTTTACTTTCCACCATAAATTTTCAATTGGATTGAGATCTGGACTACTGGTGGTCATGTCACCAAGTTAATATTACTCTGCTTTCCTCTGCACTAGATGCAATATCATCCTGAAAAATGACAACCATTACCAAGCCAATTTTCGATCACTTAATGATTGTATTCTCTCCTGGACCGTTATCGGTCATGAAGCCCCATATTAAAATTAAGTGGGGTAATGTAATGTTATTTTCAGGCATTACATTTTTAGTCTTCATTACAGTAGAACCAGATAAAAGTTTCAACACCAGCTCTTTGGCCAATGCCAATTGGTCATCACTGAATATCACCTTCATCTATTCCTCCACTCTCCGTGATTGCTTGTTTTTATCCCACTGTTTTCATCCATTTAGATGTAATCCATTTCACTAAGCTTTTCTAAATCCTGTTTTATTCAGTCAACTTCTTCTGGTACGGACATTCGGCAAGCGTAAAATGCCATTCAGATTCTGTTTAACAATCTGAACGGTATTTTATCATCTTTTCAATGATTTTGGTGGATGGTTCTGTCCACAGTTTGCCGATACGGCCCTCCTCCTTAACCACTGACTAGCACACCTTCCGCCCGAAACCGTGCAGGAGATTATGCACGTTCCAAGTTTTCGGAACGCCAGCAGTGTGAAAATACGCCCAGCTGAAAATCCACTCAGTATAGACTACTGAGTGGATTTTCTATTAAAGCCTATGGGGATGGCTGCTTGTCTGTTTTCAGATGGTTTCCAAAACCGTAACCTGTCTGAAAATCTGATGGGAAAAAAATGCCATGTGGACATAGCCTTACAGCTCTATAAGAAAAATAACTCACAAACTGTTTTTAATTTGTTTTGTTGTTCAAATTCAGAGCATATTGTTTTGCATTTTCTAATCAACTGTCTATTATTATCTTTGGCATCTTCCAATATTCTACCATTATGTTTTCCTTTTATAAGCTTTTCATATGTTAGAATTGCACAAGATTTCTACACAGCTGACAGGGAATAACCAATATATTTCGCTGCACTCCATGATGGGTTTTTATCTTAAAGGCGTTTTAGAATGCTTTCACACAGCCTTTTTTTGGTGCGTTTTTAATGCTTTTTTGTTGTGCAGAAAGGCACCGCAATTAATGCTCTACATTTCTGCACAAAAAACACATCCAAAAAACCCCCCAAAAATGCTCCGTGTGAAAGCACCCTTATAATCTTTTCCATTGTTTAAATTGACAAATCTTGTTGAGGCCATGTTTTCTTTTAATTAACAAAGTCTAACAGCTCATTAAAGGTCTGTTACCACTCCCTCATATCTGTAGACTGATTTGAACTTTTGGACATATGGTATTTGCTTTACTAGTAAAAGAAAAAAAAAAAAAAAATATACCAAGCAAAACCATTAATTCAAATAACTAGACTTTAATTTGTTTGAGGTACAATTCTTTAAGCTAGAAGGTCTGCTGTTAAACATTGTTTTAGGTCATAGCTGTGATTTTCGTATTAGCTATGAAAAAAAAACAATGGGTGATCATCCTGTAAGTGCAGTAAATGCATAAATTTACAACCTTAGCAAGTCATTGATTACTTGTAGTATATATTCCTTTTACTGACTTTAAATGAGGGAAAACAAAGCACAACTAGAAGAAACAAATTATACATGTATATTCAAGTGTAATTTCATCTGCCTACTTTCAGTTTAGGTTGTGGACATCAGTGCAAGAAAAAGAAATGTGGTCTGATAAATTGCATAGTAATACACAGAGGTATTTTTCCCTGGAATCAATGCTTTTATACAAGAATACAATGTTGTTAGGAATCACTACATGGCAGAGAACTAGCTATCTATATGTCCAAAACAAGAAAATATGCCAGCTGCCGATCAAACGTGAATCTTTATCTTCTCATAAAAACCACAGATGAAGGCAAGCAGACATACACTTACACATTTCAGGCAAACTAGTCCTTAATCATGGGCTATGTTCATCTGCGTTTTTTCTGGGTAGAAGATAAAGGTTCATATTTTTACAGGAAGCTGGAGGAGTTTTTTTTATTGCTTTAGACATTTATCAGTGCATATCCAGCACCTTTTCCATGCTTCCCTTCTGTTTTCCAGGTAAGCTGCCTCTACAGAACTATAAGCATTCACTGTACTGGTCTGAATGACACAAACATCAGTCAACCATTTAGTTAAAAGAATCATTTTTTCCAACAAACAATTTTAGACTTGCAATAGTATTAAAGCAGTTACTTGTACAACCAGGGCTGGGACAAGGTATTCTGGTGCCCCAGGCAAATAAGGCATGCAGCCTCCCAATGTCAAATTCAGCCCACTCCACACTGTCTGCCTTGGATGGTGGAGCCCTAGGCGGTCGCCTACCCATCATCCGTGCCCTGGGTACAACACTTTTATCGGCTCCTTTAAAATAGTCAGTATTATTCACCTTTGGATGTTACATTAATGAAGCCATTCTGAATTTGGGAACAATAAGCCTTCCTCAGTATATGATTTCATTGAAGGGGTTTTGTCTGCACAAACGTGGATATGATATGCCCCAGATGTCGAATCAGTGAAGGACAATGACTGTGACCCGTTGACCTCTAGAAGAAATGGCAGCAGCTCTAGGAAAGGGCCATGCTCCTTTTCCACCTGTCGGCTCCATGGGGCTTTTTCAGGAGGCTACATAGTCTGCCAACTCTGGCCTGGAAGGTTTCCACTAGACACATTTAAGTCACAAAAACTACCCAGCTGCAAAGGCAGTCATTTATTTCTAAAGAACATTATACACAGCATTTTCACTTCCTCTCCCAGGCATCTGTGGACAGTTACACAATAATACCTCCTCTTCCCAAATTCTTTCAAACGTGTCATTTATAAAATAGAAAGAAAATTGCTGACTGCAGCCTTATTCAGACTATCACGGCAGAAGTTACTTTTGACATTGGGCACCCGTCTGGCCTACAGTTCACTGACACACAGAGGGTGTCTCTCAATGCAATTAGTACCAGAAAGGCAGCAAAACAATTACAATTCTGAAATTAATATTCTGTGTATCTAAAAAAAAAAAAAAAAAAAGCAGTAAAACTTTCTACTATAACTAAAAGTGATTAAACAGATACCTCCCTATAGTAACTTCCTTGTTAATGCACACATACAATAGTACAACTAACAATTGTGGAAGTAAACAGCAGATCTTTGCCCCCGAGTCCTAACCAGTCCTTTTTTTTAATCTCATCTTCAGCAGCAAAGCTTAGAAAATGTATGTCAGAGAAAACCAACGTGCTCTACGCCACAGGTCTTTACAGCACAACGTGTGCCAGTGTGGTAGGGCTTAACATTCTCAGCTGTCCAGAAAAACATATGCACACAATCACACAAGACAGGATGGGATACTCAGATAACACATTTGTGCGCTAAACCCTGCTGGAAAACAAAGACCTTGCCAGGTCCACAGTTTCTTTAGGCTGGGTCTACATAGCATAGGACAAAATACGTCGGAAAGCCGGCAGCATTTTGTCCTATACAGATCATTTTTGCTGATTTGAGCAAAAACCGCAGACTAACTTTTTGCTGTCAGCTCTGTACTATTGAATGTACTGGAAACCAACCACAAACTACGGAGATACGGCGTAATATTAAACAGGTTGTATAGTCGGCCGGATTTTTACCAGTGTGGTAAAAAACCCGTGCTGTATAGACTACATTGCTGTCTAAGCACAACAGGGTACGGTCGGACTCGGAGTAATTTCAAAATACTGAAACTATTGAAAATCCGTGATGTGCAGACATAGCCTTAGAGGGTCCAAACCAGGATTCAGTAGAACGTGAAGGCTTTGCTTAGGACTTACATTTTAAAGGAAACCTGTCACATAGGTTATGCCCCCCTGCTGAGGGCAGCACAAGCTAGTGTCAGACCTGCTGTTACCAGCACTGTGCTCCTTATTCTGTGAGATGCTGTAGTTTTAGAGCATTTACCCCTCAAATCTTATTCATGAGCAGGTGTTAGCTCCGCCCACCAAATGCTAGCCCCGCCCACTGAGATTCACATGTTTCTTCCTATTCAAAGAAATAGGTTTATCAGATGATGTGGGCGGGGCTAGCCTCATGTGGGCCGGGTTTGAAAAAAAACTGACTCTTTTAAGGACTCTTCGAATGACTCTTCTGGCTGAAAACTGCAGATTTGAGCATTAAATACACAAAAACTACAGCATCTTACAGAATAAGGGACACAGCGCTGGAAACAGCAGGTCTGACACTACCTTGTTCTGTCCTCAGCCAGGGGGGCATAATCTATGTGACAGGTTCTCTTTAAATAATTCTAATCTTTAGGTGCTAAATCCAATGATACAAAGAGTCTCTGATACTGTTATGATTGAAGCAACAACAAAAAAACAAAAGCACAATGTGGGAAAGACTCCACCAGCCACCACTCAGGGAAGCTTAGGAGCCTACTGCTTATTGTTATATGAAGGGAAATCTCATCTCACATTTATGGTAGAATGATAGGACAAGCTATAAACAAGTGATCGTTGAGAGGTGCCACCTTAGGAACCCACACCTATCCTGTCCAATAGGCCATAATTGTGTAAAATAGGACAACAAACTTTAAGGCCGTGTTCACACGGCTTATTTCGGATTGGCGCCGTACTGTGCGCCGGATTTGCGCTGCAGTGCGGCGCCAATCCGTCGCAGTAATTACGTTAATCCACTGCTCTCATAAAGAACAGTGGATACCGTCGCTCCTCCCCGCCCGGCGGATTCGCCGAGCGGGGAGGAATTGACATGCACATTATCCAGGCGCAATACGCGCCGTGGATAATGCAAGTCCATGGGGCCGGCGGGCGGCTCCCCCGCCGCGCTCCGGCCCCGCCCCTTATTCAAGCCGGAATTGCGAGCGCAATCCGGCTCGCAATTACGGCTTGAACAAGCCTTTTGAACATTGCCTAAGGGTGCCATAAGCAGAGAGCAGAGGGGTAACCACACTTACGTCTGTCTCGCTCTCGTCTTATGGGCATTCGGAATACAGCCCAGTAAGTATGCAAAAAAAGTCCCATAAGAACTTGAATTCTGAACTCACATTCTTGCTGTATTTTAGGCTAGAGCCAAATGGCAACTCTGGCTGTGATATATGTGCCGCTAAAGACCATTGTGTTGACTGTCTGAATTGCAGTCTTTCATGGTAAACGAAAATGAATGAAGTCCCATTTTGGCCCGCTAGTTGCAGTGTCCTGAAATCGATCTCCAATGGATATGCAACAACTGTTGGTCATGGTAGCTTGCATGTCGTAACGTAACCACATTCACTTCTCATGAGCAGAGAAACACTGTGATTCAGCAGTAATCTTTGTCTGCGCAACGTGGGTTCTGGCCAAAATGGATAGATAGCTGGAGCCGAAAAACTTCACTTTAAGGCTATGTTCAACGGGGTATTTCGGGGTAAATTACGCCCCGCAAATTAAACCCCCGTACGGGGGGGGGGGGCGGGAGCGGGGGGTCGGCACTTTGCCGGCCCCTAGAAATCATGAAACGGGCGTATACCCGCCCAGAAAGTGCATTCAAAATTTTCTCCCCCCCCAGCGGCTTCGCCAAGCGGGGGAGGAGACGTAATCCATAGTTCTCTTGGAACGTAACATTCACTTCCATGAGCAGAGAAACACTGTGATTCAGCAGTAATCTTTGTCTGCGCAACGTGGGTTCTGGCCAAAATGGATAGATAGCTGGAGCCGAAAAACTTCACTTTAATAGAGGAAACACACTTTACGATGGTTTCCCCACAGATCCAACTCTCAGAACATTTCCTAACTCACTCATGACTCCAGCCTAACACAGAAAACATATACAAGCTGCGTTTACTATCAGAACTCTCCTACAAATGATATTTTGTCACTGTGCAATGGATTCTAAGACACAAAAAAAACATCTTTTTAAATAAAGCGCTTTCCAAAGGATTTAAGGTTGGTGTGGAAATCAATTTACAATGGCTTCAAAATACTGTTGTTTCAGCTTTCCACCAGTCACAACACGTTTGTGTTAAGAACCAGAACGTTAAAGAGGACCTCTCTGTTCTACAATGAACTCAGGAAGGGAGAGGGAACTAAAACAAGAAATACTTTACAAAATGAGGATTTACCTCTGTCCAATATAACATAGATAGATGAGGTGACAATTCCTGTACTGTTATTTGCATAGGGAGAATATCAAACCCATTAAATGTATTTGCATATTAAACGGCCCAGCTAGAGGTTTCACCAAATGGATGTCACCCTTCTGTAAGCAGTAATTGGGAGCTTGGGTAAGTAAGGATTCTCACTGAAGATCATGTACAGAAACTTAAAGGGGTTGTCAACTTCCTAAGAAAGTAATAAGCTTCTGTAGCCCCAAGAAAAACAAAACCACATCTACTCTCCTTCCCCCACCCCCCAGTTCCAATGCTGCGCCCTACCAATGAGTTTTCACTTTTCTGCTTCTGTACAGGCATGTCACCTCTGCAGCCACTGACTGGCTGCAGAGGCCCGTGTTTCTAATTAACCAAATGCTAATGAAATAGCAAAATGAAAACAAAAGACAGTGCTGGAATTGAAGGTAAGTATAGGGTTTTTTTGCTGTGTTTTTTTTTTCCATTGGGGCCCCAGTACTAGCATAATAATTTTTTTTTTTAGGAACTGTACAACCCCATTATTTCCGATAATGTGACAAGACAATAAAAAGTATGCAGATGAGCCTCAACAGGTTAAAAAAAGCAGCCAGACCAGTCACCAAAATAAAGCCACCTCTGTGTACATAGCTGCTGTAGGGTGGGGTGCAGAATCTCACTGAAGTGTATAGAGACATGCAATGGTTGGGGTCAGCTGAATCCTAAGGTGTGTGGTCATATTAAAGCCTCTATCACTGAATATTTCCTGAATAGTAAGGCAGATCTAAACAAGTAGCTATCAACACCCTTTAGGTGCCGAAAACAAGATTTCAAACAGGTCTGTAGAAAAAGACAGAACGAGTGACCAGGACTAAAGGAGGAAGCTAAAACAATAGGTTTTGCCCACTCTGAATAAGGTTTAAAAAGGAAAACAAGAAGTTTGCAACATATTTAACTTATCAACACACATTTGTTTCCGTGGTGCCACTACCCACCGTTCTCCGGTCTGCTAGCATACAAAATGTACATGATAACATGATGCACGTGCAATGTCATCAAGGACAAAAAACCTGCCATGGCTGATAAATTTGTTACAGATTTCAATGTTCCATAAAGTACATAAAAGCGAAATATGAAATGAATAAATCATTTCCATTGCTACTTACAGGCCAAAACATGGCTTTGCCTCTACAAATAAATTCGCTTTAAAGCTGGTGATCATATTAATTGCACACTACAAAATCTCTCACTACGATGCTTTTAACAAATGCTGAGAATAGAAGCCTTAAGAAACGCGGTGGCTCTTTATTTCATGAGCTGATTGAGAAGTCAATCTCTAATACTCAGTGGGACAAGAATTGTTTCTCTCAGTTGCCACAAAATTAGACTGCCTCTCATATTTGTATACACAGCAGAACCAGAGCACAACGTCCATGCATTACCACTCCCCGTGGAATTCCACTGCGAGATTCATGCATTATTCCTAGCTAAATGAATTACAAAAAGCTCATACTATCTACATACTATTGAGGAGTCCATGGAAAGAAAGATTTTATTATCTGGCGGCATCCCCAGATATTAGCAGAAATATATATTCGGTTTTAGAGGCTGCTTCACAAACAAAGGTCAGTCACACACACGTGGTCAAGTTTCTAGGGACAATCTCTGGAAGCCATTTTTAGAAACATATAAATAGGAATCATGTGTTCCGGACAGATGTCACCAGTATATACATGCAAACAGCGCTCTGTGGTAACAGTGCGGAGAATGCTCCAACGTGCACTGCTGCTCCATTCAAAGACTTTCACACAGTGCGATCACAGCGAGAAAGAACAGGGATTTGGGGACCCCGCTTTAATTTTCGGGAGTAGTTCCAGCCGTGAGACCCTTAGTGATTAGACATTTATCACCTGTTCTATGGAGAGGTTATAAAGGGATGGGGTGGGACAATCCATTTCACTGAAAACTGGGAAGCTTTCATTTGTCAACTATCGCTGCACAGTGAAACATGTAGGTAGCTCTCGTCCGAATGGGAACAGTTGTATACTGCACAGGGCACCTTGAAAACGTGTTTGGGGAACCAGACGGAAGTATTATTGATCAATGTAGTTTATCGATGAGGCGACTACAGATAGAAGTACCAGGATGAATTCTAAAGTGCATAGGGAAAGATTCTTTGCTCAGATTCAGTCAAATGCTGCAAAATGATAGGATGGTGCTGCACTTCACTTTAGATAATGACCAAAACCATATCACAAGGCAACCCAATAGCTTCTAAAAACAAAGAAATGGAATATTCTCCAGTGGCTAAGTTAGTCGTTTGACCTAACTCTCTAAAGATACATGAATATATATTATGTAAGGCCGCAGCTGGGAAGGTCTACAAAGGAGTATATATCCCAGCCAGGTTCTGGACATATGTTTGGGGAGTCCAGGATGCATGCCACCAAGATAAGGAGCCTTGGTGGAGTGAAAGGCCGTTGGTAAATAGATGTCGACAGTACAAACTGTTTAATCTGTTAGTATGGCTACCAGCCATTCCCGGGTTGGCCTTTCATTGGGAGTAAGCATAGAGCAGGGTGGGTGCTTACTCCCCATGCTCCACTCCGGGATTCCTGGCTGTATAACAGGTTAGCAGGTAGGCTGACTGGGCGTCGGCTGTACCTCCAGTCTACCTTCTGGGCTGGAGGTGTTCACACTGGGGGAAGCCAGTGTAGGACCAACAAGGTGTTGGTAAGCGCTCAGACAAGCAAGTATTTTGTTTATGTTTTGCTGTGTATGTTTGCCATCCGTTTTGTTCTGGTTATGAAATAAATCCACGGAGCCAAACAACCGTTTATACCGGACTTCTGCCTCTGTCTCATGCCTGAAAGACTCATGCCGTGATCCCAGAGCTGTGCAAGTTCACTATATATATATATATATATATATATATATACATACACACACACACACATACATACATACACACATACAGACCGCAATTTAAAATATTCACAATTCACCTTACTAGACCCTCTATGCCAGGGCTTCAGTCGCATGTGTGCTCAGGACTTTGCAAATGCAGAGTTCCATTTAGTTTGTCATCGTATGATACTAGTCCTAACACTACTTTACCACGGTTGTAGCTTTAAGGAAAGATAAAGAAAAATTCCCCTTGGTGCATAGCAGACATGTCACTTACTAGACGCATCTGATTCAACCGGCTCTGACTGACACTGGCTCCCTCAGAAGAACAGGTAGGTCACACAGGGGAATGTTGAATCTTGTCACTGATCCTTGTCCCAGGCTAATATGAAGATAGCCTGCACTACACAGAGGGGATGCTCCTTAGCTTATTTGGTCTATCATATCTGAGTGGTGAGGCAGAAGGCTTTGTGGCTACAGTGCTTTGCAGTCCTTAGGTAGGAGATGAATTCCAGCAAGTATGGCACTTGTTACCTGTGATAAAGGGCTTACAGAGGTGGATGCATGAAAAAGAATCCAGGTGAGTGGTTCTGTTGCAGGGGGCTTTCCTATATGCAGTACATCCTGCCCAGTCAATGCTAACAGCTAGATTTTCCACACCTTTGATTTTTATCACTTGTGTTGCTTTGTTGCTTTAGATGTCTGTTTTTGTTTATCACAAACATAATGAAATGACTTGCAATCCTGTGTTGAAAAAGGTTAAAAAACAATTTAGGTTTTATTCCCAATGTAAATAGGGGCCAGCAATATTCATGTCAAAGGGGACTAGTATAAACGTAGATTTCTTATCCACACGGATTCAGACTTGAAATATTCGTCTAAAGCTGAAAGCAAAACCATTGACATCAATAGAAATAGTTCACACAACATGTATTTTCGGCGGTCGGTTTTCCATTGTAAAATAAACTTACAATGTTATTTCTTTGGTCAAAATCCATGTGGAAAACACAGGGAAATTTACTATTGATGTCAAAGGATGGCTAAAAACCTTGTGTAGAACATAGCCAAACATTTGTATGTTGTTTTTCAATGCGGATCCACATCCAAAACCACATAGAAATGATTGGGGCTCATTTGTGACCCACCCAAATCCATATACAATAACACGTGAAATACTGGTAGAAAACAGTGTTGTCCGATGCGGTTTTCAATGGCAGAATCCAACAAGTATATTTTACTCCTCGTGTAGACGTACCCATATAGTATTTGTCGTCAATAGGAGTCAGTATTTTAGAAGTTATAGTCTTGTCCACTGGGATGATATTACAGGAGAGTTATCTACAGAAGTGCATTAATGGCATTACATTCTTTAACATGAGGGAACAGCATAATAGTATGTTTTTGTTGAAAAAGGAGTATTCTAGCAGTTCTATTACTGTACATACAGCAGTATTACTGTACCATGGTCCAAGTAGTTATATTCTTGTCCGTGGGGGGCAGCATTACACATAGGAGAAAGCATTATAGTAGTAGTTTTGTACACATGTTTAACATTAAAGGGGTGTTCCCACAAAGCAAAAAGTCTACTACACAGGTTGGTTCTCAGCTAGCTGTGAGCTGGCCATGCACAGTCTAACTTGCGGCAGTCCTCCTTGTTCACTTTAACTGGAGTTCCCGAATATAGTGAAATAAGTGTGAAATGGGAGGACGGCCACAAGCACCCCCCTTACTCATTCTCATACATGGTCGGCTCGTAATTAGCGGAGAACCGACCTGTTTAGTAGACTTTGCTTTGTGGGAAAGCCCTATAGTATATACCAGTGTAGGGGGCAGCATAATAGTATAATCCTGTCTATGAGCAGCAGTATTCTAGTAGTTATATCGCTCTGCATTCTACAGTTGTAGCAATATTCTAGTCCATAGGGGGTAATATTGTACAGTTTTATTTCTGTACATGAGGATAGCATTATAGTAGTTATGGTTTTGAACAAAGAGGGCTGTATAATAGTTCTGTTCTTGTATATAGGGGATATTAAACACTTATATTCTTGTAAGGACAGCATTAAGGTCTGAACACAGGGCAGGCCTATAATAGCTACATAGCATTATAGTAGTTATGTACTTCTACACAGAGGCAGCATAGTAGGTTTTGTATATAGGGGGGGCATATTATAGTAGTTAGATTCTTTTCATAGGGGAAGCATTATATTAGCTAGAATAGGTAAACTAGACTAGGCTGTCAGCAGTAAGGAGCAGAAAATCAGTAGTATAGAAGGGGGCAATATTATAGCAATTATATTTCATAAGGGCAGTATTATACGAAGACCAGATTTTCAGCAGTAAGGAGCAGAACATGAGAAGTCACAGCAGGAGAGAGATGGAGGCAATGTCTTTTTATTATGATAATTTTACATGCATTTAAATTTAGCTCCTACATATGTCCGGTCAGAAGCTAAAGGAGGCAAGGTAATTTTGTTAGTCTGGAGCACTGTATGTTCTCGGCTAGCTAAAACATCATGTTAAACACACTACCAAAGAGGAGTACTACTTTAAAAGCAACAGCCATACAAAAGGGACAAGAGGAAAAAAAGCACGGATAAACTGTCACGGTTATCTCCTCACACCTGACATTTAAATGTCAGATAAGTAAAATATACTTTGTGGAGTTCAGGAGTTATTTGAGCCAGCAAGGAAGACCTCAAAGAGTTGCTGTTTGTGAAGCAAGCACAGCTGCACCACACGCTGAGTGCTGGCATTTTTGTTAACTGGGGGCACTGAAGACTGTCAGTGAATTAAGACACTCATCGTCTGTTTTTCTAGGCCTTAAGGTTGCATCTCGCTTTCTCTATACAGCTTGTGGCCAAATATCTTTCTCTTTCATCACTTTCAAAATACTTCATCAGCTCACATTACTTCTGACCCAACTTCTCGCTGATTGCCATTTATCTTTCAAGCTCCATGTGGTAGTAACATGAATGAACCCAGGGCAGCCATTTTTCTCTCCGCTAAATGATACGATGCCAGGTGTTTCTACAGCGCTGCTACACATTAACATTCCATCCTGTCTATTCTTTTCGGCACAGCTGTCTGGGGATCATGCAATATTAAAACAGAAGTCAAATTTCACTTCACAATATAAACTCATATGGTATTAGCTAATAATCTGGATTGTTTTTTTCTTACTCCCTGTGGTCTCCAAAAAAAAAAAAAACAGTTCCCTTGCTTGTTCTTTCTGCTTGACTTTAATGCACAGGAAAAAAAACATAATTTCACAAAACTTAACTTGTATAAAAGCTCACAGAATGCTGAGCCTGATCCAATAAACTGGACAATTTCTTATAGTCCCTAAAGAGAAGCTGTAGCTACTAAACTGACAATGATAACAACTGGATGAAACACATAGCATTCTAGAACCAACAATGTATCTATCCTACAATTAATGCAAGCCAATAACACCAGTCACAGATACAAGGTGCAGTCTACCAGCGAGGAGGCGGACAAGTATTCCATTTCCATGCAAGCTTTATTATAGGTGCTCCTTTCACTTGGAAACAACCTGTAGAATCAAACTGATCAATGGAATGATCTAATGTGGTCATTAAAGCATAGGTCTCGGATTAAAATAAAAAAAAAAAAATAGCTTCTTTGTTTTGAAAAAAGCACCACCCATATCCACAGGTTATTTATATTACTGCAGCTTACTTTAAGTGAGGCACAATCATTGGAAATATGTTAGACCCACTAGTCTAAAATATTCTTTGCAAAGTGTTCCTAGACAAAATGCTCAATTTTGGTTATATTTTTTTGTAATTTGTTCTACAAACACATCAGACCAGGAGGTATACAATCGACTGACACACCTGTTTTAGTGTGGAAAAAAAACAAAAAGAACAGGGGAAAAAAAACCAAAAAACACCATGTTGGTCATAGGCGGTTATGAAATACACTGCAAACATCACTGAACATGCACATTACGGGTATGCCCCAAAGTTTGCCATACTCGGATGTACGCAAGTTCAACCTGACGATTTTGGCTGGATTTGCCTTCAATCTAATGTGCATGGGGGAGCTCCAGCTCCGCCTTGGCATCAAATGTCAGGGGATGGTAGAATCCAGCAGTTGGATTTTAAACGGGTATTCTGTCACTAAGGGTATGTTCACACGATGTATTGCGGCGTGTACAGTACATGCCACAATATATTGTGCGTTTCGGGCGCCTGCGCTGCTCAGCGGTTACTACCAACGCACAGGGGAGGTGGGGGGGGGGGGTTGAGAGGCGGCTGCCCGCCGGCCCCATAGCTTTCACGCCACGAATAAGTGACATGTCCCTTATCTCCCCGTGAGTACAATAGAATTGTATTGTACGAGCGGGGAGAGCAGGCGTAATCCACAGTTCTCTATAAGCGCTATGATTACTGTAATTATGGGGCGCATTTCCCCACGTATTAAGCGCAGTACTACGAAATACGCGGCGAAATGTGCTCCAAAATAAAATGTGTGAACATACCCTAACAAGTGCTCGATAGTCCGTTGAGGCATTATTTTTAAAAAAATAAATAAATTACCTCATTAATCCTTCCGTTCTATCACTGTGGCCGTCCCTGTGATCCCAACAGATGACTTCCCCCATTCACTCTTTTTGTGACTGGAGGAGCCATTCAGAGGCCCTGGCAGTCGTGTGCTGGATATACCACACGTGACCGTTGCAGCGGTCAGAAGGACGAGCGGGGAAGTCATCTGCCGTGATCACTGGGACGGTCACTGCATTGCAACAAGAGATTGCTAGGTAAGTTTTCTTCTATTCTTTATCATGTCCCGACAGACTTGGGAGGATGTTAGTGTCCGAACACCCCTGTAATATGCCCGATCCTTTGTTTTCATAGATACTAATCCACTGCGGTGTCTGGCAGTAGCTTATTCCCTTCTACCTCTTGGAAACACAGGCAAGCTCTTCCAGTTGTGTGGTGGAGGGTTGAGGGAGTAGTAGCTGTTGACTGAACATGCTATCTAAGGACCTTGAGAGTATATTATTATCAATTTATCTTATAGTTTTTATTGAATGCTACAAATTCAGAGTTTACAGGGCGATAGGACCGTTTCTAGCAAGCTTCTGTTTGTAGTGCCCCTTTGTTACTTTTATTTACAGATTTACAAACATGGGAGTGTTACCAAATGCAGTTAGTTAAAGAACATGAAAAGGGGAGCGGGGTACTGCAATCAAACTGCACACCAGAATAGCAAGAAAAAATAAAATAAAATAAAAATATAATGCTTGATTGGCAACAAAATATCAAAAAACACCACACACTAGCTATCCTGTAAACAAGAGTTTTGAATCTAAAAAAAATTGTGAAATCTGCAGCAAATATGCAGCTTGAATGGTGGGGACATACAGTATCTCACAAAAGTGAGTACACCCCTCACATTTTTGTAAAAATTGTATTATACCTTTGCATCGGACAACACTGAACATTTGACACTTTGATGCTATATATAGTAGTCAGTGTACAGCTTGTATAACAGTGTAAATTTGGTGTGCCCTCAAAATGACACAACACAGCCATCAAGGTCTAAACCATTGGCAACAAAAGTGAGTACACCCCTAACTGAAAATGGATAAATTGTATGCAATATGCCAATTTCCCTCTATTGTGTCATTTGTCTCGTTTGTGTTACTATGTCACAGGTGTGTTAAATTTATTTTTATCGCACTCACTACCTCATACTGGTCACAAGAAGTTCAACATTGCACCTCATGGCGTGAACTGTCTGAGGATCTGAAAAAGGTTTTTGTTACGTGCATAAAAGATGGCCAAAATAAGAAGGTTTTGAAAAAACCCCGAAACTAACGTAACGAGCAAAGACCAACAGCTTTAAAAAGACAATTTTTCACTTAAAACGGCCTCGTCATGGTCGGGGGAAGTTGAGCCCCCCAGTCAAGACAAATCCAGAAATTGTCTTTTCAAAATAGACGAATGAGTGATAGCAGCATTGCTGCTGAGGTTAAAGGTGTGGAGGGTCAGCTGTCAAAGCTCAGACCATATGCCGCAATCTACATCAAATTGGTCTGCATAGCTGTTGTCCCAGAAGGAAGCTTCTTCTAGAAATGATGCAAAAGGCAGTCTGCAAACTGTTTGTTAAAGTCAAGCACACAACGGACATGGAACCATGTCCTGTTGTCTGAGGAAACCAAAATAAACTGATTTGGTTTTAGATGGTCCCAAAGTGGTGTGGGGGAAACCAGGGGGGAGACAAAAAAAAAGGGGTTTGCCTACAGTCAACATGGGGTGGAGGTTTTTGTTTGGGCTGAGATTGCTTTTCAAAGCTACATTTCATTGAAGGAACCTGAATCCCAAACAAAAAACGAACATAATGAGTTGCCATTATCCCAATTTGCATAAACGGGGTGGGGGCATTATTCCAATAAACAATAACCCCCAAAAAAACCCCAAATGCCACTCCCTTTGCTACAGAAAAAAAAACGGCTAAAGGGGTGCTGGAGGGCCCAAGCATGTCACAAGACCTAAATCCTAGCCCCATTGAGAGGCACCCCAAACAGGGGTAAAAGGGAAGAAAGGGTCCTTAACACCCCACCACTCCATGAGGGATCAGGGGGGCGTGGAAGGGGATTCCGTGGCTGCAACCTATAACCTTAGTGAAACTCGGGCAGTGCTGGAAAAAAAGGGTGCCAAAAAAAATATTGACATTTGGGCCCAAATTTGGGTTTTATTTTCACTTGGGGGTGAACCACTTTTTCCCAGTGGTTAAAGAAATCGATGGCGTGTTTAAAATTGGCCACCAAAATTTACACTGTTATACAAGGTACACGACTACTTACTTTGTATCAAAGCGTCATATCTTTGGTCTTGTCCCATATAAAGATATAATACAACATTTACAAAAATGTGGGGGGAGGAGAGGAGTTACTTTTGTGAGATACTGTAACTGCAGTTTTGGATGTGGACCAAATATTTGTGTTTGTTTACAAATGGGGGGGACCTCCTCCACGGGTTTTTTAGCATCCACCCATCTCACAGACTTTTTAATCAGGCAGTGTATTTAGTAGCGTGCCTTCACATTCTGAAAGGTAGGTCTTGGTGGACCCCAAGAGAAATAAGCGTCAGTGTAAAGCTGTTCACATGGGTTAAAAGTGCAGTATTACGGGCTGTAATTACGCGCCAAGTGCGCCCAAATTTCGGGGCCAAAAGGCCCTTATTCCCGGGAATTTTACATTTTTTATAGAGAAAATATGGGTTACGTCTCCTCTCCCCCCGCGGGGAGATAATTGACAAATTTAATTTCTAGCCCCAATTTCGCCCGCAGCAATTCAAGTAAAGGGCCGGGGAAATGCCGGCCCCCGCTCATTCCCCCCGCTCCCCCCCCGGGTTCCCCACGGCGTAAATTTCGGGGGGTATTACCCCTGCAAAAACACCGTGTGAACATAGCCCCAAATGTAGTGTAGGAACCCCATCTGCTTGAGGTCTCGTGAAAGTCGAAAGGGGGGCTTAAGCAAAAATTTTGCGCAAAATTGAACAAAGAACCTCATAAAACTTTTGTTTTTTTTAAAACAGAAAGTTTTTTTCAACGTATTCTATTTTGGTTTTCTGTGTTATTGTTTCGTGTATTTGATTACAGCCCCTCCCCCCAGTCACCCACATTTAAAGTTTTTTGGAGGTGCTGAACCAAATATTGTGTGTTGGATGTGGACTAGGCCAATTTAAATAGGGATTTCCATGATCTTGGCTACTCGACGCAAAATGAGAATTGTGTCAGTAACATGAAGGTTTTTTTTTTTTTCATATAGCAGATTTAAAGGGAATCTGTCGCCAATTTTTTTTTCTTATTAAAACAAGACCCTGAGCCGTATTCTTTTCTTCTTTTCATTTTATTTTTTGATTGAAAATTTTCAATTCGTGCTAAATATGATTGTGGGGACAGCAATCTTGCCCCACTGCTTTTTTCGCAGTCAAGAGTAAAGTACACAGCTTCCTGCACATAGGGGTTTTTAAGATTGACTCAGTCCCTGACTTCTATAGTGAGTTTTTCCCAGGCATGGGTTTTGACCTGGGGAAAAACACCGTGCAGGAGGGAGAAGGGAGCTGTGACTATCTCCTATTGTGACGGTGATCCCGTTTATCTATACACATTGGTGGGGCCCCTTTTAGTTTTACCCTGCCAACCGATAATGAGCAGACTACTGAAAATCTCTCTACAGAACAGGAAGTGAGACAATTATTAGGCCTAGAGGCCAAAGTGAAAACTGCAGGACTTAATTATTAAAAATATCGAATTTGACATGGAAAATGTAAAAAAAATAAAAATAAAAAAACAATCAAAAATTCATAAAAATGTGTTTAACATAAAAACGTGAGTTAAACAAGTCATTTTTTATGACACATTTCATCATTATAAATTACAGCAGTTTTAGGACATACTGGTACATTAGATTGGTAAATAAGCTTTGAACAATTGGCTAAGAACTTTTCAGGAAAAACAAGCTTTATAGAAGTAGGATATTATGTTGCTTACCTTGTTAAGCGCCAACATACTGCACTCGAGTATATTGGTAACAGCCTGCATGCAGCATGTCAAAACAGTAATAATTGCTAGTTAGGAAGGCACATTACCAAGAACATGCTTAACATTAAAAAAGGTAGGTGACAACAGACCTTATGCATAATATATATTCCTGGTTGTCAACTTCCACTGAATAACATTAGGAACAAGAATGATTATGTTTCTACACGGTCAGCAAAACTTATTCTAACCAATGAACAAGCAGCACAAGCCTGACGCTTGTTCACAAATAACTTTCTTTATAGCTGTTTTTAAAGGGCTTTTAACACCTCTAAAAGTAATGGCACATTGCTAGGAAAGGATTGAACCTGCTTGTTATGCTGGTTTGACCACATTCTCAGGGTTCTGGCTTCCAGGACCGACCATCAGCTGCATTTACACTAGACTGTGGAATGACAGCAGTGCTTACAATCTCTCTGTTCTTGCTGCCGGCAGTCACCGGCAGAGGGAGAGAGAGAGGGCAAACTGTAACCCTGGAACACCGAAAAGCAAAAGCTGGCATGGGACGGATTTACTCTGGACTAGAGAGATGCCACTCTACACGGCCCATTGTCAGGAAATCATAAATTAAGTTTGCAGCACTAAAACTATTGGTTTTAAACCACTTTACTTATGGTTTCTAGCATTTTTTATTTAATGTACTTGTCACACTGAGATACAGTAACAAATCTCCTACTATAAAAAAAGGTACTGACTAGGAGGCGGGGGGGGGGGGGTAGGGGTGACAACATGTAGGTTATGTAGTCTTAAGTATATAGAGAAAACAAAAGGATGGGAGCAATGTCAAGTTCGACCAGAAACAAAATGCACCAGAGATTGTTTCGGATTCTAATGCATCTAGCAATTGTCAGGATTGACAAGGATTCTCACTATTCTTAAAGGGGTTTTGCCACGAAGTAAAATTGACGTGGGAAGCTTGCAAATGAAACAAACATTTTCACCATTCATTAATATTAAAAATTCTGCACAGTTTTTGTTTAGCTGCTCCTTTAGTGATCCATTGTTTACAGCTCATCTCCAGGGAATACGACCAGGGCTGAGAGCTCCTCAGCCCTGGTCAGATGTGCTCAGACATTACTTCTCCTCTCAGGCAACTACTGAGTGTTCAAACCCCAGGTGCTGTCACTCTAATCCCGTCCTCTGTCCTCCTTAGTAATTAGTGCAAATAAATTTAAAAAAAAAAAACTCAATCAGGTATGTGCATTGATAGAGAAAAAAATCAACACGGGTTTGGTTCCTGCAGGGATTTGAACCTAGGACCCTTGTGCCTGGAGACAAAAACTTTACCTCAGCTACTCACAGCTTTGTACATAAACAGACCTTTCTTTGACTATAGAGAGGAAAGGCATGGCGATGTCATCCTGCTGGGTCACATGATATGCAATTCAAACAAAATGACACACGCGCACATATAGCTGAAGAACTGGATGCAGAAGGTATGAAATGAGATTGTGGCAAAACCCCTTTAAAGGCACTGGCACATCTAAGGCCTGTTAGTCCTGTAGTCTCAGAACTGTTGCTAGATACGGCTGTATTCATAACAGTGTGGACTACAACTATGAATACATCTAAAAGAGTTTTTTGGGACTATTCTCCCCAATAAAGAAACTCCAACTCTAGTGTCTTACATAAATTAGTGCCAATCCACCGATTCTGAGGATGGTCGCATGACCACATCTCTCCTGGTCTGGTCCAGATCATGTGTTATACGTTTGACAGGTGATCTCTTCCAGCTGGCTACCTCTACCACTGTAAGTGTTTGTTACATACATGGACCAACCCTAGCGCCGTTTCTTAACAGCATGCGAGTGAGAAAAGTGGATCTTCAAGACAGTTGGAAGGCACACATGTGATTAAAGGCAGGTACACTGACCAAGTGGGATGGTCAAATGCTATCTAGAAAGGGTAGAGGGTAATTACAAAGATAGCAGGTATACTGGGCTGAGCCAGAAGATATAGGTCACGGATGACTGCAGGACTTCTAACATGCCCCAGTGTAGGAAGTGCTCAACAACATGCAACACAAGCCATTAAGATCAGGTGCTGCAATAAAATCAATACATTAAAATAGGATTTTAATTATCTAGATTTCAGCATAAAACAGGTTTGTACCTGGACTGTAGGTTGTTTTGTTTATTTTCCAGAATACCCCTTTAGCTACATGATGTGAGAGTGCTACATATTACAGGCATACCTTTTTTTTATCCCTCATTGAGCCTTTGCCTCGGACCATGATTTTACATCCGGTTTCTGCTTCCAATTGCTTAGCAGTTAGTCCTCGGGGTCCCAGGATACGTCCAACAAAATTGAACTACAAAAGAAGGAAGTCATTGTTAGAACCAGCACAGTTATTTCCAAGTGTCAGTGAAAGAGAAAATCAAGGGTAATTAGCTGATCAGCGATGTTTATGAAGCGTTATGACACAAAGCATAATCTAGCCTCAGAAAAAGCACATTCAGCTGAGCTCCTGGGCCCCACCTCACATCAAAAAATACCCATTCAAAGGAAAATGTAAGCTACAAGTAACTGGTGGAGTATCAGAATAGTTTATAGGTATATACACCAATTAGATGTAACATTAAAATCACTGTCAAAGCCATGTAAGAATTTGTTGGTCGTTTTTAGCTCTCTTTTTTAACATGGGACAATAAAGAATAAAACTTTTTATACCGAGTGCTGAACTACCGTATACTTCGTTTACCAAGATTTCCCCACCTGTGGCCGGGTGTCTCCGTTCGTGCACCGGAGTTTCAACACATGCAGCTATGCAGAGGAAACGGTGAGCTGATATATTGACTTAACATTAAAATCACTGACAGACGAGGTGAATTCTATACGTTTGTGACAATGGCATATGCCAGGGGATGGGATAGTCCGTTCTTGAAGGTGAGGTATTAGAATCAGGAAAAATGGTAAGGACCAAATTGTGATGGAGAAATGACTTGATCAGAGCTTCTCCCGAGTGGAAGATCTTCCAAGGTTTTCTAGGTATTCAGTGGTTAGTACCTACCAAAAGTGGTCTTAGAAGAGACATGCAGTCAAACAATGGACAGGGTCATTAGCTCCCAAGTCTCACTGATTACTGCGAGAAATGAAGGCTACCCAGTCTGGTCCAATCTCACACAAGAGCTTATATAGCACAAATGTGGTCAAGATACCCAAACTGACCCCTGTCTAAGCACCTAGAATGGTCATTTAAGCTTTAGAACTGGACCATAGGACAAAGGTGGCCTGGGCTGATAAATTACATTTTACAATATGTGGAAAGCCGTGTCCATCACCTGCAGAAGAGATGGTACCAAGATGCTTTATGGGAAAAAAGACCAATTGACAGAGGCAGCATAATGCTCTAGGCAATGTTCTGCTGGGTCCAAACCTATCAGCTACTTAAACAGGCCAAGTACATCCCTTTTATAGTTCCCTAGTGGAAGTGGTGTCTGATAAGTTCCTCTGTCACATGGCAGAAATTGTTTAGGAAAAGATTGAAGAACCTGAAGAGTTCCAAGCCTTAAGTAAAAAATCTTAACAGGTCCTAAAAATGGAGGCCCCACTTTACAACTCACAGGATGAAAGCATCTGCTGCTCACGTCTTGGAGCTAGAAACCACAGGACACCTTCAGAGGTCTTGTGAAGTCCAAGCTGTTTTGGCTGCCTAAAGGGGACCTGCACATTGTTAGTTTTATGTTATGGCTGATCTGTGTATGAAGGCCATAGACTGGGATGGCCAAACATATGTGAAAAGGAGTATCTTTTTAACATGCGTTTGATCTCTATTCTAGTCACTCTAATCAAGCACAGTTTGTTGATGAACAAATGCCTGTAAGAAACACACACAACAATCAGGCTAGACCAGTACTACAGCCCACCCATACACTATTAACTGTACAAGACAACTCACAAGCCATTCTCTAGACTAGATTCTAGCAACATTTATAGGCAGGGCAAGTGACCACCAGCTAAACCTGGAAACTGGTTTGGTTAGGCGTAACTGACTAGGACAGCAGGAATTTACCTGCAGAGTGAATTACTGTCATCGGTAAAGAAAGATGAGCTAAGATGATAAACCTTCATTACGTGGCAGAGTGTGGATTCATGTATTACAATTTTAAAGATTCAATTTTATTAGATTTTACCGGTAATCTACACAAAAACGTCCTTCACATTAACTTGCCCATGAATATGACAATTCTTCATCTAAGACACTTTAAATAGCTGTCGGCAATCACCATCTCCCTGGAGACCCCAAGACACATGCACATAATTTGTGCCAGTAATTTCCTAAAGACTCAGCTCTGTAGGTCAACAAGATACTTTACTAAAGATGTAATAGATACTGTACACAGTCCCACAGGAAGATTGCCATCATTACAGATATAATCACAGGACAAAGCAGTGGAGTTTGTCAGAGTAGTGTAGGGCAACCAGGGCGGTGGAGTCGGAGTATGTGCCTATATTGCAGGAGTCAGAGTCGTCATAAAATGGACCGAATCCCAAAACATATAATAAGTTGGTCCAGTTGGTTTGATGCAGTGCAAAGAGCAATTTTATATACAGTCATCTTACCTATCTTATACATAAATGTGACTTGCAAGTATTTACTAGCATCTGCTTAGTTCTGCAGAATCTTGTCATGTAAATGCATTGTTACTGTTTTGCTCCTAAAAATAAAAATGTTAATTTTTATTATTCTGTTACTATTTGGGAAATCTGCCTTTGGCGTTCAGCACTGCCTGAATCCTTCTGGGCTCTGAATCAGATTCAATCATATCGTGACCAAAATCTGATCCCAGGTCTCTTCTACACATTCAAAAGATCATAACATTGTTACCCTTTTGCTTGTCAGTGTCTGTTCCACCTAAACAGCTTGATTATGGTATCATAAAGTGATAAACAGCCAGATGTAACCATTTTACTACAGTAAAGTTATCACTTAAACATGCGCCATGTATGAGGGAGTCAGGAGTCGGAAGTCGGAGGTTTGGGAAATTGAGGAGTCGGAGCTTTGGCTCGCCGACTCCACAGCCCTGATGGCAACCAACTGGTATTGGAGTGTGTTCCATGGTCTACACAGGAACAACCATCGCTATGAGGGGGCCATGATAGCAGTCACATCCCTGGTGCCTGAGGGAGCTTAGAAGCTCTATCAGGGTGTATTCACACAGGGCAGATTTGTAGCAGTAATTTCTGTGGTTTCATTTATTTTGCTGTAACATCTGCACCAATTTCTGCAAGCCCCATCATTTAATGCAACAGACCTGGCACTAGAAAACATACCTACAGATCTTGTATCAGAGCATACGAATATCAGGATAGGTCTCTGGTCTCTACTTGAATTTTACTTTGCACTGTTTTCCACACCAAGACACATGATACAAGCAAGTTTAATATAGAACAAAATAAATGTGATCTTAAGTGAACCTCCTGGACATGAACCTTTATAGGAGTGACCTATAGGTAGATCATCCTACTGCAGTACCAGATTTATTAATGCACAGGAAGTCGTCTGCCAATCAGCCTAGACCCAGAACCGTTTAATACAGACACATGGCCCGACCATCAAAAGCCGCTCCAAGAGCAGACAGTTTGCACAGCGCTTGTGGAGTCTGTGTCTAAATATAAACGTCAATATTAGATGACAATTTTGGTTTTTAATTACACGCAGGGATATAGCCGTCATTAACACTGTGAACCTGTAACGTCCCTCAGACAAGGGCACAAAGACCACATCCTTCCAAAGCACTTTTGTTCTGAAGAGAGCGCTTCTAACGGCCCTTATGAAACCATGCTCTCATAAGCCCAGCAAGCATGATGAGAAAAATGATATATTTCTACCTGTCCAAGAGCAGCTGGCAAGAGAAAAAAAAGGCTCAAGATATTCCTATTAATCTTCTGGCTAGGGAATGTTAATTTTACAATGTCAACGGGACACAGACAGGGTAGGTCCATGCAACGGATTACTGCTAATACAAATCCACCACGGATTACAGTGCAGATCTGTGGCAAATCTGCAACAATACACTATCTGCAACACAAAAAATCTACTGTAGGTTTAGAAGGAAGATTGTTACACATATATGACAATTGTCAGCAGGATTGGTGATCAGTGTGACCTCCTCTCATCTGAAGAACGGGTTAGTCAAGTCCTCCCACTATACTTATATCATTTCTTTGGAACAATCGGGTGGTTGGGTTTTTTTCCTAGAATTTTTTTCAAGTCCCCCTATGTACATTACTTTATGGTTTGTCTCCTTGCCTTCTCCTCTGTGAGCTTTCACAGAATAGCAATGAGAGGATTGCTTAACAGTTCTCTTCCCAGCCCACTAAGGTTATGTCTACACAGCAGAGGTTTCCCATCGTAATTTTCGGCAGTTTTAGTATTTTGAAACCACTGAAAATCTCTGACAGAAAAATGTCCACATAGACTTTAATACATAAAAATGACCTGTAGTCTACATGTCATTTTTTTCTGCTTGTTTTTGGAACATGTTACAAAATCTGACGGAGTCCAGCAGAAAATTTACTATTGAAGTCTTTGTAAACTGGGTTTTTTTTCGGTGCAGTTTTCGGAAGTCACTGCTAAAAAACTGACCAGGTGTTTAAACAAGGTATATGAATTTTGCATACATTAAAAACTGCCAAAAAACGGCCAAAAAAACACCAAAAACACCCAAACCCAGCTGCTTTGAAAAAAAAAAAAAACAACTCAGGTTCAAAGTGGTTTTTAGGTTTTCAACGAGTTTTTTGTCCTATGCTGTGTAGACCGTTAGGGCCTGATAGAGTAAGTGTGGTGAACCAATCCTCCACCAGCACAGAAAAAGTGGAACCCTTCACATATTGCTCATCATTCCCCTCTGGTCTAGTCTTATCTATCCCTGTCTAGGGAATAAAAGAGCGATTACTGTGTCATTATCTCCTACTTGTAATGAGACTACATGCAGAGAAGCATTTTTTGCAGCGCTAACAATAAACTAAAGATTAGTCGCCAGGCCATTCAGGAGTTTTATTCTCCATTATCAAAGCTAGAGTAATTTTTAAATCTGCTGAAATAAAATTTAAATAATAATAAGATACTGCCAAAAATTCTAAAAAGAAATGGTTGTCTAGAAACAATGATTTGAACAACAATACCCCTTTCTGAAACGTCCCTTTAATACAGAGACTTTAATGGAGAGTACGATCAGGAATAAAGAAAGAGGCCACTGCTGTGGGTTAGACTCCTTCAATTCTTTAACGAAAAAAAAACTATCTAGTGGTTGGAGAGGGCTTAAAATGGGGGGAAAAAATGTCACCCTTTAAACCCGCTCTGTTCCAGTGCCTGCGACTCTCTCTGCAGCTAATAGGTGGCGTCGCTTCCTACATGAATGGCACTTGATCGCCGAGACCAGCAATAGGCGGCACTGTAGGATGACTGATTAACACAACACTGTCAGTGGAAAACACCGGAAGCTGTGGAAGGTTTCAAGAAGGTGAATAAGGCTAGTGTCTACACAACACTGGTTTACAGTCAGATTTTATGCGGCTTCAGTATTTAGAATGAATGAATGAAATAGATCCAGCTCACCCGAACACCTTTCTGCGAGCACGGACACGCTGGCAAGCGAGATACAATGGTAAAGAGATGAAGTCCAGCTCTGCTTGATGCCCTTGCTACGACTAAGGGCCATTTGTGTTTGGGCCTGAAACGCGTGAGAAGTTTCTCTTGGATGTCTTGTTTTATCTTCACTCTGCAATAAACGTGGATTTTACTTGCATCAAGCAGAGCTGGACTTCATCTCTTTACCATCAGTATTTAGAATCTGCAGAAAGAAAATCTGACTGTAACTCATTCCATAGACTTGAATAGATAATCTAAGCTATAGTCTACACAGCTCTGATCTTCTGAGGTCGGATTTAAAATCCGATAAAAAAAGCTTAGAACATGTTCTATAATCTGCCGGAAAACTATAGATTATAGTACTGTTCAATGCAGACCGGCCAAAAACCGACCACAATAACAGGGCACAATATTAAAATACTTTGCAGGTATTTGTTTCTATCCACATCTAATACAAGAACGAACAATCCTTTTCAGGAATATTCAGCTGATAGTTAATAAAATGTTAAAAGAATGGGGACCTCACTCACTAGGTTATGTTATGGCTGACAGTCTAATGTGTACAAGAACAACTCGGGTGTTCCTTGACTTTTGTCTAGGTATCAAATCTTGGGCATGTTTAGGAGTTTATTATGTTGTGCCACCTATCATGAACAGACTAGATAAAAAAAAACATGGCATTAACAAGAAAAAGGAGCAAGAGAGCCCCATGCTGTCAAATAAACATGCTGCACAAGAAAACTGACAGGTCTAACATTAAAATAAAAAAATGGACTTTGGCGCGTGAAGAGGTAAACAGACCATTGAAATAAAAAAGTCACAAAATAAAGTCTTTTTTTTTTTTTTTTTTAATAAAAAACCTTCTAATCCCTGCTTTTATTCTGGCTATGATCCAGTAAATATTCAAAGGGCAGCAGTTGAAGTGGAAAAGGAAGGGAAAAAAAATCTCAGCATGGTAATTCCCTATGTGGCTTAGAAAGGAACTGTCTGATTGCTGAAGAGCCAGCACGTAAATCAACACTGATCAGAATCAATCAAGCCGAGGTGAACACAGTCGTAGTTTTCAATTCCAAGTCACTCACAAAGCTGTGTCACAGCACCAACACCGGGCAAGCTCTCATCATTCATGGCTCACCCACAAACCAAGCTCCTTACATTCCAAGTCATTATGCCCGAGTCAGGAATCTGGTCTCTCTAGGAGAGGACAAGTGCAGGTGTCTACAGACAGAGCCACGTCCATACAATCTGCCCTTACTTCATCACAATGACAATTCATTCCTTGTGATTTAATGCAGAGCATAACGAGACTGTAGTGAATGATCGGAGAAATCCTGTATTACAGCATCCTCCTTTCTAATAGCAGAGAAGACAATAAAGCGCTGCTGGGGTAATGTTAGGTGTAAAGAGTGCCAGATGAAGAATGACACTGTCGGATACATTGTATGTAGCCATCGCTGATGCTGCAGTACATGACAGATTTAGCTGCAGAAATAAAACCAGCTCATGTAGACGGATCCATTGCATTTACACAGCGACTGCAAATCTTAATCTGTATTGAACAATGGCTAAAGCCCAGCCTGGCTTCTGTTGTTGAATGTGAATAATGTAGATTTAAGAGATTTAAGCGGCTTGCCTAATCTGGGCTGCATTATTGTTAAATGCATTTTATTTCTGCTCCTAAAGCCTCCATGCACCTGTTCTGTGGAGCGCGCGGTCGCCAGCATCGGCCTGCTTTGGCTAGATTAGTTTCGCGTGGATAAGACAATCATTCAGAGCCTTTACAGTAGTCTGGGCTGACCTTTTGACAAGAGTGCAATATGAATGAAAATTATTTTTGTAATCCTTAGGGATTCTGGAAAATTATTTGTAGGCATTTGTGACCCTTTTTGCCTTTACAGATAGATACAGAGAAAAAAAAGATGAAACGTATCAGGGAATTCTTTTTGTGCCGGCTAAAAGACAGAGCGAAATTCAACAGCGAACTGCCCCTGCTCTTGACCTTCCCAATCAGCATGAACTGAACTCATTACAGACTCAGACTGGTGGCTTTCAGTCTCCATGTTCCTACCACGGCTACAGCGCCTACATGTAAAGAGTCAGGTAGGCTGGAAACTGTGTACAGCGATAACAAGTAAATTGATGACTGTCGAATTGGTAGGTTTACAGCTACTCCACAAATTCACCATGTGCCCCAATCTGCAGCCATGGTAGAGCTTTACTTCCCATCACACATGACAGACTACTTAAAAAAAAATCATGGTGACTTCACCAGATTCAAATTCTTGCAGACCAGGTTGGAGGACACAACCTACAGTATATGTATATACAATTGAAATACATTCATGTACAGACTACAAATCAGAAGCAGGCTGGGTTATGACAACCACTTGTTGCATAGGTTAGGGTCTGTTCACATCATCTTCGTGGCCTCCGTCACAGATATCCAACAATGGTATCCTGATGTATACTGCTACCGAGCCATAAAAACATGCAGCAGCTGTAGTTTCTTTTGGACTATGCGCTACTCCCCATTTGGACACGCTTTATCTGCTAGACACATAAACGTGGTCTACCATGCTTTTGTATCCAGCAGATCAAGTCTTCATGTTTTAAAAGTAAATCACTTGTAGTCCAAAAGACCGTATATTTTGGCATACTGGTTTTTTTCTTATTTTTTTTTCCACTGCATTCTGATAAATGTCAGCAATGGAGACCGAAATGAGGTGTGAACATCCTTTTTTTTCCCCCTCAATACTACAAAAACAAACACGCTTGTTTGACAGTTCTAAATATTATAATTTGAAGGGCCAAGTGACCTTGAAGGGTTGTCTCACTACATTGACTCATCTTACCTCAGTCATGTTTTCTGTTTCATTTTTATAATTCAGGGGCATGTTTACTGGCTTCTACTGGCCTGCAGTAATAAGCTGCTGAGGACGCCAGGTCTGCAGCTATAGCGACCAGCTCTGGCAGCCTATTATGAGAGATTGAACAGGTCTGTAGCTATAGCGACCTGAGGAGCTGATGCAGCCCATGTAAGAGGGGATATCTCAGAATAGGTAGGACACTGTTAATGGACATATATTGCAAAGTGACTTGTTGCAAGATCTTTAACATAAAATCAATCCTTGTAGTGAGACAACCCCTTTAAGTTAAAGTATGATTAAAAAAATTGAAGCCTAGATCGGTGAGCTAGCAGTTTTCGTGTAACAAGACTTTCAATCTCTCTCAAACAGGTTACATTAGTGAAGAAAGGGATCAAGTATCAATTCCATATTCTTCTGTTTTACAGAGATAAGCATTCACTTCTAAAGCAATGGCACGTGACCAATGCTGTGGTAGTGCTCCGTTCAGCCAGAACAAACAGGAGACTGGCAGAGATAGGGGTAGTGCTGGAGTGCAGCGGAGAGGGAACATGATCAGCTGCAGAAGTCACGTGCCACTCCCTTAGGGTATGTTCGCACGGCGTTATTTCAGGCCGTACTTCAGGGCTTAATCTCCCGAATTACAGCCAGCAATTCGGTAAAATCAAATATGATATGATAACCCTGCATATTCCCTGTACTGCGCACCAAGAGTGACAAGTCACTTCTTCCTGGGCTTACGCACCGGGGAAAACCAAAGTGAATGGGGCCGACACACAGCGCTTAAGAAGTACTTGCTGGCAGCGCGTACTCCTGAAACACCTGGCGTATAGCGGGTGCACATAGTATGCCTGGAAAACACGAGTGAATTCACCCTCACATCACCGTTCGGAAGTAAACAGCTCAGAATGGTTATGTAACATCCCATTCGGAAGAGAACAGAATATAATCAGAATTTCGGGGGGATCTAGCATTGGAACGGAGGTAAGGAAGAAGAGGGTGAAGGTTTTATTTTTTATTTTTCTTTATTATACTAGCAACCTATGGCAGATTAATTTTTACATAAACTTAACCTTAAAGGGGTTTTGCTACGAAGTAAAATTGATGTGGGAAGCTTACACGTTTAATAAAACATTTTCACCATTCATTACTATTAAAAGTTCTGTACCATTTTAGGTTTAGCGGTTTCCTTAGTAATTCATAGTGTACAGCTTATCTCTATGTGACGAGAGATCTTCAGTCTTAGCCACACAAGCTCAGAAATCACCTCTCCTTTCAAGCAGTTACTGTCAGTCTCTTCCCTGCTTAGTAATCAAACACACTGACTGCTAATTGATTTCTTCATCTTAGGTATGGTCATTCTGCTCCTGACCTCTGTACTCCTTAGCAATTAGTCAAACAATGCAAATAAATAAAAGAGAAAAAATAAACCTCAAATCATGTATGTGCATTGAGACGGAAAAAAATAAAAATGAATCAACGTTTGGTTCCAGCAGGGATTTGAAGCTAGGACTCTTGCTGAAAGGCAGAAGTGGTAACCACTCAGCTACATTATAGCTACTCACAGCTTTTAGTAAAACAAAGGTCTGTTTATGTAAAGTAAGAACACTGTGGGGAAAGGCATGGTCATATCAAGCCTGATGGGTCATAAAATATGCAATTCAAACACATCAAACATACCCCATTTTAAGCACACAAAGCTGAAGCAGGACAAACCATGCATGAAATGACTTTGTGACAAAACCCCTTTAAGGCTACAGGCACAGAAGATGAAAATTCTGTATATTTTCAACCCAAACTGTTGCTCCATCTCCATAGCATTAGCAAACAAATCTGTAGCATACCAGCAACAAACTAAAATGCTGGGGATATAAAACCTGCACTACACTTCAATTCTGCACAGTTCTTTGCCTCTGTATGTATTGTGATTTTTTAACCTTTCATCCACTTTGCTGGTACGATAATATTTTTTATACCAGCTAAGCTGCAGAATATTTGCTTTGTGTTAACATAGGAAGCCAGAACAGGAGTAGTTTCACCCTGCTACTGAAAACTATTTACAACAGTCTATACTCTGCAAATCAGATCCTAACTATAGCCTGTACCCTTCTGATAGGGTAGCAGGAGGCCCTTTAGACAAATGGCCCAAAGTTATTCCCTTATTCTAGTGCTGATTGAGCTAGGGGCCTCCCAACAACCACCGTAGATTTCTCACTCGTGGTGCCACTGGTGCAGAGCGGCAGATTAAAAACTGTACAAAAAAACCCAACAAAGACCTAATGAACTGCAGTTTAGAGTAATCTTTAAGATTATTCAATGTTAATCAGTAAAAAGTATGGGTTGAGATGTCAACAAATCGTGTTCCAATGACAAAGGAGGATGGTCAGGGTGCCATTTGCTTCACTTGAAGTCCCTATGAACACCTTCTCAAGGTAAGTCCAAACATAATTTGATAAGGCAGGTAAAGGAACAAAGAGCAGAGTTGGTTATGATAAATAATCCATTTGCATTTGTTATCTACCTTGTCAATACAAAGGAAAGAATGAGTCTCTGAGCAGCAGGTAAACATTTGCATTTCAATGAGATAAGAGATAAAAGTAATGGAGGTCTGTGGATCATCTAATTAACATTAACAGGTTTCCATAAGAAAACAAAATCAAAACTGAATGCAGAAAGTGTTGGTAGAGGGATTAGATGCCTGAGCCTTTCATGTTCTGGGCACCTATACAATTCGGTAGAAACCAATGGGATCATGGACTGCAATGTAAACCAGATAGTAAGCGAACAGGATATAAGGAAATGCCTCTCTTAATTCCACAAGTCCAGGCCTTGGAAACATTGACTAACAGACGCATTGTCTTTCGAAGCAAATGCTTGTCCTTCCAAACATGCGACCTTAGCTGTCAGCGGCTTGTGATAAGACCACCAGCTGCTTGTTTTTCTCCTAGAGCTACAATACATTCTCTTCCTTTTTTAGGGCACTACACCCCAGCAACAAACAGAAGGGCTTAGAACAGCTGCTAGAATGTCACAAACCTATATATTTAGCTCTGAGCTCATTTCTCGCCACGCTTGGAGTCAGACTCCTAATGTCCCTATTTGCTTCACTCGGTCAACATTTCTGCCAAAACAGATAAAACTTGAATCCGCGAATAGCCACCAGAAGAAGTCATCCACAAAGAAGGACAAACAGAAAAAGAGCTATCCTTTCCCAGACGTGTGAACCGGAAAGAGGCGTGTTGACACACACGAGTTACTGTATGCACAAATGTATGGCTAACAATTGCATCTGTCACTATGTCTAAGACCGGCTCAATATTTGTCAGCAGCGCTAGAGCATAAAGTGGGGGGTTGGAGATGCAGAAGAAAAGCAGTACAGGTCACCAGTGAAGGGCATCAACTATCAATGCCGAGTGTCATACACTACACGTTCTAAATATAACCTCCTTGTTAAGGCGCCATGCACACAGTAAAACATAAGAGGCCATACGGCTTCCGAGTACGCATGTGCTTCATACATACACGGGGCCGCTGTACAGCAAGGTGTCTGCTCTTTACAACCAGAACAGGCTGGTCTGTAGAGGGTTACATCCCCAAAGGGCGATTACAGAAATGAGTACAATTAACATAAAATGCACAGCTTACCTCTGACTGGTGATCAAGAAGCACATGCAAGTTTTAGGATGGTCTGAATAACCCAGGAGACGGACATTTCTGCACTTGCCCTCAGTAATTCCACAGTCCACAAAGGCTACTTTTATGTTCACAAAGGGTTTTTTCTGGCTAAGACTGAACTTTCCTGTTGCATATGCCAACCATAATTTTAGGCCACAATTCACATGACCAAGGCAAAAGGGAGTGTCCTCCTTTCAGCCTCTTATGGGCGGTTACATTTTTTTCCACTACTTAAAGGGAATGTGTCATCAAAAAATGACTTATTGTTTAACTCACATTTTTATGTTAAACACATTTTTTAGGAATTTTTGGTTATGTTTTTTTAATTTTCCAGATCACTTTTCCATATTTTTTTTTTTAATAATTCTTAAGTCCTGTAGTTTTCACTTTGGCCACTAAGCCTAATAATCGTCTGACACTTCCTGTTCTGTTTAGAGAGCTTTTCAGTAGTTTGCTCATTATCAGTAAAAGCAGGGTCAAACTGAAAGGAGACTCCATTGTGTACAGATAACACAGAATCCACCAGTCACAAGAGGTGATGTCACAGCTCCCCCTCTCCCCTCCCTTCACAGTGAAAACTCTCCTATACAAGTCTATGGGACAGAATCAGTCTTAAGGCTCCTATGTGCATGAAGCTGCTGTAAAGTATCTCTCTGTTAAAGCAGAGTAAGCAAGAATGTCTTCCCCACAATCATATATAGACAGCCGAATTGAGAAATCTACAATCAGGAAATAAAAATGACAGAGGAAAAGCATATGGATCAGGGTCTTAATTTAATAAGTAAAAAAAAAAAAAAAAAATTGGTGACATATTCCCTTTAACCCCTTAAGGACCAGGAGGGTTTTTTTTGGTGACATGTTCGTTTTTCCCTCCTCGCCTTCTGAAAGCCATAACTCTGTTTTTTCCACCTACATAGACACGAGGGCTTTATTTTGCGGGACAAGATGTACTTTCTAATGGTGTTATTCACTGTACTATTTGAATATACTGGGAAAAACCCCCCAAAAAAATTTAATGGGACAAAATTTTGAAAAAAAATGTATTTTCGCCATGTTTGGGGGGGGTTTTGCTTTAACGGCGTTCAATCTTCGGGAAATATAATTGTTATCTGTATTCTAAATGTTGATACGCATCCCGGCAATACCAAACATGTAGGGTTTCGTTTATGTTTTTGGTTTCCGTAAAAAAATTCCCAAAAATTTTTATTTTTGAAATTTCGCCACGGCGCCATTTTGTGGGACCAATAACTTTTTTGTACTAACACCTACGGACGTAGTGAGGGGCATTTTTTGCGGGCTGAAATGTACTTTTTATCGCTAGCAGTTTGGAATGATGCACTTTTTTTTATTCATTTTTATTCCATTTTTTGAGTGACGTAAAATGACCAAAAACGCAATTTTGGCGTTTGGAAGTTTTTTTTCTTCTACGGGGGTTTTAAGCGTACGGGATAATTATGTTATATTTTATAGATCGGACTTTTTCGGACGCGGCGATCCCAAAATATGTGTAACTTTTTTATTTTTTTTAATGATTTTATTTGTTAAAATGGGGGAAATGGGGGTGATTTGAACTTTTAATTACTTTTTTTTTGTACTTTAAAACTTTTTTTTGTATTTTTTTTACTGCAACATTTAGTCCCCCTATGGTGCTTTTACCACAAGGGGGGGCGATTTTTTAATACAACCTAATGCATTGATAGCATGCATTAGGGTGTACAAAGTGGCGGTTTCCCCACTTCTGTCTGCGGACGGAAGTGGGGCAAACCGGCCAGGGTAAGTGACGGGAGCCTTACAAGGCTCTCCACCACAATGCCCGGTGATCGGATCGGCGCAGCTTTGCTGCGCTGATGCCTCCACCGAACCGATCGGCCGTTAATTCAGACGCCGCGGCCATCTTTGCCGCGGTGTCTGATGGGTAAAAAAGCGCCAGCGGGCGGAGCCACCCCCCGGCGCTGTTACTCCCGGGTGTTAGGGCAAAACACCCGCGGCTGTGCGGGGGGTCGCGGAGCGATCCCTGCAAAGCCCCTTAGCGGCCCTGGGATGTACTGATACGCCCAAGGTCGCTAAGGGGTTAAAAGGACTGTGTCATCAGAAAATTAACTCTTGTTTAACTTATGTTTTTATGCTTTACACATTTTTTTTCTCCCTTTTTCTAAATTTCTCATATTATCCCAAAAGTTTTCTACAGAACGGCAAGCGTCAGGCCATTAGACTTCATAGCCAAAGTGAAAACTGCAAAATGTAAGCATTTTCTAAAAATATTAATAGCATCGTGGAAAATTAAGCAGAAAACATTTTTGAAAAAATGTGCTCAAGGTAAAAATAGAAAACAATTCTGATGACACATCCCTTTTAAACCTTCAAAGTGTAGCAAACTGCGCATCCTATACAGTGTACCACCTAAATGTTTTTTTTTATTTATACTTAGCAACTCTCCTGGATTGCGTGGGAGAACCCTGTAAAAGTTGGCAAGCATGGTTTTATTTTTTTTATTTTATTTTTTAATTGGCAATATATTTGATTGTTTGGCAATACACGCAGTGTACACTCAGAGCCCATCATCACAAGACTTAGACATCATGTGAACAATGTGGATTCTCATGTCATACATACCTGCTGGGTATGAGAAATCTACAGGTTTATTACAAAGTGCCTGATACCTGTAGGTCCCACTTCTTGTTTTCTCAACGGGTGAGAATCCAGGAGTTCATTGATCCCCACTCACTGACTCAGTTGCCACTGTATACGCCAATGAATGGTTGTGTCCTTCTCTACTGAAAAACTATGAGTGTGAAGAGAAGAGCTAAGTGCTGCCAGCAAACCTATCAGGCATTTAGGGAGTATAGCCATAAAAGCTGAAGATAAGTATACCCCTTTAAATCAAAATCACTAAAATTACTACCAGTTTCGTTTTTTTCTTCCTTTTCTATTTTTTGAGGTAACCGAGACATTTCTAAAGCACAGAATTCACACACAAAAAATCATTTCAAACAGTTTAAAAAACATCAGCATGTAAGGCACTCAATGTAACTTTCACCTTGGGGCACGTCCTCCCCGGGGTATATTCACACAGTGTAACATAGTTTATCACCAGCCACATTGTCAGTCAAACCTGAAAATACGATTCCTGTGACCTTGCTTTGTTTTACCCTCCAACTCTACACCCAGTTAAGACAAGATCCCTATAGAGCTTTCAGCCATGGGTGAACTTTAGGAGATACAGACACAAATTCCTTACATTTCAACAAGTGATGACAAAGTTATAAAAATGCTCAGAAGCTCCAGTCATTTACACGTGTAACAGAAATAAAATGTAAGGAATTGGAGATATGTATAAACAAGTACAAAAGAGAAGAAAGCCTACAGGTGCAAGCAAGCGTTCAGCAGGTCTAGTGAAGGGGGGACTGCGGGATTCAGCTTCTTACTAAAATTTCAGTTCCTTTTTTCGCCCAGGTTATAAATGAACAACTAAATATTATTTAAAATGAATCTTTGGCACACGCACTTGGTAAAGGCTTGATCATGGAGTCTGTATGGTGGCACATGGAGTTAATAGAGAGCTGGAGGAACCAGATAGCCACAGCGGTGTTCAGCTATATCATTAATGATATCACAATGTACCTGGGGAATACCATCTCTATAATATGGAATCTGATGAAAAATTAGACCATTTTTCATATATAAAATTATAATAACAGGAAAAAAGGCTTCCCCCTCAAAAAAAAAAAAACACAGCCCAAAAGCATGGTGGCATGCCTGGCCTCAACTATGAACCTCAGATCTTTAAGCAAGTCACTAACCTGGAGGTAATCTAAAGGGCAATTTATTACTGGTCAGCATGAAGAGATCTTAACCCCTTAAGGACCCAGCCTGTTTTGACCTTCCTGACACAGCCCTATTTTTGAAATCTGACATGTGTCCATTTATGTGAGAATAACTTTTTGACACTTTTACCTATCCATGTGATTCAGAGATTGTTTTCTCGTGACACATTGTGCTTTAAGTTAGTATGAAATTTTTATCCATACAATCCTTGTTTGTTTGTGAAAAATATCAAAATTTCATGAAAATTTGGAAAAATTTAGCGATTTTGAAAGTTGCAAAATTTCTGCATGCAAGACAGATAATTATTCACCACAAAATGGGTTTAAAAACTAGAAATTTTCCCCATATGTCCACAAATAGGTTGGAAATTTTTTTAAAAAATTTGTTTTTTTTTTTTTTTTTTAGGGACAGAGGGCTTAAAAAATTTAGTAAATTTCCCTCACATTTTAAAAGGAAAATTTGCAATATACATTTTTTTGGGGGACCACCCCCAGTTCTAAACGGGCTTTGAGGGGCCCGGGCTTTTTAGAAAACCCCCTAATTTGGAACGCCATCTGAAAAAAACTAACCCCTTAACGTTTTTTAAAAACCACTTTTTGGGAAAGTTTGAAAAACCCCCTTTGGGAAAATTTCACGGAAAAAAAAAAAAGAAAAGTGGGGGGGTAAAATTTTTCCAAAATTTCATTTTTTTTTGCAGTTTTTCAATATTTATCCATTATTCACGGGAATCCCGAAAAATTTTGATGGGTAAATGCAACTTAATTTTAATTCCCCCAGGTCGGGCCGTTTTTAGAGATACCCCAATGGGCCCCTAGTGCTTTAAATTTGGCTCAAAAATAAGCCCAGAATAGGAGGGGGACCTACTGGATCGGGGGTCTAATTTCAATACAAATTTTATTTAGGCCCCAATTTCAGGTTTGGGGACCCCCAAGGTGAAAAAAACTTAAAAAACCCACCCCTAAATAGGCCGCATATTGGAAACTACCCCCCTTAAAAATTATCCAGGGGTGAAATTAAATATATAAACCCACAGGTAAATTAAACCAAAAAAAAATTTTTTTAGCAAAAGGGCCCTGTAAAAAATTAAAAAAAAAATTTTTTTTTTCCAATAATCTGCAATTTTAGTTTAAAAAATGTTTCATATAAAAAAGGGAAATCCTGGAAAAAAAAACCCTAAAACTTTTTTAAGGAAATTTCTTCCAATTTTGGGGCCCAATCCCCCTACATGTGGGGTAAACTGTTTGTTTGGGCGAAAGGAGGGTTTTACAAGGGAGGAGAGCTTTTGGTTTTTGGGAAACGCAGTTTTTGGGTTTTTTTTGGGGGGGGGGGCCATGTCGCTCAAGCAAACCCCCCAAAAGTAGCAGAACGGGGCAAAACCTTTCCCAGAATTCCCCCCTTTTGGATTCAACCCCCATCAGGGATTCATCTAGGGAATGTTTTCTGATTTTGGCACACGGGTTTTGTGCCATATTTTTTTTTTAGCTTTGGGGAAAGGGAAAAGGGGGGGGAAAACGCATTTTGGGTTAATTGTTTTTTGGGAATTTCAATTTTACGGGAAATTTCGCCGTGTTTTTAAAAATGTTTTGTGATAACTTTACTATGGGGGGCCCGGTACAATTACAATGATATATTTTTTTATATAGTTTTTTTTTTTTTTTTATTTTTTACACAGTAAAAAAAACGTCAAAAAAAAATTGCTTTTTTAAAATTTTTTCCTATTCTGAAAAAACCCATAACTTTTTTATTTTGTTTGTGTGCAAAAGCGTGTAGGGGCTTTTTTTTTTGGGGGGATAAATTTTGAAGTTTTTTTTGGTAAAAATTAGGGAGTGCATATGATGCTATTTTAAACTTTTTATTTAAGGTTTTTTTCTGAGTGTTTTGAACAAAATAAGCAATTTTGGAAAGTGTTTTTTTTTTATTTTTTATAGGGGTTCACTGTACGGTATATTGAAAGGGAAGTTTTTACTCAAAAGGTAAATAGGGATTAAAACCGACCCCCAATTTTATATTTTTTTTTGTTTTACTGCTTTTAAACAATAAAAAACACCTTTTTATTAAACCCGGGAAAATTACTTTTTTTTTGCATCCCATAGTCTGAGAGCCATAATTTTTAAACATTTTTTTTTTGTTTGGGCTGTGTAGGGAAATTTTTTTTTTGCGAGATGAGTTGACGTTTTTATTAGTATAATTTTTTGGGGGCAAGGCTTTTTGTTTCGTTTTTTTAAAACCATTTTTTTGGAGGCCAGGGTGAAGAAAATATGCAATCCTAGAAGTTTTTTTTTATTTTTTTTTTTAACGGGGCCTCACTTTCAGTACCCTGATAAGTTAGCTTTACCTTTGGGTTGCACTTTTAAGGGCGATCCTTTTTTTATAGTTTTTTTTATGTTGAAGCCTTTAAAAAAAAAAAAAAAAAGTTTTTTTTAGTGTGTAAAAAAATATTTTTGCATCGCTATTTTCGGGAGAGCTATACATTTTTTTTTTTTTCCGTATACAGACTGTAAAAGGGTTTTTTTTTTTTGCGGGATGAACTCCCTTTTTTAATTTGGGTACAACTTTGGCGTTACTGGGAAGTTTTTGATCGCTTTTTTTCCCATTTTATGTGCTGGGGGGGGAATGAACAATAATCTTAATTCTGTGATTTTTTTTTTGGGGTTTTTTTTTTAAAACGGCGTTCCCCTTACGGGTTTAAATTTAAAACAGGGACAGTTTTTATAGGGCGGGCCCCTTTTCCCGCACGCGGCGAAAAACCAAATATGGGTACTTTTTTTTTTTTTGATTTTTTTTGGGGCGATTGGAGTTTTTAAGGGGAAAAGGGGGTGTACTTATTTTTTTTTTTTATTTTTCTGTTTGTTTTTTTCCCCTTGTTTTTACGTTTTTTTTTTACTTTTCCCCATAGGGGGATTTGAAGGGAGAGATCTTTAGATCTCTCATTCAATGGGGAATCAGTCCCATAGCTTGTTTTCTATGACGGGGGTTTCCCATGACAAACTGTCATCCGATGCCGGGACATGCCCAAAAGGGCACGGGCCCGGATCGTGCGTTTACAGGGCAACCCAAGGCACTGCTGCCGCCGACAGAGTCGCGGAGGACGAACTCCTCCTCGTCTCTCTTAGTTATTTCGACCCCATGGTCGCGATAAAATTTAAAGGGGTTAACCAGCCCCACCCCCCCCCCCCCCGGGGCGATCCCGACGCTGCGGGGTGTCAGCTGAAAAATACAGGAAAAACCCCCCCGCCCCATCGCGCGAACTCGCTTTAGATTTCGCCGCGATTTCCCCAGGCGGGATCCCCTACGTCCCGGTGCGGGGAACCCCCAAACGACCAGGTCGAAAGGAAAAAACGCCCAAGGGGCGTTAAGGGGTTAAAGGGAACCCGTCACATAGGCTTTTCCCCCCCTTTCTGGGGGACAGCACAAGCTAGTTCCCGAAACCCGCTGTTTTCCCGCCCCGTGTCCCTGATTTTTGAAAAATGCCCGGAGTTTTAGAGGGATTTCATGCTCAAATCTGCAGTTTTCAGCAAGAAAAAAAGCCCAGGTTTTTTCTTTAGCAGGGGTTTTAAGGGCCCCCCCCACCCACGATAACCCCCCCCACCTAACAGTTAATTACATGTTTTTTTTCCCCCAAATTTAAAGTAATAAGTTAAAAAGGGAAAACCCGTCCATAAAATTTTGCCCCTTGGCTGAGGACAAACACAAGCTAGTGTCAGACCCGCTGTTTTCCGGGCCCGGTCCCTTAGGGCTATGTTCAAACGGTTATTTTGGGGGGGGGATTTGCGGGGGGGTAATTAATACGTCCCAAATAACCCTTTTCCCAAAAAATGAAAAAAATTAGATTAAACAATTTATTCCAAAAGTAAAATATTTCCCGTCGTTTAAAACGAGGCGTATTTTCCCCCATTTAAATACGATCGAAAAATTTGGGCCCGTCAATATTGAGGCGTAAATTTCGTCCGCAAAAACGCCCCGAAGTAAAGCCCCTGTGAATATAGCCTTGTTTTTGTAAAATCCCGTATTTTTAAGCATTTACCCCTCAAATTTTATTCATAAGCAAGGGGGTTTGCCCCCCCCACCAAAGGGCTTAAATCCCCCCCACCTGGGATTTTTCTCATTTTTTTAATTTTTTAAAAAAATTATCAGTTTAGGTGGGGGGGGGTAGCCCCCCAAGGGGGGGGGGTTTTAAAAAAAAGGGCCCCTTTTTTAAAGACTTTTTTTGGCTGAAAACTGCAGATTTGAGCATTAAATACTCAAACCCCAGCATTTTTAAAAAGAGTAAAAGGGGCAAAAGCCTGGAAACAGCAGGTCGTCACAGCTTGTGGGTGTCCTCAGCCAGAGGGGCATAATCTGTGTGACAGGTTCTCTTTAATCAGTTGTAAAAGGGGGGTGGGGGGAAAGAAAATTAAAAAAAAAGGGTCTTCCCTTTTTTGGGGGACCTTTTCTGGGGTGAAAACTGCCAGATTTGAGAATTAAAGGGTAAGTTCACAAGGCTTAAATTTGCTCGGGATTGTAGACTGGGGGAGGAGGGGGAAAAAATAGTTCTCTTTTAAATTGGGATTACCGTAATGATTGGGGGCATTTGCTTGTATTAGAGCACAAAACGCTCTCAATACGTGGCGAAATGCGTCCCAAAATAAGCCGTGTGAACTTACCCTCAAATGCTCTGAAACTCCAGCATCTTACAGAACAAGGGACACAGCGCTGTGCTGTCCTCAGCAAGGGAAGCATAAACTATGGGACAGGTTGTCTTTAAGGGAAAAGCCAGATTGTGGCTTGATAGAAGCATTTATCCTGGTGTAAAAATTCTCACTGGTTGGCGGCATATCTCCCTGTGTCAACAGGTGATGTGCTGTCCCAAATTTTTTTTAAAGGGTGACGAATTTTTCAAAAATCATTTGTTCCTCTATGCAACCCAACAAACTTTTACAACATTGTTTGTGGCTCGTTTCTACTGATGTGCAAGAACGCTCTTATGTGCATGGTAAGGGGGGAAAAAAAAAAGATGGCCGAGGGTCGTAAAATAGAAAAATTATAAAACATACAAATTTGTAGAGTTTTAAGGGGTCAAAGTCCCCTTTAAAATGGGGGGCTAAGTAACTGTCAAAAATTTTTGGTCTTTATTCCCCAAAAAAAGCCTGACGAGGGAAGAAGAAAAAAAAAAAAAACCTAATTTCCCAAACCCCAAACCTAACACAGATTTTCAGTGGAGAAGGCCCCAAAGAGAGAAGAGTCAGCAAATGGGGAAACACTGGACCCCCTGTTTCCCCCAAAAAGGGGAGGGCCGCGCCCATAAAGGGACTTTTGAAACTTTTCTGTGGGTTTTTTTTTTTGTGGACTACAGCAAAACCCAAACAAAATCCGGGTTTTAAATTTTTTAAAAAAATGGGGGGAAAAAAAATTAAAAACAAAAGTTTGATTGGTTGCTGTGGGCCTCATTGACTGTTTTGATAAATGGTGCCAATTATGTCTAAAACCTTCTTTTCGGGCGTGTCGGAAACATTTTTCCTTGCGTATAACCCTTTACTGAAAAGGGTGACATAAATACAAAATAAGTTGCTAGCCCTTAAAAAAAAAAAAAAAAAAAAAAAAACTCTGATGACCCAAGTGTTTGCTTCTTCCCTTCACTCTAAAGGCGGGGGTTTTGGGAAAATGCAGGGGCAGAAAATAGGGCACTCACATTTGGCTTCCATCAAGCGAATAGGGACTTTGGAAATTTTTCACCCCGATTCATGTCTCCTGATCTTTCGAAACCCTCTTTCAGATCTGTTTCAAAAAAATTTACAGTTCTTTTGGGTTTAAAAGACGCAAAAGGTCCCAAATTTAAAAACTATAAAGGGGCAATCCTGCGCATCCAACCCCAAAGCCTAGTTGGGTATGTGTTTGATCCTTGTTCCCCTGCGTTTTTGCAAAGCGAAATTTTGGGGTCCAACACGGATCCAAAAAAATAAAGTGTGGGAAAGGCCCCTTATGTAAGAATCAGAAAGTTCAAACTCATCCAAAAAAAGAATTATGTGATAACAAACCCATCCACTATCAACTGGAGAGAGAGGTTTTGTTGGGAATAACTATGCTCCAGAGGAACAAAGAATCCCATATTAAATACGCACACATTAAGGTTTGAGCTTTCCGGGTGCATATGCCACACAATTATAGGCCCCTATTCACCTGACAAAGCCAAAAGGGAATATCCTCCCCTTGTCTTCTGCCAATAGGAAATTGCAGCAGACCATGGTGTGCCATCAGAATTTTTTTTTTCTAATGACCAGTGTACTTCAGTATGAGGTATACATTTATATTACACACACACACTGTATACATACATTAGAATGAAGAGTTGTATAGAACATTGTTAGAAGCGTAAATTTACACCATGTGAATGAACATACCCTAAGAGGCATTCCAATAGCCAGCGGTGATTTTTGGCTTTTAGGCCAAGGGTGGTAATATTTCGGTTTGTGAATGGTCCATGTGCTGCTGTGGTGAAAGTGTATCGAGAGTGGACAAAGGGCTCCACTGTGAATAAGCAACGTGGAAACTGCAGACCCCCATGCACCACCGATATGAGGAGTGTGGGTCGCTTATGAAGGTGCGCTAGAGCCAACTAACACATGAAGCATGAACCATGGGGTCACCAAACGTCTATTGAAAACAGTTTAGCATACCCTTTGGGACGGGGCTCCAAAGCAGAAGGATGGTCACTGCAACTCTAGTAACAGTTTTATCAGCAGAAAAGGCTTTTCATTTTACAGCAGTATGAGAATTATACTGGAAAGGTTGCCTACTCCAATGCTTTACTGAATAGATGGACATTGGTGTTTCAGATGTGAAACAGAGACCACCACCATCCATACATGTGCATTGTCTTCCCTGTAGCGGGTGGCATCTTCCAGCAAGACAATACAACATGTCACATAGCTAGACATGTTTGAAATTGGTTGGAAGAGCATGACCAGGACTTGCAAGTACCACCTCAGTCTCTTAATCATATATATATATATATATATATATATATATATATATATATATATATATATATATTGTGACAACTCACATGCCTCCGGCCGCCATCTTGGGTCGTCCCAGGGGATATTCCGCTCTTGGACCGCCGTCCTTTGGTAGAACGGTTGGCACTTTCACACAGGGCACTTGGACACCGGGTTTCTTTCAGTCTGGCCTCCACCAGCTTTATTTCTTTAGCACAGCACACGTTGTACAGAAAAAACAGGTAAACAAAACCCTGGCCGTCTGGCCACTCACTACACACGTAGCATCCCTCTCTACATAGGGTCTGGACCTAATGTCCAGTCAGACATAGTCCGTTCACCAGTCTGCACTGGTTAGGCTTTCAGAGGTTAGCCTCCTGCTGGCCTCAAGCCTCTGAGGTAAGAACCTCTCCTCAGCTCTTCGCCGCTCCACTTCCAGGAAGCGAACCACACCCCCTGTATACCTGAAGGCCCAAGCCTGTTATAGGAAAACCAAGACTCATCCAAATCCTGGCCTGGACCATGGGGAGTAGACGCCCACCCGACACATTGTCTACTCCCAAATAAGAGCCGACCCAAAAACGGCTGAAAAGCCACCCTAATACTACCTCATTGCCAACCACTTAGTGAGGCTGACAATATATGCGGCTGGCTCTTATCCCACCAAGGCCAGGTATCCTTGGTGGCATGTTGCATATTGAACTGGGGTATAACTCCACCTAGTGGCAGAAATAGGTAACTACCTGTAGTTGCCCTGTCACAATATATATATATATATATATATATATATATACACACACACCTCGATTATCATGGTTGCTCTAGGCACCCTCCAGCAGCTGTAGGGTGCCCTGCAGTCAGCATGGCTCCAGATACCGGTGACAACCAACCCTGACCTTAATGAGCGACTCCCAGCCCTTCTAGTGACACATCGCGGTTACTCCAATATTAGCCGATGGTCTTACTAATGGGAATCTGCTGTGTCCACACTATGTGTATATATACATTTGTGTGCATGCCTATTGATGGTTGTGAAAACAAAGAGCTAGTCCTTTATAAAACAAAGAAATTGAATGTCTACTTCATACATTGGTTCATTATGGATACTTTGTTGCATTACACAAAATAGAAATTTCCTGACCTTGCTGTAACCGAAAGGGGCGGGGAGGGGGAGGGAGGGGGGGACGACTCTAAAATTAGCCTTAAAACACAGGCATTTTTCCGTGTAATTTTCTACATTAGTCAATGCATTGTCAGAAGCAATACATGCCCTATAGCAATAATGCCAGTACAAAGCATCAACTTCATTCCTGGAACAGATTTTTATAGGTAAACCAGTAGAGTAAGTGGGATCCCACTATAATTTCTATAACACTGGCAGAAAACTCTGAATTGTACAAAATAACAAATCTGTGTCGTGGCAGCAAATTATATAGTGAGAGCAGTCAGCCGTTAAGACCTTCAACACTGGCATTTCACAATCTGCCAACAATCAAGGCTGGCAAGGCAGTTTCTTCAAATTGTATATATAAAGGTGGGTGGATGTGCTCCTATCTGCTGCTTTGTCTACTGTATCGGAAATTTGCTCCGTGTTGATTTATTATGCCAGTGTTGTTCCACTTAATTAAAATGATGTCACACAAAATGCTCCGGCAAAATAATTTCAAACAGCATTTGCTACAGGACACTGTAAAGGCCAAGAGGAAGAGGGGAAAATACATTCATTAACCCTGCTGTTCAAATGCCGCCCTCCACTACGCTGGTGCAATTATAAATCTGTCAAGTAAGACCTGTTTATGGGAATTAACGTTAGGGTCTGCATGCTTTAGGATATGAAGTGCAATGTATAAAATGTCATAAGACTCTGCAGCCATAACACACAATTACTTAGACTGCCTAACAGTATTGCCACTCTGCTGCCGCTCTTCATCCACTTCTTTATTTTGTTAAACACATTTTAATGAGCAGGTTCTTTTAAGTGGAGAGAACAAGGGTCTATACCTGCCAGTGAACCAACTGGCGATGCATCAGATTTTTACAGGGAACATGGCTACCTGTTCCTAGCAATGGGGTTAAGATGGGCATATTAGATAGATGCTCGCTAGCACTCCCGGAAATGTCCATTTTCAGCCAAATGTGTTTAATTCAATAGGGATTGCAAGGAATTTTTGTCATTCCTTATGTTTTGTTAAAGGGAAAGTCAGGACCCCTTATGTGTGATTTTTTTTGTGTGTGTTCTTTAACATTTCTGCTTTGGGTTTTATGCCGTACACATAAAAACACAGTCATACCATTATTCTTGGCTCCATCACAAACAGGTACTGGCAATATTTTTTTAACAAATTAAAACCAGATACACATTCTTTCCTTCTTACTATTATTTATTTTCCAGTTGAAGATTTTTACCATTCTGTTTTCGGTATAGGATTATGGGGGCAGCCATCTTGCTTGAACTGCTTTTAACAGCATTCAGAGAGAATTGATGTGCAAGGCAGCATAGATAGCAAGAAAACATTATAATATGCACTGATCTGCTAAAAAGCATTGTTCCAGTGATGACAGATTACAATTTCACAATTGAGAATGATTAGTAAAAACACCTTTGCTAGTTAGACTGAAACTCCACATGATAGCAAAGAGACACGTCTGCTGTTCCTGATGGGAAGCGTTCATTCCAAACTTAAAACAGAGGAACAGTTTTACTCAAATACCAATCACTTTAGCGCTGTAAACACGGCCTGCCCATTTACAAGCATGTCTAGCTGCTCTCTGAATGTAAATGACGGCCAGAGAGCAGATGACAAAAAACACAAGAGAACCAATGAATTTGCATTGTGGTTATGGTTTGTAAAGATGGAAAGTAACTAACCGATCTCTCCAGGATTCCCCTGCGTAACCTCAGACCAGAGCCACAATTCTTTCACTCACATTCATTTACACACAATGGGTTATGTATGCTCCCCCCAAAGCACAAAGGACACAAATACTCACGAGAAAGTTATTCTGTAAAAGTAACATGCTTTGGGACTTTTACATCCTCATTATGGCAATGGAAATTGCATGTGCCTTGAGGCATCATAGCGACTATATCAATTTCTCTAGGTCAGATTTCTCCCGTGTACGGTGTAGAAGCACAATTACTATGAGCATCTTATAGATACTTTTATCAAAGGCGTCTCAGTTCATCAAAGAGAATCTGTCAGACAGACCGTAATGATATCTGTAGAACAAAGACCAAAACCAGACAAGATCTGCACCTGAATAGGGCTTTGAAATAGTGGTCATCTTAAAGAGGACTGTGACATCTCCTGCCATATCTATTCTAGTAAATGCTTGTGTTCCCTATGAAATACTTCAGGAACTTCTTCTCTTCTCTCTCTCTCTGTTCTGTTGTTCCTCTATTCCTTTAAGAAATGTATTACTGAATCTGTCAAGTGGGTGTTACAGTTTTGACACCCATCTGACAAATTGGTGCTGTTTCTCGGCTATTCCTCCTAGCCTACCGTGTTTCCCCAAAAATAAGACATGCTCCGAAAATAAGACCTGCTGCAATTTTTTCCAAGCTTAGAAATATAAGGCTCTCCTGAAAATAAAACCTAGCGGCAGTCCTTGCTACAGTTCCCCCCACGCCATACATTAGTGTTTGCAGATCATTTAGATAGGTCTTACATTGTATGGGAAGCTACCTGCATAAGAGGTGCTCATTTAAGGAAAGTGCTATTGCTAGACATGAGAGATTGGGGCCAATGATTATAACAGAAATGGAGTCAAGAAATTCACCAGGAAATTCAGGACTTGGAGAGTGATGACGATGTTCCTGAAGATGATGACATGGTAAATGTGCCATAGATTGTTGTACATAGAAAGAGAGTCAAATGAAATTCTTGATGGAGTTCGGCAGGTTATGCTGATGTTTGTGATGACGGGACTACAGTATATTAATAAACGTTGATTTTGGGTTTTTTTTGTTCAACACTAAATGTGAATTCTTGTTCATGGAAAAAAAAAAATTCCCTGAAAATGAGACCTAGCGCATATTTAGGAACAAAAATTAATATAAAAGACACTCTTATTTTTGGAGGAACAGGGTATATCTACATAACACAGCAGGTTATCGATCAGATTTATGACGGATTCAATATTTGTAACTGGTGCAGTGTAGATCTTAGTAAAAAAAAATCTGTGCCTTGTAGACTACAGCACGGCTTTTCTATTGAGGATTTCTAAACCGCCTGTCATCCACTGAAAGATAGAAAATGTTCTATCTTCTGCTGGATTCCCGTAGGCTCAATGTAAGGGGCCGGTGGGAAATCCAACTGCGTTTTTTGCGCAAAAAACGTTCGACGAAGTTAAAATACCGTTAGATTTCTGGAGGTATTTTAAGTAAGCCGTGTAGACACAGCCTAACAGCCAAGCAGAGATTAAGGGAAAGATGCACCAGAATGGTTATTTCATGGATAACATAATAATTTACTGAAGTAGATGTGTCAGGAATGGCCACATGTTCTCTGTATACCTGTATCCCTGAAAACACGTGTAAGTAAGACCATACAATGGCAATAATGACGTTTGAGAACTGATAGTATGAATGTAATGCTTCGACAGCTCTAGACTTGGATTGTATTAACATACCTATGGCCTATATTTCACACCTTAGAAGAGCTGAAGGCTCACCAAGCTAGGTTATGACAAAAACAGTTATTCTTGGAAAACATCAAATAAACAGACAATATTGTGGAAACCACTTATGACAACATCTGAAAATACTTAGGCAAATTTGCTTAAGACACTAGAAATTGTATGCCCTTAATATTCCGCCTCCATCCACCACCAAGTGTGATAGTAGCTTTAACATAGAAATAAACTTATCTATATCATTTCAGCATTTTAATATTCGGGGATGATGAGATGTTATTTAGTTAGTAAGCTCCCCAAAGTACAATTAATCCCCAGGTTCATCATTTTGTTGCACTAATTAAACATTTTAACGAAAATGGTCAAAAAGTACGCACAAGCTGTTTATCACTGCTGCCCTTTGAGCTCCACAATCCTCAGAGGACATGATGCTTTAGATGTGATAATTATTGAGTTCTTGAGTTTGACTAAGAAGCCACAGAGGAGCACCAGTGGTGAATTTCACATTAATCAGAGTTAACACTTTTTTTTTTTTTTAATATTAAAGCTGTAATTATAATTTAAAAACATTTATTCATTTGTGAGAATAAGGGTGAGCAGTTTAACATTGAAGTACATTCAGATGAAAGACTTCGATTAAGTCAATTTTGTTAAATACTCTTCAATTATCAATTCAACTGAGGTTTTACCAGAAGAGAAGAAAGTGCTACCAATAAAACTTTCTCAAGTAAAGAGTCTGCAGTTTTCATTGTGTAACTATGGGAATGGGCTGAGTTCTATATATAAAATATTCTGCTCTAAAGCTCATGTGTATTAATGGAACTCATGCATGATCAGACTACAGTCTATTGCGAAACATCATCCATGCAGAAAGAAAACATGGGGTTTTGTTTGCACTGTATTGGCCACCGTACTGCTGAAGTGATGTCACAAGATACTAGCCAGGTTTGGCAAGCCTCACTGCTAGGGACAACGCCAGGCACTGTCCACAGGACTCAAGAGACTTTACAAAAAATAAACTACTTGGGCTTAAAGGGGTTTTCTCACTATATCACTTCATCTCACCTCAGTCCTGTTTTCTCAGTTTTACTTTCGAATTCAGAGGCATGTTTACTGGCTTTACTAGTCTCTAGTGGGCTACAGCGACGAGCTGCTGAGGACACAAGGTCTGTAGCTATAGCAACCAGCAGATATTGCAAAGTGACTGTTTTTTGCAAGATCTTTAACATAAAAAGCAATCTTTGTGGTGAGACAACCCCTTTAACAGAACCAAATCTGGAAACACAATGAAAAGCACAGGACAGAATAAAAGATGTCCAATCTAACCATTAGGTAATAGTAGAGCTGGGCAATTCGATTTTCATCTTAAATTTCCTAATTTTTTTCAAAGAAAAAAAGTGCCAAAATGTCAATTAATCAAGGTACATCAAGTTTACCTGGGGGTATTGGTGTCTCAGGTTGGAAAAATTAAAGAGCCATAAGTTGTGTGGTAATTCTGCCACCGATATTTGCAACAAGAAATAAAATTATTTACTTTTTTAATGAGTCAGAGCAACTACTGATATCAAATTTGTTATTTTTTAAGCTATTGTGAAAAGGTAATAAAAGATAAAAAAAAAAATCGAAATATATTTCATTCAGGTTATTGTATAAGGGCTTGTTTTCTGGAGGACACACTTTTTATCAGGACCATTTTGTGGTTAATATGATATTATTGTTTATTTTTTGTTGGGGCAATATTAGGGAAAAAAAGTAATTCTGCTAGTGTATTTTATGGTTTTTTTTGGTCTTTTGTTTTTATTAACATCCTTTACCATATGGCTTGAATAACATTTGACATACAGACTGTGATGACCGATTGTGATAATGCCATATGTGTTTTTTATTCTATTTGATTACTTATGTGATCTATCTTCTTAATTTAGCACTGTGGCTACACAATTAGAAAGAACACACTCCTTGTGCTGCTGCATTTCTGGTGCTTACATTGCAGCACTGTGAGCTACCTTTTTCAGTGCACATACTCCACCTCAGATACATTTAAAATGGTCATTCCCGCAGTAATGCAGAGAGGAAGAATGCAGGACTAGGGGTGCCTACTCCAGTAACTGGCGGGAGCCACAGCAATCAGTGGATCGGTGATTAATGTGGACTGTCGCAAAATCCCTACTAAAGAGATTGTCAGGGTTTTTTGGAAAACCCCTTCCACATGGCTGATGCTGTAATTCACGGTGGATTTTCAATAGCAAAATCAGTCCCATGGTTTTTTTTTTTATAAATTTTTATTTTCTGCTGCATGTGACCACTGTAGCCAAATCAGTGGCTTTGGTACTCACACGCCGTTTGCAGGAACAGGATGCAGGCAGAGATTAAATCCAAAAATCCCACAGACTGAGCTCTGCCATAGATCCCATTGCCGTAACTTCTCAATACATCAGACACAAACTAGCACAGTGAAGTTACTTGCACTATTGATAAATTCAACGTGAATGTTTTTCCTATGCTAAAAATTTTATTAAAGACTAGGTTTTGTATAGGCATAGGTCCCGGGTGGGGTCGCCCTTATTGGGGCGAGTGCTCCACATATGTGCTAGGTAGGTGACAATCAAGGGCATTGTTGGAGGTTTTTTTTTTTCTGGGGAGACATTTATATCCATTTTAGAATTCTTTAATAATGATAAAAGTTAAGTCTTAATTTATCAATAGTGCAAGTAACTTCACTCTGGTAGTTTGTGACAGTGCTGGAACATCAGAATAACTTTAATTTTATTACACGGCAACAAATAAAAGAAACAGGATGGAATTTTTAAAATCCCGTACCCTCTTGACAGAAATTTACCTGTGCTGTGTATTTTTAAATATGTTGAATCTGTTGACGATTTTTACCTGTGGTTGTTCTGTAGGACATTTACACAGCAAATCCATCCTGCATGCATTTACCCTTACTGGTGTGAAGCTAGGTGTAACATTTAGTTGCTGTGTGAACAGCCCTCACTGACTATCTCCCTGTGTTCTTACAGATTTACTACTGGTATTAGTAATAACCTGACCCATACTCCCTGTGTTTTACCAAAGTACGGTAACTAGAGGTGAACTGCACAAAATTTAAATGTATTTTTTGCCCCTCGACTCATTTGGAACAAGTATAACAACTTGTTCTTTGTCATAAATTTGGGATGTGTATGATTTGTCACTCACTGTGATACTTCACATACATTGGGTGTCTGACTCTACTGGTCTCGTTTGGACACTGGATTGGTATGTTTTTATACGGTATTTTGTGAGATATTATAAAGATTAGCACGGTGGTGTTATAATAGACTGATATATGGTGTTGCAGAACACAACAAAAGAAAATGTAATACAGTAATGTGACTGCCATAAAACTGTTGGTCAGTTGATGAAATATATAAAATTCTTGATAAGCCAGATGGCCCAGACAAAATATAAGCAAGTACAAAATCTGTACTGGATGTGATCTACCTGCCCTTTGTCTTAGACTCTTAAATAATTTTTTCTTCCATCAATTTGGATTTTTGGGGATTTGACCGTGGGTAGGATGGTTTGTGTGTTACGCCCATGTCCCTCTCCCCTTATTTTCCCTCTTTCTTTCATTCCCCCGTAACCTTTTTAAGTCATATTGTTAATAATATCTTGGTCACCCCTTGACCTAATGATTATTTATTGAATATTCAATTAAAGCACCATTTAAATCCTATGCAGTTGATGTCAAATGCAATAACCTGATATTTTATGTTCCTATTTGTTAGGCCCACAAAGCCAAATAACGATTATATGTTTCTAAAACTAAACATTTCTCTCATGTATTAGCGTTATGAAAAATCTAATTTTCATTATTTATTAATAAAAGTTTTTGAATATAAAAAATATATATATATTATTTATAAAATAAAATATAAAAAAATATATATAAACACATACACAAAACACACACATATATATTATATATACACCCACAACATACAACCAATTTAAAAAGAAAAAACACGATTGTGCCACTTATCAGTGTGATCCCACCTCTAGTGATTTTAGAAACCTTGCTGACTGGCAAGAGGGACTCCTAAGAACCGGAAGTACTTTATTTCAGGCCCTCTTGGGCAATAGTAGGTGCAACCGAGCACACAAATGTAACTGTAAGGGTATTATACTGTCTCTTTAAGAGTACAAACAATGATTCAATTTGTGGAAGTCACAGAACACAACCACTCCAGTAGTACAAGGGGCACATTAGGCAATTACAAGGAAATTCTACTTCTACTAATGGTCAACATCTTTGAAACATTATTATTATTTTCAGCTCTTTAAATGTATACTGTTATAGATTTTCCTTTTTCTATTTTCAGCCACAGACTTACAAAAAATTTCAAGGTTTTTTTAGAATTGTGATATTGCATTTAAATTTAAAAATGAAATCGAACAACAGAAACCTATTTCATGCTTGGAAAATTCTATCCCAAATCTATTTTGGGGAAGCTTTAAATGGACACATTATCACAGGGATACAATTCTGCCGCCTTTCCTGAAATATTATTTGTCAATGTCAAGTGTTGGCAGTAACCTTTAGTTGCTAGGTTCAGTGATTGCAGTGTCCCAGTCCTGTTTACTTTTAAAATAGCTGTTTTTGTTCCAAAGAAAATACTCTATATAATGAAAATTATATTAATGAAAGTTTCCCATCTATTTATAAGCAAGACAAATAAAATATTGCCTACACTCAGACTATGAGAAAACATCTCTGACAATAATAAGGTTAGAGCCTGTGATAAGTATGGCAAACTTGCATCCAAGCTAGAAATGTTCAATGCCAACTCTTCAAAGAAAAAAAAAAATAAAAATTTCACATCTTAAAATTTAATGAGAATTTTGTCAGGCCCTTCACAACAATTTTTGGGTGCCTTTGCAGGGATCGTTCAGGGGCCAGAAAAAATATCCAAAATACACCATGGTGGAGGTATAAGAATCTGTAATCTCTTTGCACAAAACTGCTCACACAGGATGGTTTTTGGGGGCAAACATTTTTTTTTTTGTCTTAGGCTAGATATCCACAGGAAAAGAAACACCTGAATTTGCACAATTTGGTGTGGACCAGCCACCAGAGCTGTGGTGTCAGTTAGCCAAAGCTCCGCCCCCCAAGGGGGCTAGTTTAAGTGATTTTTTTTACTGTAGAAAAATGGTAACACAGGCTTTTTTTTACCCTGATATACAACAATAAATTTTTTTAGTAGAACATAAAATAATTTTTTGGGTACAACTTTTAAAACGCAAAAAAAAAATTAATTGAAAAAAAAAACGCGCAGTAATGGAAAAAAACATTTTCAAAAAAAAAACCCAAAAAACATTTGTTTGGGGCCATCTAGAATTTTTCTGGAAATAGCATTGCCCCCATCAAACCCCTTTCAAAGAGGACCTCAAACTGATCTTATTATTTTCAGCTAGAGAACAGCCCCTCTCTATACTAATTTGGGTTTGGGGGCAAGCTTGACCAAGGGGGTGACACCTAACAATTTCAGGTACAAAGAAATTTCCTTATTTTAAACTGGTTGAACTCTTCTTCTACTTGACACAAGTAAAATTTTTGCTAAAAATCTGGTCAATTGTTTTCTGGGGGAAAAAAAAACTTTTCTACTTCGGCAAGTTTGTCTGCTTCGGTCTCCAAAAACTTTTTCAAAATGAAACTCCTCACGATATTGAAATAGGGAGCAGTAGCACGACAAACCCAACCCTCTTGCCTGGCACTCATTGAACTGTACCAATTTATTATATATTTTTGGCGATTGAGTACACTTAACGACTCAGACTCCACCAAAATGGACACAGACGATTTTTCAGCTGAATTGCTGCAATTTTTTTTTTCCACAACAGCTTTGCACTTTGTAAAGCAATATAAAACATACTGGTCGGATTCCGAATTAGAAGTCGTCCAGTATTTTAGACTGTTTTAGTTTTTTTTCCCCACACTTTTTTTGGGAGGTTTTTCCAGTCTTTCCCAAATTGCACGAAAAAAAATTTAATCTGCCGTTTACCAGACGGGAAATAGGGCAGATTTTTGGCAAGCATAAAGGGTTTTTTTGAAAAAATTTTTCTGAAATCTAACCATCAAAAAATTCGAGCTGTGTAGACTACAACTCAGATTTTTTATTGAGGTCTACGGAAATGGTTTACTGCTGTTTTTTACCAGTTGCTCACAAAAAGGAAAAAAGAAAAATCCCAGTATATAAAAACAATTTTTAAATTAAATCCATTTAAAACCTATCCCAATACCTATGGTAATAGTTACAATAACTACAAAAGCTAAAAAAAAACAACAAAAAAAACCCCACCATATTTAAGTTTAAGCATTTAGAGGGTAGGATAAAATCAAAAGTGTAAATAAATTTTATCTTTTATATATTGGGAAATTTTAGGGTGGGGTTTTTTAAAGTCAGACGGGCTTTCATGAACCCACCCTCTAAACGCCTAAAATTTAAAAGTGGGAATTTTTTTTTTAGTTTTTTGTAGTTCTTGAAATATTTCCATAGGGATTGGGAAGGGTTTTTAAAGGGTTTAAATTTAAAAAATATATTTTTTAACGGGATTTTTCTTTTTTCCTTTTTTTGACTACGTAATTAATCACGGGTTTATCAAATTGTTATTTGTGAGTTATGCTTTTTACCAGTTTCAAAATTTGAAAGTCGTGTCAACAACTGACAATAAATCCCTGCATTGTAGACGGGCCCTTGATGTAACCTAAAGTGCGCAAAACAATCTTTTCAATATTGGCCAGAGTAATATCCCCACTAAAGAGGACTTCCATCAAAGGACAGAGAGTAAATGCTTGAACACCATCACATATCAAAGTCTATTATATTTCCACCAAAATAAGGCTTCTATTGTAATACACGCAATTCTATTTCTAAAAAAGTGACTGCTTTAACAACAACCATGAAAAAATAGACATTACACATCGGGTATTCTTTTACAGGCACATAAAGTTTCTCTTGTAACTGAACAATAGGTCCCACAGCATCAGGCAATTCTGCACTTCGCCTGTCAGGGTTGCCACTGCCATTTAATGTGTCGTTGTACATGTTTTTCCCCTTTACTCTCTAACTCTTTTGGGAAAAACAAAAAAAAAAAAATTAATAATTTAAAGGGTTTTTTTGGGGTTTTTAAAAATACTTCATCAAATGCAAGTTAATACCGGACAAGTGGTTTTTTTTTTAAACCAAAATTTTCTATAGGGGATTTGTTTCCATTTTGGTTTTACATGGACAATACACAAGTTTTTTGTCCAAAGGGGGGTAAAAAGGATTTTCTTAAAAATACCCACTCAATCAAAAATTGTAGAGATAGAATGCTAGGACCTTATTCATATAGAAGTAGACTGTATATCCTCAAGAAGGTGCACCATACACTGTGGTTTGGTTTGCGGCGCCCGAAAACTATGAATAAAATAAAGCTAAATAGCTTTTTTAAAATCCAATTTTTGATATTTTATTAGGGGAAAAATTTAAATAGAACCACAGGGAGAATAAAAAAATAACTAAAAAAAAAAAAATTTAGGGGGTTGGGGGGCAACAAAATTTCGCGGGACCCCCCCTTGGGTTCCTCCCGGCTACTGTCCCCTACCGAGGGGAAACCGGACAGAGAAACCCCGTCCCTGGTTTTGTGGGGTTTTATTTCCCTTTTAAAATAAATAAAATAAACCCCAAATTGGATTATTACAAAAATTTTTTTAAGCTTTTTTTTACTTTATAGTATTTTGGGGCCCCGCTACCAACCACTGTGTATTGGGGCAAACCCTTTTTAAAAAAGACAGGAAAAAATAGAAAAACTTTTAAAAAACTTTTCCCCCAGCCCGGCAAAGGGCGTATTTTGCTAGTCCTACCCTGAAATTTCCCAAATACAACCAGGCTGCAAATACAACCAAATAATTCAGATAGTCACCATTCCACTGGATCACCCAGCCAAGAGGATATATATATATAAATATTTTTGCATGCCCTACCGGGGTTTGACCACTGGGGGCCAAAACCCCGGGGCCCGGTTTAGCCCGTCAACACACCTATTTCCTTTTATAAACCCAAAAAGGGGCTATACTAGGGGGGGGGCTTTTTTTGGGGTTTTTTGTTTTTTTCCCAAAGTAAGGCCTCTTTTACACCGGGTTTTTTCTGCCGCGTATGGGGCCGTAAAATGCGCGCCCGGGGTTTGCGCTTCAAACGGCGCCAAACCGCGGCAAACAAAAAAAGGGAAAAACCCCGGGCCCCCCCTTGAGAACATGGAAACCGCCTCCTCCCCCGCTCGGCCCAATCCGCCCGGGGGGGGGAAAGTTTAAAATTTCACAATTTTTTAAAGGCGCAGACGCGCCGTAAAAAATGCATTGTCTATGGGGCCGGACGGCGCCCCTGCCGCCTCCGGCCCCGCCCCCTTATTCACGGCGATTTGTGGCTCAATACGCGCACAAATCCTCGGGAAAAAACCTTTGAACACGCCTAAAAAAGGGACCTTATTCATATTATGCCTTCTGCCTCAGTCCTTGGCACCCTTGAAGAATATATAGTAACATATACTGTGGCGGGGCCAAGATGGAGTCATGTGAGCATTACCGAACAAACTGTCTTTTTGGCCTATTTTTGCTCTCTAATGGTATAAATTTTATGTGCTAGACACAAAACAATGGGGAGTCCACACTTGTGTCCAGTGTATACAATCGTGAAATAAAGAAAGCATAGTCCTAATGGGACTACTTTTGCCCTATAGATTCCTATGGTCTTGTCATGCTATTCAGCAACAATACTAGATATGGAATACCGATAATTTGTCCCCCATCACATGTAATAAAGGAAAGGAGCTACCCTTTTAAAATTTAGTGTTTCTACATTAAAAAACATATCACTCGGTCTTTATCAAGTTGGTTTTGCACTATTCTTTTTTGCAAAATGCATTTTTATGTGAGAAGAGGTTACAAGTCACAATAAAAATCAAGAAAGACTAACTGCAATAAAAGAAAAGAAAAAAAAGAAGAAATTACATCCCTTTTAAGGTTTTCAATCCTGGTTTGTGGACAGAAAGATGCTTCCTACAATACCCATACAGGACTAGTACAGCCAGCTTTGGAGGGGTCTGTACTAAACCCAACAATGAATGCTGTGAATTTATAAAGATGATTTTAGGTGGGTAAAAAAAAATCTTAAAAAAAAAAAAAAAAGCAGCAAGCATGTAACATGCTCTTTTAATTTGAAAGGTCATTCTAATAAAACACAGTAGAAAATATATCAAGTGTGTCAAATAAATTGAAAGGGCAACAACATAATGGACCTGAGAGACCAGGGAAAAATGCTGCCCCAAGCAAGTAAGCAAAACTGGCTCCCAGGGTACAAGCCGGCGTATTCTGCACTAGACTGTAGTTTGTTTTACATAATCAGCTGGTTGATTTTAAAAATGATAACCAAATCCCTAGCAATGCAAGAGATTACTCGGGATTAGGGGTTTGTACTCACTTGCTATTGTAACAGTCTTTACATTATTATGCTTCCTCTGTGGCCATAAGGTTATATTCAGCCTACATAGGCGGAATTTAAAAAGATTACAGTACCCTTGGCAAAATCCTCATCAATTTCACATCGCTTGTAAAAAGTTCAACCTACAACAGGACATTTTCAGCGAGTAAATATACAGTGCAGCAGATACAATTCCAGTAAGCATTTCGCTAGAGGAAAACAATGCCAAAGAAAAAATTAACCAGGCTAACAGCACGGTGCAGCAGCAAATTATGGATAAAGGATTGCAAATGGCCCCGTTTTATTGACCTGGACAAAAAAAAAAAAAGTTTAACATCATGCACACATTGTGTTGGGTTTTTCGATGAGAATGGGAGAAACACAATAAATAATAGATAGATTTAGTAGATAGACAAGATAGATAGATATACACAGATAAGATAGATAGATAGATAAATAGATACAGGTAGGTAGACCGATAGGTAGGTAGGTAGACCGATAGACACAGATAGATAGATAAACATAGATAGATAGATAGATAGATAGATAGATAGATAGATAGATAGATAAATAAACATATAGATAGATAGATAGATAAACATATAGATAGATAGATAAATAGATAGATAGATAAAAAAATTAGAAAAATAGTAGATAGATAAATAGATAAAATAGATAATAGATAACATCACTAAGTAAAGTGGTTTAAGCATTCATCAAAAGGGGGAAGAGGGTCTGAGGGGTTCAGTAAAGAGTGGGGGGAGCTGATGAAAGCCTTGCAGCAGAACTAGGGAGGTAAGACTTCTATAGGCCTGCAGGCTCTCCACACAAAAGAAAATGATTGAATTTTGAAATTGAGAGAGCTGACAAATCAGCAAAAGCACTGTCCATTAATCACTAGCGTGACAGTTTAATCATCCTAAGTACTTTTATAAATAGTGCTCATGGGAGAAAACCAGATTTTATTTTAACCCCTTAGGAATAGTGTCTGCTAACCAACTGTTGAAAATATAGATATGTAAAACTATATGTCATGCCCTGCAAATATACATAATATGAGCATCAAGTTAGCTGTTCATTCCAGTAACACACTATACCAAAAACCCTACCCTCCCAAGGATCGGGTTGATAAATAAATGCACGATGCCATTTTTATTTTAAAAAAAAAATGGGCTTCCCCTAATATTTCCTAAGACCAAAAACCTTTTCCCGTGAATTGTATTACATTTTTTTCGTTTAAAAAAAAATAAAAAAATAAAAATCCATCCAACTATATAAAAGTTTATAGGAAAGCAACATGTAAGTTCCGCGACTAAGAATGGGTAATTTTCCCTTGTGAGTGTTGTACATAAATAAAACAAATATAACAGACAGACAATACATCAGCAGGTTTAATTTTTATGTGAATCTTTTACTTTTTCCATTTACCAGCAATGACCACTCCAGTCTACAAAACGTATTCAGAAACTCGCAGCACAAATGTTTAAGTGAACCAAATTAGGAACAACCAGTACACCATTTACAAAATGTAAAAAAAAAAATCCAGTCAGCAAGTTACATATGACAACATAAATTATATTCTACCACAACAGTTCAGATGCTTCATTTAATAACCAGATGGTTGGAATGGTTACTGAGAACAGTTGTTTGAATCTCAGCACAACAAAAAAGAAATCTAATAATTCCCTATAATGAAGTCACTTTGGAGGGTAAGAAGAAGGATTCCAATATTACATTTTAGAATTCCCCAAACTACTAGGCACTAACTTGATACATCACAAAGAGTCCAATCCTTAAAAAAAAAAAAAATGTTCAATCCCACAGACGTAAAGGAGAGTATTAACGGTTATCTGCTTGGAACAGCACACAATGCCCAGGGGGCCATTACTTTGAGGTAGGACTGTCACTAATCTTAAAATCATGTGGTGAATATTACCTAAATGTGACTTGGAATGTAAGAAAACTCTGGCCCATTGAAAAAAAAATATATATATATATATATTTAGGTAGCTTTGAATAAAAGGTTCCACTTCTCTGGAAAATCCCCTCCATTAACTTTTACCTGCACACACCAGATAACACAATCCAAAATGGCCTCAAAAAGGAGAGGCAATGTGCAAATGCTAAAAAAAAAAAAAAAAAAAAAGAAGGAGAGCGGTGTGGACTTTTTACAGTAGAATGAATATTCAATACTAAGCACAAGGGAGCTAAATATGGGGCAGTATCACAAAATAAAGAAAGTCAGTTTTGTATGTGCTTTGCATACATACACATTATATATCTATATATATATACATACATATATATATATATATATATACATACATACACACATACACACACACTCATATATATACACATACATACACACGCATGCATGCAAAGCACATGATAATGGACCTAATGCGTCTCATTTACTTCGCTGTAGGTTACCCTGGTCATTGCGGTTCATTGATCTCATCATCATATAGGATTCACTTTTCACGACACCATTTGTGTGTAATGTACATACTGTATTCTCACTATGACCCCCCTCCATGTTTTGACAAGCCTGACAAAATGTTACATTTAATACTCCTGTATGTTAGAATCATATGCAATACTAGTCAACCCACCAGTGGTGTTTTTTGTGACCTTGGACATTGTAAGACAGAAACCTTCTTGCATTAAAATTCCCATTCTCTGGACATCCTGCTTATGAGCTGTGCTAAACAAAAATGTTGGCAGGGCACAGAAGTAAAAATTGGTACATGCTAAGCAGGGACGCCAATGGCAAAACCATGGGTGAACATTTGCTTCTAGAAATAAATTGTAATAATCCAAGAGGGCAGAAGCACTCGGTGCCATTTTCAGCACCAGTATTGTGTGAATGAAGAGATCTGATGTGCTGACTGCCATCTTGACAGTCTCCCCTCCTCCCTCCATTGTGTGCAGTGCAGGATCATGATTAGATGTGTTGCTCTTTATGTTTAAATCAGGTCTAATATTTTCATGTCAAGTATCTCAGTCATACATAAAGCGTACATGGAAACTGAAGCTACAGCAATGCTATGGATCTATGACATTTATACACAAGCTCTAAATCTACATACATGCACACGCTCTACTGAAGGTGGGACTGACAAGAAAGAACCGCATTCCTCTCCGATACCATGGCTGACATGTATGCTATTTTTATTTTGCTGCCAGTTCCCTCAGACAAAGAATGACCTTGAGAGCGGAGGCCTTGAAGCAGACAGCAGCAAATGCTGGATTATTTTACAATGTTCAGCAACAAAAGCGCGCTGTTTCTAAATAGACTGGTAAAGCTCATGCACCACTTCAAATATTTACCAGAATAAAATAAATAAATCACCTGTAATAAAGCGATCACGTTTGACTCAATGACTAAATCCACTCTGATCAGAACACTCTAGAAATCAGGACATTATTGAAGCCCTGTTCAGAGTTGGCACCGCGCCACTATTACAGATCATTATTGAAGCCCTGTTCAGAGTTGGCACCGCGCCACTATTACAGATCAGTTGTGGCACGGATATCCTGTAACCTGGAGCACAGACCGGGAGGAACACAACCTTGCATAACCGATAAATGGGTTCTGTGATGTGTGCACCTCTCCAGCCCAAAATTACCAAAGAGTATAGGATAGGTTTTCTCAGTAGTTTTCCCCTATTACTCCTGAGGTAAAAGATTAGGGGATCAGACGTATGCCCATGAAGACTGCTTCAAGGGTCTCATTCATCCAAACGGTCTGTACCCCACAGCAACCACTCACAGATCAGCTCCCATTTTTTATGTTGCTCTGAAAAATGATAACCAGCCTCTGATTGGTTGCTAAGGCCTCGTTCACACGGCTTATTTCTCCGCGGATTGGCGCCGTACTGCGCGCCGGATTTGCGCTTCAGTACGGCGCCAATCCGCTGGAGTAATTATGGTAATCCACTGCTCTCATAGAGAACAGTGGAATCCATCGCTCCTCCCCGCTCGGCGAATCCACCGCGGGGGGAGAAAGTGACATGAACATCATTTACGGCACGTACGCGCCGTAAACAATGCATTGTCTATGGGGCCGGGGAGCGGCGCCCCCCGCGCGGCCCCGTCCCTTATTCACACCGGATTTGTGAGCGCACAAATCCGTCGTGACTAAGCCGTGTGAACGCGGCCTAAGGGCAACAAACTTGATCAATGAGGCTCTACTGTGGCTATTCAAATGCCTGTAAGGCTAGGTCCAAACAGGAATGAGCCACCAAAAATCCAAACGCATTTTCACATTGCTGGACCGCGCCACACCGGTCCGGCAGAATATACAACATGTTCTATATTCCATCAGACGGCGGTTTAGGTTTCCCTCAGTAAGAAATCCGTGCTGTGTAGACAACAGCACGGATTTTCTATTAAGGGCTACACACGCTGGGTAAACTCAGATTTTCGGCAGATTCTGAATACTGAAACCACCAAAGACCTGTGCTTTGTAGGCATAGCCCGAACATAAAAGAAGGAAAAAGTTCCATAGAGAAACCCATAGAGGAAAACAACTGCTTTTACTACAATTTGCTTAATTTTGATAACATTTCTACTAAAATGGAAATGTTGTGTATAACGACTCTTCAGTCCCTGACTATAGACAGTGAACACTGCTACCAGTCGTTACCTTAGACCGTGCAGATTGTGTATGATCAGATATTAGGGCTGGTTCACACGGCTTATTCAAGCCGGAATTGCGGGACGGATTTCGCCCGCAATTCCGGCTTGAATGAGGGTCGGGGGCGTGTGAACGGCCCCTTATACACACTTATTGCCTGCCATATAAAAACAGCACTAAATAAGCACATTGATCCCCATTCACATCAAGTTTTGGCCTTCATCAGACGTATACCACTGCAGCTCAGTGATGGAGACTGGAATCTATAGTCTGAATTGGACTACACTTGCTCTATTTTCTGAATGTACATGCTTGATCTACGACGCTTTGGATTTGACACAGTGTGTATATGGTCGGGGAAAGATGGCAATCATAGTCCAGGCTACGTTTGCCCTATAGACTCCTACAGCCCCGTCACAGTAGCCATTAGGATCATTTTTTCAAGGTATCTTGACAGACACCTTTGATGGGCGCCATAACATGATGTGCATGGGGCCTAAGCGAGGTCACCATACACTGTTGTTGTAAAAGCAGGTGATAACGTCTGCGGGGATAAGGCGAGCGCCCTTTCCTTCTTATTGCTCATCTAATCAGAACTGACATGGTGCTAATGTTACAAGCGCTTCCTAATTCCTTAATGTTTGACAGAGGAGCCATTTCAATTATTGCACTTTCGCAAAGTACCAAAACATTTTGTGCATTCTTACAAGTCCAATTTATATTCAGCATTTGTTGAGATCTCTATGAAAGCAAATTTATTAGCATCATTATGATCGCTCAACTTGCTGCGTGGATGCCATAGATATGCAAAGTTGAATTTGTGCGTCCATCTGTTTTCTCTTTGTGCATCACTAGTCATGTAAAGCTACAGTCAGGATCAGTCACACGCGCGCACACACAAATATAATAATTATGCTACAACTGTAGCACGTCGGAGGGGGGAGGGCGCAGGAAGCGGATCTGTTGTGGGAGTTCAGCTTTAATATATGCACAGATACATGGTATCTTTCAGAGCCAAGTCAATAAAAGATTAACCAAAATTAGGATGTATTTGTTACATTTCCTACATGGACAGCACAATACTAAAGGGGAAGACACAGTGACAGCTCTCATCACAACATGAATCTGCTCACATCTGACAACCCTAATCCCGTTTACACATTTTAATACATTTTACACTGAAATGAATCACAACCGCACATCACTTGTGATTAGGGTCAAAACACATGATTAATGGTCTAGGTGTAGTTAGAGTATATATCATTACAATATACATCTGTGTTTGTCGGAGATTTTTCACGGAAAGGATTAGCCAGGCACTTGTCAGAAACCTGACAGACATTGCACTGTTTTGAGGAGAGACATCTACGTTTCATTAGACGGAGGCTGACAATTCTCAGCTATGCAGCGCTTGGACTCCTCAAAGACACAGTATGTGGATGACAGGGCTGCTGGCAAACCACACAGCTGCAGCTCCATCTCTGAGGAGAGGAAGAGACAGCCAAGTACATGAGCACCTCAAATCAAACACCAGCCATTCAGTGACAAAGGGCGAGATACTGCTGTGTCATCATTAAGGACCCCGTCTACAGGACATCCGCTATGGACCAACACCAGGGGGAGTCGGAAAACCAAGAGAATGGGCACAGAATGAGAGCGCTCACACAAAACCCCAACAAGATCACAAGGGGACTTTACACAATAAGAAGTGACAATATTTGTAAGACAGACATTGCAGTCATCATCCATAGGATGGAATAAAGCACCACAATCACAACATACAAGGCTCATACAGAAACTATTGTAACAGAGGCGTGGTCAGGACTGAACGTAATACTGCTCTTCATTAAACACAACACTTCATTAAAGACAACGCTCTTCATGCAAGGAGAGTGAATGCATGATAAAAACTGAAAGAGGGACACATAGGCCAAGCCCCATAACCAGGGGCAGGCGGTCCAGGCATATACTCCTCTCTGGGGAATGACTAGTACCATACTAATTTACCATCAACACTATTAGGATAAACCAAAGGAGCCAACTACTATATGCATTGAACTGCTCTCATCACCTCTCGCTCTGAGTTTTTACTACATGTGTAAATCTAGTCTAAATCACCTGGATGAATACGGAGAATTACCGAGACCCCCCCACAAAGTACTTTTGAACATAATACATCAGATATATAAATATTTTTAATGGGGACTTCCAAGCAATGACTATATTAAACCACAGTTGGCAATGAGGCGTATTACGGGGAACAGGCAAGACCCCGCAAATTAACTTTGAACATAATGCAATTTAATTTATACATGACTTCCAAACAATGAACTTATTAAAGGAGTTTTCTCATCTCATGTTTCACAGGGCTTGCTCTTCACAGCCAGCTTCAGGCCCTCACTTCCTGCTCAGGCTGTGGGGGCAGTGAGTGACATTTCAACTCTGTTTAGAGCGACATTGGAGATGGAGGGGTTTTTAACAGCAGGGGACAAGGCTACTGAGCTCTAAAGCAGGCATCCTCACACTGTGGCCCTCCAGCAGTTGGGAGACTACAACTCCCATCATTCCCATTGTTATAGATTATATAAATGCATGATGGGAGTTGTAGTTTCCCAACAGCTGGAGGGAGGCAGTTTGAGGATGCCTGCTGTAAAGGGTTAGTTTGTCAGTAATAAAGATAAACAAGCTCCTGTTCTACTGACACAGCAGGGAGTGACCATCTCGGCCACTGCTCCTAGAGCAGAGAGAGGTGGTTGGTAACTAGAGAAGCTTGTGAAAATAAACAAGCAGAACTGCTCTAGCTCAGAAATGAAGCAAAATCAAAATAGCAATGCATTTGGTAAGTGTCTTAATTTACCTTTGCCTACATGTTTAAAGTGTGTCAATTTGGTGAGAATACCCCAGCCGCTGTCAATAGGGCATACTTACAAGCAATCAGTGAGGCCCTCCACTTTGGGGTATAATTTTATACATTTAAGTTTCTAAATGACTCTTTGGGGGTTTCCAAACAATAAATATATTGAGCCACTGATAGCAATGAGCTTCCTTATGGAAAGGCTGCACCAGAGTAGGAATGTTACAAAGTCACAGAGCAATAGTAATATATATCTGAATAATAGCGACAACTTCTGTGATGCCAACTAGCTGCAGCAGGAAATCCTAATGCTCTAACAGATTGTCATTACGAGAATTGTCAGCAAGTAAAACATTAACAGCTGGAATTTATGCCATTGTCTAGACTGTAACTCTTCTGGAGGGTCCTTGCTGCCTTTCTCCTATTGTTTGTTCTTATTTCATCCTTGTATCTTCAGTCTTTGAATATATACAGGTGAAGGCAAGTCTCCTATGTGCAGAAACCCAGAAAAGGCTAGTCTGATGCCACCTATGTTTTTACAGGTGCGTACCCCACACTAGGTGATGGATGGAAATAATAGGTGACTAGTAAACCTGGCCAAGGTGATAAATAACACAGCATCTGCTTGGTGAAGCTAAAAATACAAAATGAAACCATTGCTGTCTATGAAAGAAGTGATTTATGGAGCAAGTGATTATTATCTCACTAGGTGCAACAGAGTCATGTGATATATGTCCAGGAGAGATAACCTCTGCACCAGTTAACTAGACGACAGGCAGATAGCTCTCTGGTAAAGATTAATCTCCTTTCTCTTAAGGTTCCAACTCATTGAGACTAAATCAAAATGTAAATCTCACAAGAAACTTGCTGGCCAAGGAAAAACATCAGTACCAGGTAGGTTTGGAAGGAAGCTAATGCATTATACACAGAGGCTCAATACATTCAGAAAGTCTAGAATCTACTGTACAACCCACAGTATTTCAGGCTCAGCAAACCTCTCCTTTGTCCTTTAGTTTTTCTTGTAAAGTAGTGTCCATGACCCCATACAATGGCCGGTGCTATGGTCCTCATAGCTGAAATATGACTATGAACCTAAAATAATGTCAGACTAAGGGCATGTCCCCACGGCACGGGTTTTCGGCCGGTTTTTCAGCCGGTTTGCGGTTTTGCAGACCGCCTGAAAAACGGCCGAAAATGAGCACAATGGTGCTCTATGGAAAACCCGTGCAGCAATCCCCACTGCACGGGTTTTCCGTCCGGCGGTTTTTGCCGCCCGCGGTCCGCTAAAAAAACATTGAGCATGTTAATTCTCCGTCCGGTTTCCGGACGGAATATGAACACCTCAATGGGTGGGCTCTTCTCCGCTCATCGCGGAGAAAAGCCGCCCCCCCCCACCCGCGGCCGTGGGGACGGGCACAAAACAGGACAAATACCGACCAGCGAACCGGCCGGTATTTGTCCTGTGCTGTGTGAACGCAGCCTAAGAGCTTATTGGTTTTGCAGACAGTTTTCGGATTTGAAACCCATCTGAAAAAGAACGGTCAACCTTTTACATGGACTGAAATAGAAAATTTGTGCAGCAGTCCACACTGCATGGATTTTCTGCCGGACGGATTTTGACACTGCTGGCGGTCTGAAAAACTTAGAACATGTTCATTCTTCCGCCCGTTTTCGGGCAAAACATGAACATGTGGGTGCGAAGGGGAACAGCTTCAATCCGCAAACAAAAGCCGCCCCCCTACGTGCCACTAAATCCGGTCAGAAAATCCGACCGGTATTTTGTCTTTGCCGTGTGAACACACCCTAAGTGTCTTTGAGATGAAACCACATTAATATCTTGTACTTTAATTTAATGAGAGATAAGCACTAGAATAAATCGATATCTAAGCTACCATGTCTTTTGTTGTCAATAGAAAATGTCACATATCTGAATATCAAATGTACGCCATTCTTCATGGATATGCCAATGAGAGTTTCAATACAATCCTAAATTATTATTTATTGGTAAACTTAACAATCTGTAAGCTCTATTTATGAGAGATACTTGACTTTCCAACCTCCCTAGCTGTTCATAAAATTCTTCAGTGGGGAAAGTGGCCAGTTGTGCAGCTCTGCTCTCTGTATGGTAAAGATCTAGGCCTCATTTATCAAATTGATGCAATAGAAAACTACCCCGATATATCCAGCAACCTCTGACTATGTGCCTATAGGCAGCACAACCAGTATTGACGAATAAAATCTATAGAGCGAATATTTTGCTATCCTGTGACTGGGATATAATGCGGCATCTAGTTTAAAGATCTAATCTTCTGTCATTAAATGGACATAGATTGGTTGCAGTATCATGTGATCCATCAGTGAAGGAACACTGGAGCCCTGGAAAAGTGGTGATTGGAGAGGTCAGTATGGGTTAATTTTCTATTCGAACTCTGTAATAGATGGTAGGGAGGTTTATGAATGAATCAGAAGATGTACATGTCAGTGGTTGAGGGGGATGGCCGAATCTACAAACCAGACAGAACCAGGGCTGTGGAGTCGGCAAGCCGAAGCCCCGACTCCGACTCCCTCATACACGGCGCATGTTTAAGTAATAACTTTACTGTAGTAAAGTGGTAACATCAGGCTGTTTATCACCTTATGATACAATAATCAAGCTATTTAGGTAGAACAGACACTGACAAGCAAAACGATAACAATGTTTTGATCTTTTGAACACTTGTGGGTACAAGTGAAGAAAAAACTCTATTTGTATCCAAGTCCAGTCTGTACCAACATTGGGAATGTGTAGAAGAGACCTGGGATCAGATTTTGATCAAGACCTGCTTTAATCTGATCCAGAGCCCAGAAGGATTCAAGCGGTATTGAAAACCAAAAGGTGGATTTCCCAAATACTAACGAGATAATAAAAATTAACATTTTGAATTTTAGGAGCAAAACAGTAACAATGCAGTTACAGGAAAGAATCTGCAGAACTAAGCAGATGCTTAATACTTTCAAGTCAAATTTATGTATAAGATAGGTAAGATGACTGTATATAAAATTACAGTAGCCTCATGTACAAAGCTGTAGTGGATGGTGAGATATGGAACCTGAAAGTCACAAGTTCAAACCATTGTTACCATTTTGCTTATCAGTGTAAAATATATTTATTGGATATGACTTTAGAACACCAAAAAATTGTAAATATGCAGAACACTGCAGGAACATTTGGGGAGTCTCTGAATTTGTTCTGAGAAATAGCATTTCCTACACCAGATCCTGCATAGATGACCTCACATCTGATCTCATGATTTCCAGGCTACAGAACGGCCTCTCTACACTAACTTGGGTTGGGGGCAAAGCAGTGACCACAGGGGCAACATCTCTAACAATGTCAGGGTATAAAGGAATTGCCTCAGCCACAGTCAGGTCTGATGAATGGTTGAACTCTTCTACTTCTTTGAAAGCAGGTGAAAAATTTTGCTGAAATCTGTTTGCCATGGAGCAGAATCTTTCCCCTGGGGCAGCGCTTTGCCTGCTCCATGTCATCAATTACACTCCTCATGTGATAAGGCTGAAGATATGGGAGCAGCAGCACCGGCCGGACCCAATTCCTCTTGCTCATTGCATGGAACTAACTGGACCAACTTATTATATATTTTGGGAGTCGGAGTCGGTCCATTTTAGGACGACTCCAACTCCTGCAAAATAGGCACCGACTCCGACTAAACGACTCCGACTCCTCAGCCCTGGACAGAACGGTCCCCCAAAACCACGTACAGGATGGCAAAATACCAGCCGGATTCTTTAATCAGAATCTGGGCGGTATTTTAGGGCGAGTCCACACAGCAGGATAACAGATTCAACTGAAAATATCTTAGCAATCATTATTCACTGCATAATTAAACTTGATTGTGAAATCTATAATAAAGGGATCTACACACATACAGTATACTCATTGCAGAAAACCTGGTACCTACATTCATATAGGGTGGTCTCTGCAACATGGCTGTTGGGGCTACAAACCTCAATCATGTATTTGAGACAGATAACTATTAAAAAAAAAAATTTCTGCAAGAAAAATCTTCTTAACTTACCTGAACCCGAAAGAAGTTGAGATAGTCCAGGATGTGCCCTAAATGTCTGACAGGTGCTGGTAACATAGGGGTGACCAGGACTTATCTGTATTATGGGCTCCTAAACTCCTGCCTGCAGAAAGCACAGCTCCCTCAGTTCTGTTCTATGGGAGTACGCTTCACTGTACTCCGAACGCCCACTAAAATGAGTGGAAAGCACTGTGCATACATGGCCATCTCTCTAGTCTACACAGAAGAGTTTGGGGGCTTATGGATGTTCTTTAAATGTTATTTCAATCTCTGACCTTTTATAGGAGTGCTCTGGTAAACAAAAAAGGAAAAAAAATGGTAAGAAGGCTATGTCTCCACTGCACATGAATACGATCGGATTTTCAGTGCTTTTAGTTTTTTAAAAGCGTCGAAGATACAATCGTTCGTGCAGCCCCATAGGCGGCAATAGAAAAGACGAGGTGTAGTCTCCACTGCTCGTCTCTTCTCTGCTCGTCTTCTGGCGCCCATGTATTACACAACATGTATAATACACCGGCACTTTTAGTTTCTTCGGCCATACAATACAATTGTATGGGCAACGTAAAAAAAAAAAAAAACACGGTTCTGCAGTGGCAAAAAACAGTCCGCTTTCGGGCCAATTTTTTGTCCGATGCAGTGGAGACCTAGCCAAAGATTGAGTACTCCTAAAATTTTTAGCACGTTTTCTATAGAAATGTTTGCTTTTCCTGTGCTTTTTGCAGTCGCCCTTCTCTTCAACCAAGCAGCAGCACTTACTGCTCTGTAAAACTTACAAGCCCAAAGATCCTTTACTTGCTCCGTCTGTCCATAACATACTACCCCTCCCTCTCCCCATATATTATAGCAGACAACCTACATGTTAGCCAGAATGTAAAAAATCTGCTTTCCCAAGTCTCCTACCCTCTGTATCTCTAAGGGTATGTACACTAAATGAAATCTTTTCCAGGATTTCCAGCCTGTGTGCTCCAGGTATAGACAAGGAGTATAACCTAACGCATCACGTCTTTTTTAACTCCTTCATTGTGGATGTCAAATTCACAATGAAGTCAACAGAACCTACCTTGTCCTCTTTTTTCAAAAATTTTGAATGTATTCACATATGAGAATCCTTTTAACAGATAATACAGCCTATGGGTCATTGTTAATGTTTCTAGCTAACAGCCTTAATTACAATGAAATCTCCAGAGCCTTCTGCCTACTCAAAGGGCAAAGAGAACTTCACCACCAAAGTGAGAGGTGCAACCATAGAGGAAGGAGCCTTAGGGTGCTTTCACACGGTGCGTTTTTTCAATGCGTTTTCTGTGCAGGAAGGCACAGCAATTAATGCTGTACATTGCTGCACAAAAATTCTGGCAAAAATCACGGTAATTACCGCAAGTTTGCTGCGATTCCTGCCTGCACAAAAAACGCATTGAAAAACACACATTAAAAGCGCACCAAAAATGCACCGTGTGAAAGCACCCATAGAAGGCAGCGATGCCTCAAAGGCTGCTAGGTGGGGAGGGGGAGAGATACTGAACATGTCACTTTCTCTCCGCCCTGCGTATTTGCCGAGCGGGGAGGAGAGACGGAATCCACAGTTCTCTATGAACTGTGGATTACCGTAATGGCTGGGACGGATTCCAGCCGTACTGCAGTTAAGTACGCGTGCAATATGGCTGGAATCCGTGCCCAAAATAAGCCGTGTGAACGGCTCCTTAGACAGCAGGATCACTGCTTCACTGCAACTTATTAAGATCAACAGAACAAAATCCCCGAAACAGATAACCGGTAAATCACGCATTTAAAAACTTGCATATACTAAATAAGGCTAGGCCTACACAACATCGGACAAAAAACAACCTGAAAACAAAATCCTAAAAACAGCCATAAAACTGAGTTTTTTTGTCCACTGCCTGTCAAAAGCTGCTGAAAAAAAAACATGTTTTAGCCGTTTTTTTTTTGTTTTTTTTTTGCAGAGATGCACAGCAATAGATTTGCTATGTATTTCTGCAAAACACGCGCCTAAATAAGCGCAAAAAACGTCCAGCACTCTGCATAGGCTCCAATAGTAAATTTTCTGCCCTGCTCTGTTTTTTTGCAACATGTCAAAAGACGACCAGCAAATAAAACGAGCAGAAAAAAAGAGGTTCTGTGGAAACAGGACGTTTTTACTATAGAGTCTATGGGATCTCTTTACAGTAGTTTTTTCAGTTATTAGAAAACGAAAGACACTGAAAAAACTGAAAATTTTCTGTGCTGTGTAGACATAGCCTTATACTACTACTATGGCTCAATACAACCTTCAAATAAGGTGCCCTGAATATCTTCCGTCAACTAATAGCTATTTCCCCAACCCATACACACTCAGTCTAGTGTGCATGTGTTCTCAGTAAGAAGAAGCCCAACTCAACATGTCCAAACCTTCATCACCACCCCCAACATCAGTTGTTACAGGATAGTCAGAGGGTCCCACTAGATGCTTTAAACAGGGGGTATAGATGACTTTTCTGTCATGTGTGAAGACCTTTCAGCCATGGTATGATGCCTCTAGACACTTCTATGACACTATATGGTAAGTTCTGTATCAAATTTTATTCCAAACGCATTTAACAAAAAAAATATACAACTGTAGTATGCGCTATCTGATGCCGTATTACAGCGCTAATCACAAAATACAGAGTCATTTGCAACTCTGACAGTCCTTAAAAGCGAGAAAGGCCCGGCTATAGCTCTCTCCTGCCATTTACAGGTATGGTACAAAAAGTACCAGCTCTCCATAGCTATCAATGATGGATAACTGTTCAGTGCTGCGGAGGAACATATGAACCAAGTATCAGAAACTACTGCTTCATTTCTACTGAGCTGGCTGGTTCAAAGGTGTCTCCGTTTTCGGTAAAAAGAATGCATTATTACACTTTCAATTCTATTACACAACAATACTGTATACCCCCTCCCAACTACAGTCAATGCATTCTTCCATCTAAATTCATTAGTGTCTTCAAATCCATCATCCTGTTGTGATCGCTCTTAACAGCTGGCTGAAGTTAATTTTAATGCATTCCTCCCAGCCAGGTAAATTAAAGACTAGAGGTTTCCTTCCCCCTCACACATATAATCAAATGTAATTACTACAGTTTTAACAATTCTTTCTTCAATCACATTCTACAAGTAAGCATAATGAAGGAGATAAACAACTAGGTAGACACAGCGGGCTGATGTGCACATCAACATTAATTAACAAATGTATTAACGCCAACTGACACTCACAGGTGCTGGATTGTGTGCCCAGCCTCTCAGCTGACTGATGCTGGGAAGGGCGATACAGTAGCTACAGCACCGTGCCCGAAATGTCGAGGAACAGCTGATCTGATCAAATCTAGCAAGTGAATGGGATGCAGAAAAACCCTCTGGGTGACACTCCCTTTATGCACTGTAGAGCTTAAAGGGGTTTTCTCAGTACAAGGATTGCTTTTTATATTAAAGATCTTGCAAAAACAAGTCACTTTGCAATATATGTCCATTAGCAGTGTCCTACCTATACTGAGATATCCCCTCTTGTATGGGCTGCATCAGCTCCTCAGGTAACTATAGACACAGACCTGTTTGATCTCTCCTGATATGCTGCCAGCACTGGTTGCTATAGCTACAGACCTGGCTTCTACTGCAGCCTAGTGGAGGCCAGTAAACACGCCCCTGAATTCAAAGTGAAACCAAGAAAACAGGACTGAGGTAAGATGAATCATTGTAGTGAGACAACCCCTTTAATCACTTGTCATGGGGACTTCAATAAGCATTTTACAAATCGGCACAGTAACTCAAGTTTTAAAGGGTTGTCAACTTTTTACCACTTATGGATCACAAAATTTTTGATGTCCACATGACAGAAATAAGCTGCCACGTGCTTAGTGGAGCAGGGGTTTGGCTGTTTGATGACAGCTAGGACCCTACTGTAACAGCCGGGATTAAAAAAACCTCAGATACCATAGATGCCAAGGTAAATGGCGACTGCAGCACTTAAAGGGGTTTTGCCACGATCTCATTTCAAACTTCCTGCATCCAGCTCTGTGTGCTCAGAAGGAGGCGTGTGTGATTTGTTTGAATTGCATATCATGTGACCCAACAGGATGACATCACCGTGACTTTGCTCTCTCTAGTGAAAGAAAGTTCTGTTTATGTATAGAATTGTAAGTAGCTACACTATAGCTCAGAGGTAACATTTTTGCTTTACAGCACAAGGGTCCTTGGTCCAAATCCCTGCAGGAACTTAACCTGTGGATTTTTTTTCCTCTTTATCAATGCACATACCTCAGTGAGGTTTCTATTTTTTTTTTTTTTTTTATTTGCACTGTTTGACTTATTACTAACTAGTCCAAAGGACAGGAGTAGAAATGACAGAACCTGGGGTTTGAACACTCAGTAGCTAGCTGAAAAGAGAGGTGATGTCTGAGCATGTGCAACCAGGACTGTGAGCTCACAGCCCTGGTCATATCCCCTGGAGATTAGCTGTAAATAATGGATCACTAAGGGGCAACTAAGATAAAAATGGTGCATAATTTTAATAACGATGAATGGTGAAAATGTTTATTATTTAATTTTCAAACTTCCCACGTCAATTTTACTTCGTGGCAAAACCCCTTTAAGTGTTTTCCAATGGGTTGGCTTCTCTATTACCCCACTGCCACCTTCTGTAAGATGTTCTCAGGGAGCTGATGGTTAAACATGGTAGCCAGGAGCCTAATGAAGGCCCCCAGATCTGCCTTATCTGTATGCTTTCATATCCCTTCAGAGGTAGGGCCCAACAGGCTGCCTAGCAGCTTTTCATTGACAGGCATTAACTATTGTACTACATAAGCAATGTGGTATATTGTATGAGCAATCAAATAATTGCATGTTTAAAGCCTCAGACTAAATAAAAAATTACATAAAAATAAAGTTCAATAAATAAGAAAACAATCCCAAATACAGTACAAAACTTTTTTCACTTTCAAAATTCTGTCTGTGGTGGGGAAAAAAAAAAATCAAAAAAGTTGGGGCATCATAGCAACCATACTGACCCAAAGTATGAAGAAGGAAAAAAAACAAAAAAAAAAAAATCACACAGGTTATATCACATGGTGAAGAGCATAAAAAATACAAAAACAATGCAAGAGTTGCTATTTTTTGCTTTTTATCTTCTTAAAAAAAATATCATAGAACGCTATCAAAAAGTCTTATTCACCTAAAAATAATACCAATAAAAGTTAAAAAATGTCTTCCTACAAGAAAAGCCATCAACAGAAAAAAAATTCTAGGTCTTTGAATACACACACTTAAAATATATATTTTTGCTTTAAGTGTTTGTGTTGTGCAAAAGAAAAAAAAAAACAAAATGATAAAAATTTAATTGACCCAAATATTAACATTATTTTTACCAAGTGATGAATAAAGTGAATTTGAAATGCAAAAAAACAGTGAAATTAATGGGGATTTTTGGTCACTCCTCTCAGAAAGAGTTAAGTCATGATAATCAATAAATTATATGAATTATAATGGTGTCATTAAAAAATAAAACTTATGGCAAAAAACCCTCACAGACGTCACAGAGCTTCAGACGTCAAAGCCCCATTACTAGCTGAATGCCAAGTGGTCAATTACTGACACCATGTTTAGTCCATGGAAGCCCTGGACTGAAATGTGGGCTAATCAATATCTTTTCTAGGAACCTACTGCATTGGTATCAAAGAGGAGCAGAATTGTTAATACATGCACATTACAAAATTGTATCATTTTCTCTTACATGCATAAATGAAAAATAAAAAATGGGCAGAATTCAGATAGAGTCCTCTTTTAAGGGTAATTCACACTACAAGCTCACCAACAGTGGTCTCTCAACATACACTACTAGTTGGTTCTAGGGTGCATGTTAAAACCATATCTCTATGGTAATCTTGTAATTGGCTCTGAGGCCCAAAAATGTCACTCAACTTAATTCAAAATGAGGACTAAAGAAAATGATGCACATAACTAATAGAGATACAGTAACTTCTTACAAAGAAGGTAGATACCACTTTCTATATTGAGGACAGGAGCCACTTTACACATTATACCGGAAAAAAAAAAAAAGAAAATGTGGCCGTCCTCACCCGCTGCCCAAAGGAGCCGCTCAAACTGGCACATGTGCAGAGCAGTACAGAACCTGTAGTATCGCACCATACTGTATAGAGGCACTGCTAGACCACCAATCACTATTGTACCTCACTAATGTAGGGGGTTTTACAAATAAAATGTTCATGGTAATTGGCTAGATCAGTGTCTGGGACATTGTATCTTGAAATCACACTCAACATGCAATGGCCCAGGAAAGACTGTTGAGTGTTGAAATATTATATCCCAAAGTCATTGTAACTTGAGGAAGCTCTGTATCTACTAGTAGGTATCCAGATGTCCAGTATCTCACAAAAATACACCCCTCACATTCTTGTAAATATTGTATTATATCGTTTTATGGGGTAACACTGAAGATATGACAGTTTGATACAATGTAAAGTAGCCCATGTACAGCTTGTATGACAGTGGAAATTCAGTGGGCCCTCAAAATATCTCAACACACAGCCATCAATGTCTAAACCGCTGGCAACAAAAGGGAGTAAACTCTTAAGTGAAAATGGCCAAATTGTGTCCAATTTGCTATTTTCCCTTTATGGTGTAAAGTGGCTTGTTAGTGTTAGTGAATACTCGAACCATGTCCTGTGGTCTGATGAGACGAAGATAAACTTATTCAAGTGGTGTCAAGTGTGTGGCGCAAACCAGATTAGGAGTATAAAGACAAACGTGTCAAGCATGGTGGTGGGAGTGTCATGGTTTGGGGCTGCTTGAGTACTGCTGGTGTGGGGAGCTAGAGCTCATTGAGGGAACCATGAATGCAAACATGGTGTTTGACATACTGAAGCAGAGCATTATCCCCTCCCTTCAGAAACTGGGCCAAAGGATAGTATTTCACCATGATAACAACCACACCTCCAAGATGATCACTGCCTTGCTAAAGAAAATGAGGATAACGGTCCTGGATTGGTCAATTATAGCTCCAGTCCTATTGAGCATCTGTGGGGCATCCCCAAACGGAAGCTGGAGAAGCGCAAGGTGTCTAATATCCACCAGGTTGGTGATGTCGACCTGGAGGAGTGGAAGAGGATTCCAGTGGCAACCTGTGAAGCTCCAGTAAACTCCATGCTCAGGAGGGTTAAGGCAGTGCTGGAAAATAATGGTCTCTAAATAAAACACTGACACTTTGGGCACAATTTGGCTATTTTCACTTAGGTGTTTACTCACTTCTGTTGCCAGCAGTTTAGACATTGATCACTGAGTGTTAAATTATTTTGAGGTCACAGCACATTTAGGGCTTATCCCCAATGCAAGGGTTTTCACCCAGTTCTTCAGACGGTTTTCGGTTTTGAAAACTGTCTGCAAACCAGGTGACAACTTTTATTATGGACCTTAATGTTGTGAACGGCCCCTTACACGGTTATACAAGCTGTACACTGACTACTTTACATTGTATCAAAGTGTCATATCTTCAGTGTTGTCCCATGAAAAGATATAATACAATATTTACAAAAATGTGAGGGGTGTACTCACTTTTGTAAGATGCTGTGTATGTTTATAGTGTGAACATATAACAGAGGCAATTGGGACTCCTTCACAGAGAATCTCCTCTACAAAAGGCATATGTAGCTGTATAAAAATACATAATTTATCACACTTTTTTACCAATTCTGCAGTGTGAAACACTTCAATGCTTCATATACAATTTTATTTCAGTAAAAATCTGTTGCTGTTGTCACTTACGATGTTCATTTCACAGGATAAAAGTGACCTGTGGACATGGAAGCAATTACCCAGTCATGCTATGTTAATAGATTGGTGTATTATCCGACAAATAAGCCAGCAGAAGATAGGACCTTTACACCAGCCATTTCTTCAGCTGTAGGCATAGAGAAAAAGAATCAATTTGATTATAAGCAAAGAAGTGAGGAGGGTACAATAAACAACCCTTACACTGGGAGCACACCACCACTTTCCTGGATTGGCAGAATTCACAGTATTGGGCAACTCAGTGTATGAAATGCGTTCACACAGAGGGATAGACTGTGCACAACTAGCTTTACAATGGAAGGTTTTGTAAGCTTGGGGTACTGGAAAATGGTTTATTGCCAGCTTCCTTTCACAAATACCCACATGAAAGCTTTGAAGCTACTGTGACGTTCTCTTCAACTACACAAATCCACAGGCATCTGTGAACCTCAGGCTACTTTAACACATGCAGCTCTTTCAGCGTTATTAATCAAGAATTTACATATAGGCCCGTTCCCATCACATTATGGCCCTATGCAAGGTGTACACCAGAAAAAGGTTCAAGCATCTATAACCACAGAACTCCTATGGAGGGTAAAAGAACGTCCCCATCTGCCTCCAAGGGCCAGTATTCCTTTTATTTAGTATATTAGACTACTCTAAAGATCTACAGCATACAGGCACGAAACGAAACCTAACCAGAGCTAAAGCCCTGATTCCCCCTAAAGACAAAGGCAGGTGTATACAAGTTTTCAGCATACATCCACACAACATCCAGGAAACAAAATTCGACAGAATTAGTTAAAAAGAGTAGATTAACAAACCACAAAGTAGTTATTCCCATTTGCTGCTCTGAAGGAACCATACACCTGTATCATTACTACACCAAGATCATTTTTTCAGAGAAGCGATTAAAAACTGTAAAGTCCACTTATCCAGATGTGCGACACTCTGTATTATCAAGCAGGTCACAGCCTACTAGATGAAACCGGAGAGACAGATTTATGGAGAACCGTAGTATTACACTGGCACCATGAGTCACTGTTTGGAGTGAGAAAAGAGAAAAACCCAAAGTATTTCTATTTTGCTATTGGAACACTACAGTGTGCAGATGGTATCTATCGTACATGAGCTTTCAGGAATGCACAAATCTCTTCCCTCATATGTTAAATATGGGATCTGTGTGGTATGAAAGGCTCATGCATAATACCATCTGTATAGAATTTTGCTGTTGGCCCAATAGAGAGAATTTTTTTTTGTTTTCAACCAAAACGAATGCTAAAGCAACACAATAACAAACTGTATATAATGGAGGTCTGCTCGGCATTGTCCAGAGCCACCGGACACATGTAGCTAAAAGAGACTATTCACAAATCTGCATACAGTATATCCCCAAGTAGACCGGCCACAAAACCAAATCAAAATCTACAAAATGTGTCAGTTCTTACCAAAAAGTATTTTCACCAAGGTTTCACAGAGACTTCATCCATGCTACACGCACACGGCAGAGGACAAAATACTTCTAATCTGAATCCGACAAGTATTCTACACTCTGTTTTAGTTTTTCGGAATGCAGCCATCCAATTCAATTGAACAATACTATAATTTGCCATTTTTAAGTGAAATGTGGCGGATTATAGAACACTACAGCTTGGATATTCTATTGAGAAATCTGGGAATGATATACAGTCGGACTTTTGCAGATTCTAAATACCGAATCTGCCTAAAAAATTTGTCAGTAAATGACTGTTGTGTAGATGTGGCCTAAAAGGCGTGAAAGCTGCAGTGAAAAACAAATGAACACACTGGATTTGAAAGTTTACAGCGTGCACTATTTTCCATGTGGAAAATGTCTAGAGAATGTGGATGACATTAGTAAAGTGTTATCAATTTGGTAAAAATCTGCAGCAGAATATAATACAAGCAAAGCAGATCTAGAGCTTTGTTACTTGTGGAACAACCCCTCAAATAACAACCAAAGTGCTGAGGATTTTTACATTTCATCCGCATACAGTAAAAAAAAAAAAATTTACAGGGAGACTGGGCGAGTTGCCCCATAAGCACCCGGGGAGGCAATTTTTTACATTTATTTGCAGCTGTTTCATGCATTGACTTTTGACAGATTTGTTGTATTTATCAAAAGATTTCGGTCAGAAGTCTATGGCGAGGGGAGCGGAGGAAGAGAAAATAGGAGTGTCACACACACAAGCAGCAGCATGGATGACATTATACAGCAGTAAGGAACAGTGTAGCTGTAAGTCCAGCATGGAGGTGAGACAGGACACTTACTATCCATCCATCAAGACCTCTTCTTGCCTCTAAACCCCCTCTCTTTCCCATACAGTTCTGAAGACATTTATAACATGGTTTAAAGTTAGACTAAAGTGTCTAAACATGAATTGGATATAGCATGCAGCCACTGTGATTCATCTGGCACTAGGGTAGGTAATTCCCCTTTACCACCAAGTAGAACATAGATTTAGTAAATCTGCTCCACACCACACATACTGTCCAGCTTCTTCTCTTGTACATTTCCAGTTAGTACAGACAGGGAAATCAGCGCTGTGAAGTCTGACTCAATAATATATAATAAATTTGGTACAGTTAGTTCAATGCAGTATGTGCTGAATATTTTTGTATGTTGTATGAATGTCTGTTCAATGTGTGCTGCATTTTATGTACATGCTCAGTAGCGAATTTCCTCCGCTACAGATCAGAGGAAAAACTCACTGGGAAGGAATGTCTGCAGTCCTCTCAGAACCAGGGCTGTGGAGTCAGTGTCCATCTTGGTCAGGGAAATTGAGAAGTTGGAGTTGATGGTTTGGCTTACCGACTCCAATGCCCAATCTCTTTTGAACTTTGTAATACTGTCATTTCTGACATTTACAAATAAATAGCGTTTTCTTAGAAAGTGTACAAAAATACAAGAGGTGACCAGGCCCCCTTAAAAATCAAAGCAGAAGGTTCCTTTATTTCTGCTGCAGTAATAGTCAAGCATTGGTGCCCCACACTGGATGGAGCAGGAGCAATGACCGCATCGGCTCCTGCTTTTATGGCTCATCTTTTAGTCCCCCAGGGTGCGAAGGTTAATACTGACTGTAGCATCTAAGTGGTTTGAGAAGGAGGGAGGTGGATCCTTAATCCCTCTGCTACCTCATTGGCACCAGAATAACACAGCTTCCCTGCCCCTTCACAATACACTTTTACCTAATCAAGGTTTAAGAAAATCATGCAATTTTTCCTACATGGCGAATACAGTTACAATAATTTTTTGTTCAACCACCTGCCAAAACAAACAAAATAAATAAATATCCAGAACTTATTTCTACTTGAAAATGGTACCAATAAAAACTGGAACTCATCCCAATGAAAACAAGCCCTCAAATAGCTCATCCAGTAGAAGGAAAGAAAAATAACTAAAAAACACAAAAACTTAAAGACTATTACTGTGCTAATGCAATTACCAAAACTATACAAAAACAATATAGTAATAAATCGTATCAACCGAGAGGAAGGTTATGTATAATACATACATTATACTGTAAAAAAAAAAAAAAAAATGGTGTTTTTGTTCATCTTGCCTTCCAATAAAAACAAAAAAAAAAAACAGAAAGTGATCACAAAGCTGCATGGATTCCAAAATGGTACAACTGACTAGTTATGTTATAAATTAAAACATCATAAGGCTCTTGGATTTGCCTGGCCATTAAAGCTCAGAATATGCTAATCACTTAAAGAGGTTGTCTCCCTACAAGGATTGCTTTTTATGTTAAAGATCTTGCAAAAACCAGTCACTTTGCAATATATGTTCATTAACAGTGTCCTACCTATACTGAGATATCCCCTCTTGCAACAGCTCCTCGGGTTGCCATAGCTACAGACCTGTTCGATCTCTCCTGATAGGCTGACCGTGCTGGTCACTATTGCTACAGGCCTAGTGTCCTCAGCAGCTCATTACTGCAGACCAGCCAAAGCTAGTAAAGCCAGTAAATTCAAAAATGAAACGGAGAAAACAGGACTGAGGTAAGATGAAATGATGTAATGAGACAACCCCTTTAAGGTTATGTAGCACAGTTCTTTACATATAATGGATAATACACATGAGCTTGTGCACAAGGGGTTAACTCCCACGGTAGCTTTGTTTTTCCTGATACTATGTCTTTAAGACGCCTCCACATTGAGCACATTAAACAATGCATATACCTGGTTTCTTTTACACGCCGTACATCGGAGATGTTGCTTTTTATATAAATAAAAAACCCGTTTAAAGCCATTCATCTGAACTAAGTAGGCCAAAATATCCGCCTATTCCCGTGTTCTTCTCAATGTCGAAATGGGTGGATAAATTTAAAGCCTGCTCTCTGAAGAGTTGCTTTATAGGCAATTTTCTAACAGTATCAAGGTCTGCAATTTCCATTTGGCTGCCAGTTTGCGATTAAATTCATCACCTTTATTATAAAAATGCGCTTCACTCCATGGCCTGCTGCACAAGCATTGTGAGGAAGACATTTTTCACTGCTAACGGCTGCATCATTCTCAGGCAGCCACCACATCCATTCAGGCATTAGCTGCTCCAACTTGATGCAGGAGGCCTATCACTCATAGCAGACAAATCCTTAACAATTGTATACCCTGGAGAAACCAAATTCTGCACAGGCGGCATCTTTCAGCTCAGCTTTTTGGAGTCCAGCCATATACAAACCTCTCCTAAAAACCTGCAAAAGCACTTGCATCAGGCAACGTTACACACACCACACAAAATGAATATTCACCCGACATCAAGACTCATATCCATCACTTGCCCGACATCAGTCGCATCAACAAAAACACATCATTCTTTAAGATCCTGATGACGAATACCTGGATTTTCCTGTTCGGATTTCTATGTAACCGCTTGGGAGAACTCATGAATGCAGCACACCGAACGTTAACAAACAAACCCACACTGAAAAGAGAATTGCTAATGCTGAAAGGTTTGAGGCTATGATCTATAATGGCAAACCCTGAAGTGTCACCACCGGGCCGTCATCCTCCTGCACACAATTCTATAGAATGCCATTGCTGGTCGCTTACACATTTCATGCTTCATGGACAAACCTCACTACCAGCAACCTGACAGGAGAAGGCCTGCATGCATATGCTATGTGAGGACAAGCCTTGCACCGTTACAACGCTACTTCCCGATTGTAGGGGTCCACGTGCTGGTACCCCTAGGATTTACAGAATTTCACTGCACTGTAATGGAGCCAGTCCCTGCCAGCAATGCTGCCATGCAGAGGGAAAGTCAAGCTTCTGCCTTCTCTGCAGGTGACTGGCAGGAGTCCCAAACATTGGATCCCCATGAAGTGATGGTATACCCATATGTTGTCATACTGGAAACCCAGCACTTAAAATGAACTTATCTTTTTAGTTCTGTTGCTATGACAACTAGACGGGTAGGCCTGCTGGTTGTCAGTTCTCAGAGCTTCTAATATAGAGATGCTAAATCTGTCCTTTTAGATGAATATGGCTATACTTCCTGTTACTTCTAAAGAATAGCCATTACAAAGAAACTTAGAATGCTTATGTGATCAGAACTATCAAACTACTGCTGTCTAACCTCTCAACCACAAGGGTCTGGTCCGATAGTGCTGGGTACAAATCAAGATATAGGGACACTACAAGCAAAAACATTTCACAATCAAATTTTAAATTGGAGATATATATACATATATATTTATATTGGTCTTCCTTGCACATTGCAAGCCTTCACAGGCAGGCTCCCCTCTCCCTCTGTACCAATTGTACTTTTTGGAAATGCTATGTAGGCTAACCCCATCCATCCTCCACCCTCTCAAATGTACAGCCCCCTGGGATCAATGGCACTTTAAAATATAAATAATCATTTATATATTTTGCTATTGCCCTGTCATAATCTAATAATAATGATAATCCTTGCCTGTCCGGAGAACAATAGAGCGATAATTGTGTCATTACCTACTATTTGAAAAGAGACTAAAACAGAGATATGCAGCACTAACAGCTAAGGGAGGTTAATCTGCCCTGCCATTCAGGAGTTCTCTCTCTACTCGCACAGCTAGAAAAGGAAAGGATTTAACATGAAATTTTAAATTGCAGAGAACTGCTGAAGTATTAAAAAAAATAAAATAATTGGCAAACAATTCAGAAAATAATCGTTTTCAGGGCGAGTGTCCTCTTAAAGACACATGTTTGAATATATTGCTGTACATTACAGCCACTTTTTTATAAAAATTAAGTGATGCTTGGAACAATACAAGAATGGTGACAAGGCAGCTGTAGGTCAATATTACTTTTGTACTTTTTCCAAAGAGCAATTAAAGTTGTAACATCATAAGAAAGTGACATTGTCGGGTTTGGGTTCTATCTCTCGATGCCAGAGATCATTAGGCATCACTGTTTAGCGCTGATAACTTGATGGTAATCTTTACTACAAGATGGGACAGAATAAAGTAGTAGTAGAGAAATGCTGATTAAGCGGTTGTATGTAAAGCAGTTCCCTTTTTGTGAACCCAGTGAAATTGTTGCCGAGAGGGCAGCACAAGGCAGGAATCAGATGCAGGCTCCCCACCACAGTTTGTGATGTCAAAAGCGGTCAATAATAGGGAGAAATCGGTTTAACTGACACAGCGCTGGCATCACACTCCAACAAGTTCCAAAATGACTACATAGTCCCACAGCAAGCCACTGAAATCAGCCTGACAGAGCTGTGTCTCCAGAAATCCTTCCCAGTCAGTAAGAACATAGTTATAACATGTTACAGCTGAATCACAGTGTGGTGCCGAGTTTCTCACCACTAAGAGGAGACAAAATGTAACAGTATACTACCGTACAAATAAAAGCAAAAGTTCAGACAAGCTAAGGCTTGTGGAATAAATCACTAAGTCTGCTATGTCTTAGCGCACATACATGGACCATGGATTACTTTACACATCACCCTGCTCTGTGCATCCTTCACTCATTTTGTGCCAGTTTTTGTCATATTTTTGCCATTTTTTCTACCTGCAGCAACATAACCTCACAAAATAACTGTGCTTTTACTGCCAGGATGAAAATCCCAGCAAGATACACACTAAGAAGAAAGATGTAGATCGTTAATAAAAAGCTGAAGGGCTGAAATGGCTCGTCAGCACCAGGCTCTTACCTGCTGGCAATGCCCTCCACTCCTCATACATACCATATGCAAGTCCTGGCCCATCAGTGAATAGTGGAAACAATCCCAGTCATTACTTGTATGTACTTATTTTATAAAAGGACTCCATACAATCTACAAGCTACAGGACGTTATAGCAGGCCTAGCGTAGTCTGCGCCTATACAACACTTCAGATCTCAAAGGTAGCTGTGCAGGGAGCTGCAAAACAACGCTCTTCAAGTGCAGGTAACACAGTATGGGTATGTGCATAATTGTGCGCCCCGAAAAAGAAAAAAAGTCACTTCTTTCAGGTGCTTAAGTGCAGAGAAATACTAAACTAATAGGAGGAAGGGTCACTGCGCTGTTGAAAGTGCGCGCTGACCTTCTGTACTTTCAACAGCAGGCGCATTGCAGCATGTACCAGTGCGGTATGTTCACACAGCTGATTTGGAAGCGGTTTTCGGCTCTTTTGTGGTGTGGATTACACCCATAAAACAGTATCACAGACGCCTAAAAAACACCCCCGTTAATTTTCATCCATTCCCTCGTAAAACTGCATCGTGGTTCACTCAATGTGGTTTTGAAGCTCTCAATTGATTCCTATGGGCATTTTAATTGTGGAAAACATCTCAAGAATTGCCATGACACTTCTTTTGCATTGCTAGAAACAGTGTGAACTAGGACACAGGCATTAAAGGGAATCTGTTGCAATTCTTTTTTTTTTACTTATTAAAACAAGACCCTGATCCATATTTTTTTCTTCTTAGCGGTTTTTATTTCCCGATTGTAGATTTCTATATATGATTGTGGGGACATCATTCTTGCTTGCACTGCTTTAACAGCAGAGAGATGCTTTACAGTAGCTTCATGCACATAGGAGCCTGTGGACTGGATCAGTCCCACTGACATCTATAGGAGAGTTTTCTACACATCCTCTGTGACCTGGGAAGAAGTCAGTGTACAGGGTGGGGGACAGGGTGAACTGTGACTATCTCCTATTGACTGGTGGAGCCTGTGTTATCTATACACATTGGTGTCTCCTTTCAGTTTGACCCTACATGTGCTGATAATAAGCAGACTACTGAAAAGCTCTCTCTACAGAACAGGAAGTGTCAGACTATTAGGCCTAGTGGCCAAAGTAAAAACTGCAGGACTTAAGAATTATTAAAAAGTATTGAAAGTGATGTGGAAGATTTAAAAAAACAATCAAAAATTCACAAAAATGTGTTTAACTTAAAAACACGAGTTAAAAAAATAAGTCATTTTTTGATGACATTCCCTTTAATGAAATGAACTGGGGTGATTTTTAGATGTTTTGACACTGTTTTGGGGGTGCAATCTGCACCAAAACATAACGAAAAGCAGCGCTTAAATCTGCTGAATGAACATACCCTAAAAGTGTCACACTATACAGTCAGATGTCATCATTGAAATTAGCAGGAAAAACACTTTAATTAGGAGAAGAAAAGAAAACAGACATGTACTAGCAAAAACCATGGAAAGCACTTAAACTAGTGCAGAAATAGAACCGTAATAATTTCCAACGATCCAGAAGTAACGCACACCAAGCTTTTTAGATGCAGCCAAAACCAGGAATGGATCCTGTTCATTGGAGGACACATATTAGGACTGAGACTTCTTCTTCTTATAAATCCATTCTCGATTTTGGCTTCATAGATCACCACATTGTAATTTTTTTCGTGATGCATAAAATGAGTTTTTTGTTTTTTTTTACCCAAATATCAATGGACTTTGCATAGGAAAAAAAAAACCTTCCATATATTTTCTTTCCTTTTCTATTTATGTGCAAAAACTACAGCAAAATTGTAAATAGTCAGCTCACCACTCGAAGTAATCAAAAAAAACAAAAACTGCACGGAAAACAGCCTCCCCGAAAAGAGGCAAGAGAATCCTTTAAGAAAAATTTTCTTCAGCAGTGAAATAAAAACATTATGGGTTACAAAAATTAAAAAGTAATGACATACCATGCAGAAAATGCAAGCCTCCCTGACGCGTTTCAAACCGGTCTGTCTTAGCTCAAAACGCATCAGCGGGGCTTGCATTTTTTTTGCATGGTATGTCACTTCTTTTTAATTTTTAGAAACTACATATGGAAAATGCACATCATTTATGTGTGCCTTTCCCTTGGAGTACACGTGTATTTTTGAACATCCGCATGAACAAAGCCTAATTACGCTTCAAGCCACAGTCTTCATTTAAGGGGGGAATGATCAAGTATTTTCTGCAGTTCTAATATTTCAATGGAAATTTCTATGCAGCAAAGTATGACAAGTTTAGTAGACTTCACTTCCTACATATTCTATTGCTCATTTTTACCTACTATAATAATCTGTGCGTACAGAAGGGCTTGGTTGCAATATACTGTAAATTGCTTTATTATTTTGCACTACTGGGTAAAAGAAAATAGGTCAGGTCCTGATTCCGGAAACTAGAATAGTGAAGTGAAAGTCTGGGGGTGGGGGGAACCTGTCAGAAGTCACAAACTTATCTTAGTGAAAGGTGTATGATATTATTGAATTGTTTGCACAAGGAATCAGGAGATAAGAATTTATGGCCAGTAATTACTCTACAGCAGAGTACAGCCACATGTCAGGGAAAAGCACCGCTTTCAGCAAACTGAGATTTAAGGTTTAAATTCCCGTGAACTGTCTTTGTATCAATCAACTATATGGTGTGTGTGTGTATATATATATATATATATATATATATTATATATTATATATATATATATATATATATATATATATATATATATATATATATACACATACACACACATACATATATATATATATACACACACGCAAATATCTATATCTCTCTCATATATATCTATATATATATCTATATATACACACACATATATATATATCTATATATATATATATCTATATATATATTATATTATATATATATCTATATCTATAAAATATATATATATATATATATATATATATATTATATATATATATATATATATATATATATATATATATATATATATATATATATATGCATATACATAACTATCATTCAGGTATTATGGGTTTTCTTTCCTCGGCTAGGACAGTGCCTGGACTTCACCATCACCACAATTCATGACCATCCACTAGGACTATTCGCCATCAGTAACTGGAGATAATTCACTTAAAAGGCATTTGTGGTTGTTTTCTTTTAAATTTTTCATATCACTTTCAATATCTTTTAATAATTCTTAAGTCTTGCAGTTTTCACTTTGGCCACTTGGCCTTGTTTGCACTGCTTTAACAGCAGTCAGAGAGATGCTTTACAGTAGCTTCATTAACATAGGAGACTTAAGACTGACTCAGTCCCATTCACTTCTATAGGAGAGTTTTCTAGTCATGCTCTGTGACCTGGGAAGAAATCGCAGTGCAGGGAGGTGAAAGGGTGAACTGTGACATCTCCTCTTGTGACTGGTGGATCCTGTGTTATATATTCACACTGGTGTCTCCTTTCAGTTTGACCCTCTTTGAGCTGATAATGAGCAGACAACTGAGAATCTCTCTCTACAGAACAGGAAGTGTCAGACTATTATTAGGCTTAGCGGCCACAGTGAAAACTACAGGACTTAAGAATTATTAAAAAAAATATTGAATGAGGAGTCCCTGTCCCTGCTCCCTTCACAGTCTTCATTCTGTGTGAGATGGGGAAGGGAGAGAATGTCACAGCTCCGCAGACGTCTTGCGCTGGTCAGGTCACATGCCTGGAGAACTATCACCTCCCTCCACAAGCTCCTTGTAACCAGAACACCTTTATTGGTGTAAACAGTTATCCATACAGCCCCCTAATATCGCAAAAAGTGATATCCTTCACATCAGAGCTTCCTTGGGAAAAGAGCAAAGCAGCCTTCAGTTTCACTTTCAGTTTGACACAGCTCAGAGGTGAGTGAGCACGGAGCGTACAGGCAGCCAATCACAGTACAGGGGGGTGTGTCTAGTATAGGAGGCACGTCCCATCCAGGAGGTTGAACTAAATATCAGGCAGCCAATCACAGCAAAGGGGGTGTGCCCCGACCCCAGACTTCAAATTTAGCTTTAGATATACAGATTAGCTAATATCTGCAATACTAGATGATTTAAGTAATAAAAATCAATTGCAAAAGTCCTTACTTTTACTGTCCCCATCATTACAGATATGTTCTTTGTAGCGAGAAAAAGCCTTTAAGTCAGTTTGATCAGCTGAACAGCACTACTAGTCCGGAGCCCTACGACGAGGCAGACAGGAACAAGAGGAAACAATGGCTGTACAAGTTTGTTGGAGAAACCGTGATGTCAGTAGCAAACCTGTGCAGGCATTAGCAGCCATAGTTTCATCCACACGGGGCTGACACACTATGGGACCCCACCACTGATCCCTAGATCAAAAGGCCACAGCCAAGAAGGACAACTGCATATATTGTCAGATAGGGTGTTTTTACAACTCTCATCCACACATTAGTAACTTTCGGTATGGAAATTGATCTGCAGCATGTCAATGTAGAAAGAGCAAGAATTTGTTGTGGACTGAGAGGGAAAAGTCAAAAACTGTAAAGGAATCCTTGTGTTGCAGTTTTTTTCTTTCAGATCTACAGGTAATATGCAGCTAAATCTGCAAGACCAAAAAGAACTGTAGACAAAAACATAATCACTTTAGCAACACCTACAAACACCTGTGGCAATATCTCCCTGGACCTGGAGTGGTCTCCGTTTACCCAGCACTGATGTGTTTCAACAAGACCACTACACTCCTTTATATATACACACAGGTGTCAAACTGCGGCCCTCCAGCTGTTGGGAATCTACAATTCCCATCATGCATTTATATAATCTATAACAGTGGGCAGGATGGGAGTTGTAGTTTCCAAACAGCTGGAGGGCCGCAGTTTGACACCCCTGCACTACACCATCATTGAAGGTCGAAGACAAGGGAAACGTTGTCACATGAGAGCCATGGAATTGGTAGGGTGACACCAATGTACATGAGCCTTATAGTTACCGCTTTAGCTTCCATTGAATGAACTGGGGCCAAATGAAGGCATTCATTATGTGCCACGAACTAAACAGGAAACTGTTGTCACAGGAGCACCAGGGGATGGTGACAGCATATCAGCCCCATAGGAGCCACTTCTTTGTTCTCCACTAGGTGTATGGGGGCTCTATGGTTTGCCAGGAACTCTGCCAAACAGTGAATAGTTGTCAGAAGGGCACCAGGGTGACAACAATCAATATCAGCCCCATACCTCCTTTGTTCTCCATTTGGGGCCCTACAGAAACATTTAATGTGTGCCAGGAGCTCCAGGCCAGAGAGAGAGGTTGTCACAGGAACACTAGGGAAAGAAGAGAGGTGCCTATGTATATCTGTCCAGGAGGATTATTCTTTAGTTCTCCGGAGTGTATGTGGGCCCTACAGATGCATTAAATGTGTGTACATGTGTATATGTGGAGTGCACACTGCTATGGGCAATGCTGTGTATGCGCTTATACAAAGTCTTTAGCTTTCCTTCCGGCATAGGAAAAATATCAGCTGCACTTTGTATAAAAGATATTTTATTCCTGTTGCCCATGAATGGATCAATTTTGATAAATGTTGCCCATATGATTCCTTCCATTTACCACAAAGAAACACATTCTACAATAAGCATACCAGAAAGTGTTGCGGATAATAAAGAGAACTACTGTTTTACCCATACTAGCAATTGGCAGCCAAAACAAGAAAAACTCGGTCGATAACATCTGGAGTCCTACAATATGGGAGTGTTCACCTCAGCTGTTATACAAGCCATACAGATGCCAATAGCAGTCAGTTCAGTCACTAAGTCTAGGTTCACACGTAGAGGTCATATAACGGCTGAGGTGCGGCCTCAATGGCCATAACCCCACCAACTTGTGAGCGCATTAACTCCAGCAGTCTGCCTGGTAATGGCTGCGCATTCACCTAAGACGCGGTTCACATGGCGCAACTGTAAAGTGGCAGAGGTCAGCACCGGTCTCAATGGATTCCGGCTAGGAGTAGTTTGCTGGTTCATAGCCGCCCACTTGTGCATCAGCATACCTCACATCCATGAACATACAAAGACCTTTTCTAGTGTTACTTATTGATTGCAGTCCACAAGACGCCATGCAATGCAATGTATTCATTTCATGCTGAAAGCAAAGTCTTGTGCATGTGATTACTAAAACCTCAATTCAAACAAATGTGGGAGTTCAAAACTGAATAGGGAATAGAATGCTACCACTAATATCTGACCACAGACCCTCACCAAGGTAGGGGACATGCATGGATTGGCATGGACAGCCAACTAAAACATTGGAGGAGAACATGCCACTACTGCACAGTCTGCCAACCCCCAAGAGGATCGAAACCCCAAAATGATTTACATTTACACACAAAAAAGGTAGCGTTAAAAAACGAATATTTTGTATTTCTCAATTTGTTTATTGCCTCAGGATTATTATATGTATTTATTCCAAGCACATCCAGTTGCCCCAAGGGATGAGAAATACACAGCGTTTTATTACCAGTCATGTTTATATCTTCTGCATCGTTTGGGATAATTAATCGCCTACATACCAATGAAAAAACATGACAAAAACTCAGGCACGACACACGGCTGCCATTTCTGAAGCAAAACAATGTATTCAACAACACTGGCTCCCCACACAACTTCATTACATGCACTGCGCATATTCTTTACTAAAGGAACATTAAGTTGCAAATGTTACATTGATTTCTTTCCTTCCTAAACAAACAGAGCACCCTATTTAGCAGGAAAATGCCTTTTTCATTATTAGCCAACATTAAAAAGGCTTTTAGTGTAGGATCCGCTCTGATAATGTACTGCAATCTAGTGACCCAAATATATGGATGAGCACAACCAGTCCGACAGCCTACAGCAGCACCCACCACCAAGGAACCAGACCGCTGCAGACATTTTCTACAAGCGTCATTCTCGTATCACATTCGGCCTGCAAGGGCGGCCGTGCGAGCCCTTCAGTACAGCATCACGCCTTTAGATGGCACACTGCAGCCCCCTTATCAGCACTTCAATACTAGCGCCTAAGATGGTCACCAACTTGTATTGTTGCATTAGGCAAAAGTTTAACAAGTGTTGTGCAAAAAAAAAAAAAAAATCGGGAGTGCATTTCTATAAGCTGCATGTTTCCAGTACATATTCAGTGTGGAAAACGTGCTGAGCGCTAGGGCAAAGTTTACCCCTATGGGAAATCTGCATGTAGAAAACTAAAATATACTGTGCAAATCCCTGCTTGTCCTTCAGATTTCTGCTGTGTTTTTCCATAGAAGGCCTTGCCCCAAGTTTTATTCACAGTTTAGGGCAGGTTCACACTGCGTTTATTTCTTACATCAAATGTATTTGTTTTGATACCAAAAACAGTATTGGAAAGTATAGTTTGACACATCCATAGAGCATAGCGAGTCAAACAAAGTCAAAGGAGTAAACTTGACTCCGCTTGTTTTTCAGGTTCATAAAAGCATATTGTACTATGATATTCTGTCCTGAAAAAAAATGCATTTGTTTTTTGCATTGAAGTCTTTGAGCAAAGTATGCAAATATAATGGTGTACATTTGCATGTGTCAAATGTATAAGTTTTCTATGCGTTTTCATCAGAAATCCCAATAGAAATTTTTTTTTTTTTTTTAAACAAGTCGTTTTTGCTAAAAAGATACAAAAAAATACCAACACATGCTAACGTACCCCTAAACATTTGACATATATGTTCAGATACTATAAACATGCTCAACAAGAAGAATACGTTCTAATACTTTTTTTAGGCACATGATTAAAAAAGAAAACTGTTTCCATTTACTGGATGTTAATAATGTGGTAAGAACCTAGCCTTAAGGCTTGTCCCCACAGCAGGATTTCTGGTCGGATTTACAGACAGTTTTGGGATTTGAAAGCCATTTGTAAATCATCCTGATAGACTTTAGTAGAAAATCCATTCAGCAGTCCCTACTGAACGGATCTTCTGCCAGACGTTTTTTTACACCACTGATGTTTCCGAAAAACTTAGAACATGTTCATTCTTCCGTCCAGATTTCAGGCAGAACATGAACATGTCAGTGGTTGAGGCGGACGGGCAAATGCGCAAACCGTCCCCCAAAACCAGAATTCGTCCGGTATTTGCACACTGCCGAGTGGACGCAACACCGCTACGTATGGCTGCATAATGTCCTCCGTACTGTTTAGATCAGGCATCCTCAAACTGCGGCCCTCCAGCTGTTGGAAAACTACAACTCCCATCATGCATTTATAGAATACATAACAGTGGGAATTATGGGAGTTGTAGTTTCCCAACAGCTGGAGGGCTGCAGTTTGAGGATGCCTGGTTTAGATTGTGTCACAGAGGCACTATGGGACTGGGGTGCCTAAGGACCACCAGTGGAATTTCATCCTGAGGCACATTGGTGGAGCTGCTTTTAAGGGGACACCCTACAGATACTGTACATGCCTCTTATACTCTGCCTCTTGCTTTGTATCTGCCTCTCCCAAAAATGTATATGCAGTTCAATAGAATTCCAGGTCTGCCATGCCAAGGGTTTCCTCTGTTCCCCTGTGGGCCAGTCCGAGCCTGTACTAAGGTATAGGGCAGCAGGATCTGTATGTACAGTGCATCGTAAATATCATAGTAGCTAGTCTCCACCTACTAGCTCGGGTGTAGCTGGATACTAGATAGAGCCCACAGAGGGGGAGACTGGACAAAATGTCTAAAAGTTATAAAACAGCTAGAAATTGTGAAACACTCGTGCAGGCACATGACCACATATCTAAAAGTAAACATATGTTTTAAGAAGAAATAACCTTAGAAAACAAACCCTTAACTTATTTTGTAATGATTTTAAACACACAAAATGAAAGTAAAGGGTGTTTTTGGCACTGTAATCAGTTTATCTGTAATCCACAGACATTCTTATAACCTAAGGCTAGGTTCATACACAGCATAGAAAAGACGCATTGGAATGGCCAAATAAAAATCCATTCCCAAATCCAGAATCCAATCTGCATGATGCCTGTGTCATGATTTTGGAGCACAATTTAGCCGCACACTGCACTCATTGGGTTTCAAAGACTAAAAGAATAAATTGAATATGAACCATTATCTGTGTGAACTCCCCCTAAGAGAGGGGCTGTAATGATCCCGAGCCCCCACAGGGCACTACTGTCTGGTAACATGTAGCCAGCAGCGTGGTGGATCTGGTGTCTGAGTGTAGAATACATCAGCCCATAATTACAATCCAGTAAAGCAAAGTATCTGCAGAGATATGGAACATGTTCTGAATAAGTAAACGACGGCATGCCATACATATGTTGTACAAAAGATGAACTTTCCCTTGAATCTAAGCGTGTTATCTTGGTGACTTGTTCCATTTAAGCAGAACTCTCCAGTTTACAACAAATACGAGGCGGCATCACATGCCTTACTGAACACCAGAACGGTTCTGCTTAAAGGCACGCAGCCTTTGTAGTTGCCATTTCATTTATGCAATTTATGGGTTAAACCTTTACAATCTTTGCCTCCACACACAAGCAAGTCAAGTCTCCCTTAAGGCTATGCCTCCAAACGGAGCATTGAAGAAAGCTCAAGAAATACGCTACGAGGTCTAGATCAACTAATTAACCCCATAAGGAACTGAAGCCAAAAATGAACTTTAGCGGTGACCAGGATTAAGAGTCTGTACACAATGGATATAGACACGGTATCCCCACAGATTACATCCAAATCAGACTGCAATTTGCATCCTATTGATTGAAATAGGAAATCCGCATCAGAGAGAGATCACTTCTTAGGCATTTGACAGCCAAGATGTGCATAAACCCCAACCATTACCCATGGGGCCCGGGAATTTTACAGGCATCACCTTTAAGGCCATGTTCACACGGCTTAAAATGGGACGTAATTTACAGTCCTGTAATTACGGCCGAGTGCGCAAATTACGGGCTGGAATACGGCCCAGTCATTATGGTAATCCACAGTTTCATAGAGAACTATGGATTCCCACTCCTCCCTGCTCAGGCGAATACCAGAGGGGGGAGATAAGTGACATGTGAATTACCAGCGGCGTATACGCGCTGCTGGTAATGCAAGTCTATGGGCCGGCAAGGTACCGGCCCCCCCGCTTCCTCCCCCGCCCACACGGCGTAATTGCGGGGCGTAATTTTGGCCTGCAAATAAGCCGTGTGAACATAGCCTAATTGTCAGAAAACCATTGCAGTTCTCAAAGCACTGTGTGCAGTTCTTGGCCATGCTGCTGCAACCTGTGAATCCAGGGTACGTTTACATGGGGATGAATCCACTGAGGATTTTACACTGAAAATCTGCAAGGTCTACAGCTGTTGAGCTGTAAATCCACACCCCAAAATAGGAACCAGCTGGTGTGGATTTTGCCATAGATTTTTTTGACAGAGTTCTATTTGCAAGACATAACCTGCACCGAATTCTGCAGAAACTCTGCAGCAGATCACCCGCATGGAACAACCCCATTCCCGCTAAGAAAGAGGTGAAACAGGACGCCTCACAGCCCGATAAACCAGAGTTGGAACTTCAGTTTGTACAGGGTAATTCAGATGACATTCAAGTTGAGGATGTTCAGATTATCGGGAACAAATTGGTTTTTCTAATTCAGTGGGGTAACATTTTTGTATTGCACCTTTTTTAAATTTTAAAAGAAAGGACGGCAATAAAAAATTAGCTTGGGTATATTGGACGAAAAATGGGTGCCTTGCTGTAAATTGGTTAAAAATTTATCTTTTTATGATGAGGTAAGAACTGAAAAAATCAAAAAATGAACGGGAAACATTTATGGACTTTGCAAAACATGACTTTGGTAGACGGGTCATAGTGACATCTGACAAATAGGCTTCCTTTCCAAGTAACATGCTTCTACTGTCCATCTGGCAGTTAAATCTGTTAAAGTCACTAAAATTTGTGAAGTGGAAAGGGACTAGCATCTTTCCCACTCAGGCATGCAGACAACTGCAGCTCGTCCTCCTCACTTAATTACCCTGCGTCTAACCTAAATATCAGCTGCCACCCAGAAGCACTCTAGCCTAGGCTGTGGGACACGGTGGCCACCTACTACCGAGCCCATTCCCCTCCAATTCATCATAGTCAGCCTTCTTGCTGACACTCTTCAGGGCTGCCTGGGTGATAAATGGCTCTGTTATTCACCCTATGTTAATCAGAGGCTGAGGCAAGTGTACCTTTTACACTGAAGACACTTAGCTATATTAAAACCAGCACTATCAGGCTGCCACACTGTGCATTAAACCTCCCATTTGGAACCAACCACTTTCCTCATGAATAGTTATGAAAAGTGTACAGTCAGTAAATCAATAGGCAGTAGGCTTATGCACCCCATTATCTAAATGGCGCTTGGTTCTTTTCCTTCCCGCCCCCTACGGTCTCTCATAGAAGGATGATTGGAAATACTGGGTAAAATGCAAAAAAAACCAAAATGTATTGGGGTCCTTTCTTGCGGGCAAAGATGCCAAAAATGAAATTTTCTTCATTTTCGCTTTTTCAATCGGAGGGGTTAGTGTCCCGGGAGACAGAACTTATACAATTTTACCATATACAGTGGTCTCTCAATTTCAAAAATTTAACATACTTTGGGTTTTTTTTCCCCAGGACATTGTATTTAAACCGGGCATTGCGATGCTCACAGGGTTGACTGGGAAGATGCAGCCAAATTTCATTAACATTTTACTGTACTGTATTAGTGCAGTCCATGCATCTGGTTTAGAACCCCCTTAAATACATATATGGTCTGCCCCTTTATTTTTTTGCCGAGACAATCCCTCGGGTTTGGTGAACCCCCCATTTTCTTTTTTTTTGATTTAAATTCCCCATATGAAAATCCCAACACAAGGGACATTATGAACCGTTTTGGTCTAAAAATCATTTTTTGCCCTAATTCTTGGGGAAAAAGGAGTGATTTTAGACCTAAACATTTACATGGGCCCAAGAATGTCCCCTTTTGCCCATACAACCCCTCAATTACATTTTTTAAAGGGAAAAATGAAAGGGCACGATTAGTTAGGGCAACAAAACATCTACCGTTTTTCATAATGGTCCCTTTTTATAAACTATGACCCAAAAAAGCTCCCGCCTCAATCTACAAATGATTTCCCAAATCCCGAGTTCGTGTAAGGGCCGCGTTCACCGGTTTTTCCCCAGTTTGTGACCGGGTTTCCTCGCAAATCCGGGGTGAATAAGGACAGGCGGGGGGGGGGCCCGGGGGCGAGGGGGCGCCGCTCCCCGGCCCCTAAGTCATTATTACGGGGCCTTTCGCCCGTAAATAAGTTCATGTTTTCCCCCCCGCGGGGGATTCCCAGCGGGGGGGGGAGGAAAGGAAACCAAGTTCCTATGAGACATGGGTTACCCTAATTTCTCCGACGATTGGGGCCGACGCCGCAAATCCCCCGCGGAGTAGGCGCCCAAACCGCACAAATACTGTGTAACAGGCAAGGATTGTTTTATCAGATTAGCCCCCCTTTATTTGCATTAGTTGGGGCACATTTTGGGTCCCCCGGGAAAAAAACCAGTTTTTTCCCTAGATTAGGGTTTTGTTCACCGGGATATTCAGCAAGTCTGTTCACCGCAAAACTCGGGTCTTTAAATATCCTGCAAGTGCTGGGGGAGGGGGGCCATTGATTCTACCGAAACATGTGGGTGTGTGTGGGGGGGGGAAGGGGGTAATTGACTTCTACCATGACATATGGGGGGGGGGGGAAGGTGCCCCATTGACTTCTTTATGAATAAAGGGGGGGGGGGGGGGTTTCACTGACTTTACCATACAATGGGGGGGGGGGGTTTCCCCTTGACTTTATTATAAATATTGGGGGGGAGGGGGGGTTTTTACTACTTCTACCCTGACATAAAGGGGGGGGGGGAGGGGGCCCCATTGGTTTATCGAGAAAATGTCCCCTTTTTTTCCCCCCGGCGTTCAATACGCTCAGGGAAGGGTAGGTTTTTTATACTCTTTTTGACCCCTATGAATTACCCGTAATTTTCGGGGGGCCCCTTTTGGGGAATTGCAATGCAAATTTTCAACCCTTAATTTCCCTTATGGTTTTTTACCCAAAACTTTCCCCAAAAGAAATTGAAATTTAAAAGGGATCACTGTACACTCACTACCTCTTCTTTAAATGTCTCCATTTGTGTCCACCACCATACCAAAAAAAAAAAAAAAAAATTTCCACACACCCCTCCCCAAAAAATTTTGGGGCCAAATTTACAAACACCTGGGAAAAAACAATTTTTATAAATTTTATTTCTGAGGGAAAATAAAAATTTTTAAAAAAAGCAGATTAAAACCCTCCTGACAGGGGGGGTTTGAAAAAACTTCCTTTTTTAAGTCCCCCAAAGCTTCAGGGAAAATGGGAGTCTTTTGGGTTTTTAAGGCCCACCTCCCCTGTGCTGGACACGCCACTGCCCCCTCACTAACTTTGGACACATACAAAAAAAGTAAAAGCACAAAAACCATTATTTCATTTAAGGGCTAAACCAAAGGGAAGGGGAAGGGAAAAAAAACAATTGGGGGAAAGGGGATAGGGTCATAACATCACCCTACACAAACCCATCACTTTTCCCCTCCACCCTCGCCTCAGGGGCCTTTAAGGGCCCTTTTACCCCCAAAGGGGACAACAGCCTCTTTACAAGCCAAATGCACAAGATATACAGGGGTATTAAACGAATATTATCTGAGGCAAGCTCTTACTCGATGATGGACCTCAAGGGGAAAAGGGGAATGGGCCCAAACCCGCTCAGTTTTTCCACATTTAAATTTTTAAAGGAAAGCCGGAAAAATAAATCCACAACCATCTACTGCTGTGAACAACACGTAAAAGACTGAACCTAGCCACAAAAATTAGATTATCCAGTTAATTTGGGCCATCTTTTTTGGGGAAATTCCCCGTAAGTTTTCTATAGGGTTTTTAGTCAAATTACAAAATCGTTACATATAATTAGTAATGCAAATATTTTACTGTAAGGTTACAAAGAAGTAAATGAGGTGATTTCCACCAACAGCAAATATAATCAAACACTAATCAGATTTGTCACAAAAAACTGAAACTTATTGGTTAATCTTGGCTTAAAACAACCTTTGTCTATTTTACAGCAGGAGGAAAGGACTGTATCTATTGGGGCACAACGCATGTGCACCAAACCCCAAAAAAAAGCAGAGGAAACCCCTAATGAAAAAATTTTTGTAAACTTCTAACATTTCCAAAACAAGGGGGCGCTTTAGTAAAACATCAAAACTTTTTTTGGTTTTGCAATTTTAACGTTTTTAAATAAAAGTCTCATTTAAAAAGGGGCCCGGGCCCTTCTACATACAGCTCCTCACAAGTAGAGCAAATAAGGCCTGACACTTCAGATATGGCATATCCTGACAGTGACTTTACACATGGGGACGCAGTCTAATCATAGCAATCAGCTAGTTTATTTAAAGGGAAGGGCCCCGACTCCCCCGGTGCCCCATCACATTATGTTTTGAAAATGTGGAATTTTTTCAATAAAAGTCTTTTCTCTTATATAGAATTACGCAAATTAAAAAAGGGGTTTGGGTTTTTACTCCGATGGGTTTAAGGGCTATGAGGAAAAACCTGGAAATGTCACGGGGTTTTACTTAATGCAAAAAAAACCCAAAAATAAAACCATGTATTTCTAAAACAAAATCATCAATTTTTTTGCACATTCTCTGCTTTTGGGCAAAGGGAAAAAATATATTTTTACCACACGGGGCCCAATACACTTTTTTTGGGGCTTTTTGCCAACCTTTTTTTTCCTTTATTGGCTCTGGATTTCGGACTATTCAACTGTTCAGCCCTTTTGGGAAAACTTTCACTTTTAACAATCGGATTTTTATGTAAAAACCTAACTGTAAATGCTTATCATGTAGACTGACCCTAATTCACATGCCATTACCTTCATGAAAACCTGCCCCATCATGCACTTGTAACAAACAGGATTTGTAAACATTACAATTTTGTTGTAAAAACACATGAAATTTCACAACAAAAATGGGAAAATAGTAACGAGTATACTCTGTGTTCCAGCTTTCTTTGTAGGAAGACAAAGCTGGCCTGTCTGTCAGTACACATTCTACAAGAAAACATGTTTGCATCTAAACACTGCCACCACATGAAACAACAGTTTCACTGATCTGACTTATGTTGGAAAAACATATACCTTATGCTCCAACATATCCCTTCGAAAACAATAGTAGGAAACGCAGCTCTCCACAAGCAGGAAGAGCCCCCTTCCTGTAGGTTTGCTCGCAGCTGATAAACGGATTCAGCTTCCTGGTTCCTCCACTGTCTGTTCTGAAGATCCTTTCTAGTAGTGAACAAAAGCAAAGCAGGAACACAAAAGCCTGGTACGTATGGCCTTGTTCACACAGGTCAGTTTCTTTAGAATCTCCTGAAACCTGCACTAAAATGGATAAGATACATGTATAGGAATGGCACGTGAATCACTAGTAGTAGTTAACACTACAATCCGCATTCTCAGCAGCAGTAAAAGGAAGGCCGCCATTTTGCTGGCTTTTCCACTGGATATCTAGCATTGTGCAATTATTACACACCGCCACATGATCACCAAAGAACGACGCATGTCCTGCGTTTTCAGGAAGAGATCACGAGATTGAAGGACCCACTTCACGGCATTGTGACTGTGCTGCTCCTCTCCATGCACACTCACATTCTAATTAAGGTGGCCAAAGGCATAACATTATCAACAGCCAAACATGCATGGATTCCAGTGCAGCATAAGGAGAGAAGCCCTGCCAAGAGTATCTGGCAGCCCCTTCTTTCCAGCCCACAGACATAAGTCAGTGGAATCTCATGAAATCAGAGTCACTAAGGTTCGTAAATAAATAAAATACAGTTGGCTCAGCTAGTCTTAGGTCGCACCCTTTTATTAGAAATGTACTATGTGTATTATGTTATTTCAGCACAATTATACAACTGCTTCTTGTACACACTCCTAAGGTTGGAAAGACGACCATCTTATGGGGACCATTTCATTTCAGACGACATTTTGAGCAGGTGATGGCCTCCTTTACACACCCTACCTGAGTGCTATGCATCAGGTCAGGTACCCGGTCATCTAGCACGCAGATCACGCTGATGTAAATAGTTAAGTATGGTCTTCCATTACACTTGGTTGCCTCTCATCTCCCTTAAATGTGCCTGGAATTGTGTGGTTTTCAGCAACCTTGTTAGGGGCCGTTTACACACCACAGAGCAAATACCGGTCAGATTATCCAACCAGTATTTGATCTGTTTTGGGCTTGTTTTCTATGATTTGTGGAGAAAAGCCCTCCCCCTTTGCATTGGCTTGTTCATGTTCCACCCAAAAACTGGGCGGAAGAATGAACATGTTCAATGTTTTTTGGACCACCGGCAGTCTAAAAAACCGTCCGGCGGAAAATCCGTACAGTGGGGACCGCTGCACAGATTTTCCATAGAGGTCTGTGATCAAGTTTGACAGCCAGCTTACAGACAGCTTTCAAAACCGTAAACCAGCTCGAAAACCTGCCATGGGGACATGCCCTTAGAGATCAGCAAGTTGTGCAAAAAATACTGAAATATTGAACACTTGGACATTTGTATTCTAAAAGTTATGGATGGACTCTATTTTAGTTCCTTTTTAAAAAAAAATGTTTAAGGGCCTTCGTATCACACGGCTTATTCTGCCGCGGATTGGCGCGTAATGCGGCGCCGGATTTGGCTGCCTGTTATGGGCGCAAATCCGTCGGAGTATTACGGTAATCCACTGCTTCATAGAGAAAAAGTGGATTCCGTCGCTCCTCCCGCTCGGCGAATCCGCCGGTCGGCGGGGATGAAAGTGACATGCACATTATTACGGCGCGTACGCGACGGTAAAACAATGCAAAGTCTATGGGGCCGGGGGCGTGCGCCCACGCCGAGTCGGCCCCGCCACGTCCCTTATTCACGGCGGATTTGTGAGCGCACAAATCCGTTGGGAATAAGCCGTGTGAACACCCCTTAAAGGTAGATTATGTTTATCCTGACATTTAAACCTAAATCCAAATATCCCTAACTTTTTGTAAGTAGTGCATGTCTAAAAATGGTTTGAATTCATAAAATAAAATTATAGTGTGGAAATCCAGTTCACACGCTCTTGCTGCTTCTAACTTTGTTAATTAAGACCCTAACAGTAGTTCTCTGGGCTTCCATGTGAAGCCTGACAGTGCTATGGTGAGCGCCATCCAATCCTCCAGTCCTAGGAGTGGGAAGCAACTCCATACAAAAGAGAGCAGCACTGGGAAGCTCATAGCATGAGCTCAATTGAACCATTAGCATAAGAGAGCCTGGTATTTTATGAGCTCTCTTGAGCAAATGGGAAGGGGGCACAAAGGGACAAAGATTTTCTTCTTCTTCTTTCTACATGCCTATCAGCTAAGCATAGAACACCAATTGTCTCGTGACTGGATCGCTTTAACATGTTTTCTGGTGGGTGTTACCTAAACCAGCTCATGTACTGAAATGTGCTCATCTAAATTACAAATGCCAATCACTAAACACTCAACAAATAGCCCTTACTTTAACAAAGCATAGTCTATTCCAAGTGAATGACATATTGTGCTCATGGCTTAGCCATCCAGACTACCAGCATGACAATGTGGCCCCTCTGCTGTGCAGAGAGAGTTAAAGGTTGTGACTAAGCATCAACATGACAGAATGATTTTTAGGAGACAGGCCTAATAGATAATCTGTATCATTACAACAAGCCAGCAGCCATTCCAACTTCACTTCAGAAGACTAAAACCTTATGATCAATGTCACATATGGAGGAAAGAGAAGAAAAAGGACTTTGGACAAGTCCATACCAGGGAATTAATCAGGCACCAATCTAACTACACTTTGCAAAAACCCCCAAGTACTACACACAGATCTGGATGCAGGTTCACATCAACTTCCTGACATGTGCATAAATGAGTATGCTGCATTATAATAAATCCAGCCCACAGGTCAATTTCCATGTGGAAAAATTCCACAGCATGTCAATGAGATTTGTACAATCTCCTCCGTACGCCTGGCAGTGGAAGCCACTATGGATTTTCCCTGTGCAAATCAGCAGGTAAAACCCACAGTGAAACCACCACATGTTATTCAGCCATACAGGAGGAGAAAGTATTCATTCCTATGTGCTCATAAGTAGTATAATGTTGTACCATGTTAGCCATAGAAAGTAGTAGAAGTGCTCACAAAGCAAACTTGACCTTACTTAGAAGCACAGCTAAATGCAAGCTCCCCCTCATCAGCCATCTCCAACTTAGAAGAATGACTGCAGTGTTTGGGGTTTTTATCTTGTAACCATTCACATCTGAATTTTAAATCCAGAAAACACTGCGGTTTTACCAGCAAAGCCAGTAACCATGGCCTGGTTAGAAGCCACGAGAAATAACCACTACACAGATTTTTTACTTAAGAATCCTATGTGCATGAAGCTGCTGTAAAGTATCTCTCTGACTGCTGTTAAAGCAGTGCAAGCAAGAATGTCTTCCCCACAATTGTTATAGACGGCCGAAAAGAGACAGTAATCTACAATCAGGAAATAAAAACGGCTAAGAGGAAAAAGATTATGGTCAGAGGGCTTTGATTTTAAGAAAGTAAAAAACTTAAAATGCAATATATTGGCAGAACTGAAGCACAGGAATTTGCAAATCTGTGGCTTAAATCTGTGTTTCTATCACTGCACAAGCTGGACCGTGTTCTAAGTGGTTCTAGTCCTTCAGAGCCTTGTAAACTTCAGCTATATGCTGGGTTATCATCACAGTCACATGGCGATTTTTGCCATAGTTCTCTGAAATTTTGTCCATACTCTATGGTTTTCCAGTATACCGTAGCAAGTACCGCAATTTAAAACATTGTGTAAACTTGGCCTCCGGTTTTGGCCTAGGCCTGCATCCGACTAGTCTGATACCAGCTACAGCAAGGCAACATCCTGTTAGGTCTTACATGCTTCTTCTGCAGATTTTGTTGCCATCCAATCCAACCATAAGTACATTAGAACTTCATGAGACAATTACCAACTCATTGTGGTCCTGGACTGCTACTATTGCATTACAAGATGTGTTAACACAGCCAGATCCAGTCATGGGCTAATGATACATAGCAATATGATGTCGCTAAACATTGTCTTTCAGATTCCAACAGATTTTTTTCTACTGTAACATATTATATATCTATAAAAAAATAAATAAATATATATATATATACACACACATATATATATATATATATATATATATATATTAGTATTATATTATATTTTATATCACATATACACACGATACTTTGAAGAGTTACGGTGGGAAAGTGTTCCCATTCCTCCTTTGCACTTCCACAAAGATCAAAAAGACATAAAAATCAAGAGAAAAATAAATAATTCAGTCATTTTAAGGAAACCGAAATCTCAGTCTTGGCAGTCCTGAACTTCCCAGCTCGTCTTGTCCTCCTAGACATATCAGTGTTTTCATGATCATCCTAAAATGACATGGTCTTTACTATGGTGTTCTGTAAGCTTCAAAACTTCAGGGGAAAAACAACAAAAAAAAAAAAAAAAAAAAAAGAGTCAAAAATATAGAAATAAATAACCAAAAAATGGATAAAGCTAATTCTCCAGAGTGAGTCATTTAGAGACGCGGTTCCATCCCTGAATAATTCACAAGGCGAGAGAACAAGGCTGTGTTGTTGGTTTTTGTTTGTTTTATCATTTCGATTTCAAGATGAAATGAGCGTTTAAAGGCTTTGAAAACTCAGCAGCAATTCAGATCATCATGGATCTAGGAGTCTTTAAGGGCTTTTTTTTTTTTTTTTTTTAAAGATAAAAATTTAGAAGCAGAAACATTGCTTTTAATGATGGTTATACAAAAATATCTATGTATTTACCAATACTTTAGAGCTATGCTTATAACATAAATACAAGTGTTATTTGCTTTTAGTTACGCCTGTGGCACTCTTTGCCACCGCAGGGAAATAAAATTAACCTGCATAATGTGTCTTTGTATGAGACTACAGTCAATCAGTGTCTTTTTTTAAACAAAAATCACATTCATGTGAACCAGTATAGAGAACAGACCGGCGCCCCTTAGTGGTTTTTGAAGACAATTGGTCTATTTTATAATTTACGTTCCAGTTTGCATGCAGGCTTCTTTTTCCTGCCTTCGGCGTGGATTGTTGACTCATTCATCGGGAAGTTTTTTTTAGTGTTTTTTGCTAAACCAACTAATGTTACAAATTCAGTTTCGCCAGACGGACAGGCCAAAATGCGGCAAAACAGGAAGAGCAACCAAGCCCATTTACAGACGGGAATTTAGCATTGGGTACTCCGTCCAGTTGGCACTACTGCATGTGCACCTATTCGGGTTGGTAGTTATTAGTATTGGTAATAGTGGGGTACTGATAACGTGTTTGATAATTTCAAATAATTGGGTGGAGTTGGCATTCGTTGGGTCGATCTAAAGAGGGAATTGTGGGGAGTGGAAGTTAATTTTAGTTGGTAAGGGGTGTGAGTGAGTGAGTGTAAGTAGATAATGTGAATTTACTAGGGTTGTTGGGGGGGTGTTTGTGTTGGGTGTGTGTTGTATAATATAATATATAGTGTGTGTTTGTGTGCGTGTGTGTGGTGTCGTGTGTGGTTGAGTGTGTGTGTTACTATATAGAGTGTGTATGGGGGGGGTGTGTGCTGTATGTGTGTATAATTGTGATGTGAAGGTGTATGTGTGTGTATTATGTGTGTATTGTGCAGGTGCTGTGTGTATATGTGTATTATAACGTAGTTGTGTGTGATGTGGTGTATAATATATCTAGTGTGTGTGTGTGTGTCGTGTGTGTGTGTATCTATATATATATGTTGATGCTGTGTGTGATGTGTGCTGTGTGGGAGTGTATGGTATATAGTGTGAGTGTGTGTGTTATATAGTGTGTGTGTGTGTTTGTGGATATACTTGAATATGAAGTGTTGTGTGTGTGTTGTATATATAGTGTGTGCTGTGTGTGTGGTGTGTTGATCGTGTGTATATAAATCATAGTGTGTGTGTGTGTTGGTGTGGTGTGTGGTGTGTGTGTGGTGTATATGGTTATCATATAGTGTGTGTGTGTTGATGTAATATATAGGTTGTTCCGTGTGTGTGTGTTCGCACTATGGGCTAGCGTGTGTATATATATGAGCTCTAGTGTGTGTGTGTGTATATGTGTGTGTAATCTATATAATAGTGGTGTGTGTGTGTGAGTTATATGTGCTGTGTATTATATATAGTGTGTACGTTGTGTGTGTGTGTGTCGTGGTGTGTGTGTGGGTGATATATACTATTATAGTTGGGTTGGTGGTCGTGTGTGTGTGGTGTGTGTAATATATAGATAAACGTGTGTGTGTGTGTGTAGTAGTGTGTGTGAATATATAATATAGGGTTTCGAGTTGTGTGGTGTGTGTGTGTGTGTGATTATATAAAATATGTGCTGTGGGAGTGTCGTCGTTGTGTGATGGTAATAAATAATATATCGTGTGTGTGTGTATATAATAGTGTGTCGTGATGTTGTGATTTGATGTTAATATGTGGTCGTGTGGGTGATTGTGGTGGTGTAGTGTATATAAGTGTTGTGTGATGTGTGTGTATATATATAATCGTGTGTGAGTTGTGTGTCTAAGTGTGTGTGTGTATATTAATAGCGTGTGTGATCTGGTGTGTGTGTCGTGTATATTATATCATAGTGTTAGTGTGTGTGTGTGCTGTGTAATATATATATAGTGTGTGTGGAGTGTATTTTAATATATATAGTGTTGTGTGTGTGTGTGTATATATTATAGTGTGTGTGTTGTGTGTGCTGTGTGGTGTTGGTGTGTATATAATAATAGTGTGGGTGGTCTATAGTGTTAGGTGAGTGTGTAGTGTGTGTATATATGATGTGGGTGTGTACGTGTGTATATATATATAAATATGGAAGTGTGTGTGTGTGAAGTGTATATAATAATAGTGTGTGTGGGTCGTGTGTTGTGTGTGTGGGGGGGGTGGGGAGGTGTGTGTGTGTGGGGGGGGGGGTGTGTGTCATATATCTATATTACCTAGTGTAGTGTGTGTGTGTGTGTGTTGTGTTGTGTTGTGTCGTGTGTGTGCGTTTATATAATAGATGTGTGTGGTTTGTGTGTGTGGTGTGTGTGTTGTGTGGTTGTGTGTATATAATATATATCGTATGTGTGGTTGTGTGTGTAGTGAGTGACTTGTACTATATCCGTGTGTGTGTTGCTTGTGTGTGTGATGGTGTGTGTATATATTATATATAGTGCGTGTGTGTGTGTTTATTTATAATAATAGTTGTGGTGATGTGGTTGTGTCGTATATATATATATATAAAGGTGGTGTGGGTGGTGTGTGTGTGTGTGTAGTGTGTGTATATATATATACGCTGTCCGTGTGTGTGTTGTGTGGGTATATTATATAGTGAGGTGTGTGTGTGTCGTGGGTGTGTGTGTGGGCGGGGGGGGGGGGTGTGTGTGTGTGAGTGTTGTTGTGATGCTGTGTGTGTGTGTGGGGTGGGTGTGTGGGGGGGGGGTGGTGTGTGTGTTGTGTGTGTGTGTGTGTGTGTGTGTGGTGTGGGGGGTGTGTGGGGGGGGGGTGGTGTGTGAGGGGGGTGTGTGGGGGGCGTGTGTGTGTGTGTGGGGGTGAGGAGGGGGTGTGTGTGTGTGTGGTGGTGGGTGCATGTATAATAGTTGGTATTACTAGTAGTGTGTGTGTGTGTGTGTATATTATATGTGTGTATATCAGTGGTTGCTGTGTGTTGTGTCGGTGTGTGTAGCTGTGTGTGTGTGTATATATAGTCTATAATATGAGTGTGTATAATAGGGAGTGTGTGTGACGTGTGTGTGTGTATATATATATATAGTGTGTATATAGTGTGTGTGTGTGTGATATATAGTGTGTGTGTGATGTGTGTATATATATAGTGTGTATTATAGTGTGTGTTTGTGTGTGTGTATACTAAGTGTGTGTGTGTTGTGTGTGGTCGATGTGTAATATGAGTGTATATATAATATATAGTTGTGTGTGTGTGTGTGTGTTTGTGGTGGTGTTGTGTATATATATATAGAAGTGATGTCGTGTGTGGGTGTGTGTGTGTATATTTATATAAGTGTAGAGTGTGTGCTGTGAGAGTGTGTGTGTTGTGTGTGTGTGTATATTATACGTGTGTTGGTTTATCGTCATGTTGATATATATATATATATAGGTGTGTGTGTTGTGTGTGTGTGGTGTGTTTAGTGTGTGTGTGGTGTATTAATAATATCAATGTGATGTGGTAGTGCGGGTGTGTGGTTGTGTGTGTTGTAGGGCTGATAATGTGTGTCTTACTCATAATTTACTATAAGTGTGTGTGCTAGCGTGTTGTGTATATTTATAAGTGTCGTGTCGGGTTGTTGTGTGGTGTATATATAGTGTGTGTGTGTTGGGTGTGTTGTGTGAGTGTATATATATATAATAGTGTGTGTTGTGTTGTGGTTGTTGTGTAGGTGTGTAATATATATAATATATATATATTAATAAGTGTGTGTGTGTGGCTTGTATATAGTAGTGTGGTGTAGCTGTATATATTAATAGTGCTGTCTTGTGTGTATATAGTGTTGTGTTGTGTGTCGTATATAGTGTGATGTGTGTGTGTGTGTCGTGTGATGTGTGTGTGTGTGTGTCGTGTCTGGTGTGTGTGTATATAATAGTATAGTGTGGTATATGTATTATAGTGTGTGTTATCTATATATATATTATGTGTGTGTGTAGTTGTGTGTATATATTATATTAGTGGTGTAATTGATATTATAGTGCATAGTGTATTTGTATATAACTACTATAGTCGTGTGTATATTTATATACGTGTTGTGGGTGTGTGTGTGTGTGTGGTGTGTGTGTGTGGTGTTGTGTGTGGTGTGTGTAAATATATATATGTTGTGTGTGATATATTATATAATATATAGGTGTGTGTGTGTATATATATATAATATATAATAGTGGAGTGTAGTGTATATATATATATATATAACAGTGTGTGTGTGTGTGCTGTGTGTATATATATATATAGTAGTGTTGTGTAGTGTGTGTGAATATCTATAAATCAGTTGTGTGTGAATATAACTTATTGTGTGTCGTAGTCGTGTAGTCGGTGAGTGTGACCGTGTGTGTTGTATGTATATATATATTATATATATATTGTTGTGTGTGTATATATATATAATATAATATGTTGTGTCTGTGTGTGTGTGTGTGTATATATGTGTGTTGTGTGTGGGTGTATATTATCAATATATGTGTCGTGTGTGTAGCTGTTGGCTGTGTGTATATTATATATCATGTGTGTGAGTGTGTTGTGTGTGTGTAGTGTGTATATATATTATGTGTGTGCAGTGTGTCCGTGTGTGTAGTGTGTGTGTATATATATATAGTGTGTGTAGTGTGTGTGTGTAGTGATGTCGTGTAAGTGTGCTATATATATAATAGTGTGTGATAGTGTTATTTCGGTGTAGTGTGTGTGTGTGTGAGTGTGTGTGTGTGTACTTTTATATAGTGTGAAGTGTGTGTGTGTTTTGTGGTCCGTGTGTCAAATATATAGTAGTGTGTGTGTGGTGTGTGTGTGTGTGTGTATAATAATATATTACTGTGTGCTGTGGTGTAAAATATATGTGTGAGTGTGTGTGTTGTGTGTGTGTTTAAAAAATAGAGTGGTGTGGTGTGTGTGTGTGTGGAAAGTATTATGAGTGTGTGTGTATATTCATATAGTGTGTGGTGTCGAGTGTGTAGTGTGTGTGGTATATAGGTATGATATAGTGTTGTGCTGTGTGTATATATATAGTGTGTGTGTTGTGTGTGTGTGGTGTGTGTTTTAGTATATAGCTGGTGTGTGAGTGGTGTGTGTTTGTGTACCATATAATAGTGTGATGGTGTGTCTGTGTGTGTGGTGGTGTGTTAGTGTGTGTGGTGCGAGTAAGTATGTAACACTATAATATATAGTGTGTGTGTGTGTGGAGTTTGTGTGTGTGTATATATAATAGTGTGTGTGTGGTGGTGTGGGGTGGTGGTGTGTGTGTGGGGACCGGGGGGGGGAGGGGTGTGTGTGGTATGTCGTGTGTGTGTGTGTGTGAGTGGGGTGTGTGTGTGTGTGTGTGGGGGGGGGTTGTGTGTGTGTGTGTGTGTGTGTGTGTGTCGTATGCTGTTGTGGGGGGGTGGGTGTGTGTGGAAGGTGGGGGGGGGGGGTGTGTGGTGTTTGTGTGTGTGTGTGTGTGTGTGTGTTGTGCTGTGTGTGTGTGTGGGGGGTAATATCGGTGTGGGGGGGGGGGGGTGTGTGTGTTTTGGTGTGTGTGTGGCGGGGGGTCGGGTGTGTTGTGGGGGTGTGTGTGGTGTGGGGGTGTGGTGGTGTGTGTGGTGTGTGTGGTGTGGTGTGTGTGTGTGTGTGCGGGTGTCGTGTGCGGGGGTCGTGTTGTGTGACCTTCGGAGGTGTGTGTGTGTGGGCGGAGTTGTAGTGATGGGGGCCGGGGGAGGTGTACGGTGGTGGTGGTGTGTGGGGGGTGGGTGTGGGTGGTGGTGTGTGGTGGTGTGTGTGTGTGGTGTTTATAAATATCATGTGTGGCAGTGTGTGTGTGTGTATATATATAATAGAGTGGGTCTGTGTGTAGTGTGTGTGTTGTCGTGTGTGTGTTGAGATGATGTGAGTTGTGGTATGTATAATATATATATAGTCGTGTGATGTGTTGGTTGAGTGTGTTATATATAGTGTGTGTGTGGTGTGTAGTGTGTGTGTTGTGTGGGTGGTGCGGGGTTTGTTTGACGGAAGGGGGTGGGTCGGGGAGGTGGGGCGGGGAGGTGGGGAGTACGGGGTAGTGGTGTTGTATGTGTGTGTGTGTGTGTGTTGTGTTGTGCTGTACGTGTTGTGTGGTGGGGGGGGGGGTGTGTGGTGTAGTGTGTCGTGAGTGTGTGTGTGTTGAGGGTGGTGTGGGGGGTGGGGTGGGAAGAGGGGTGGGTTGGGTGTGTGTGGGGGGACGTGGGGGGGGGGGGGTTGTGTAAGTGTGTAGTGTTGTGTGTAGTGTGTGTGTGGTTGTGATGGAGTGTGTGTGGGTAGGGGTGGGCTGAGGTGTGGTGGGGGGGGGTGGTTGTGTGTGTGAGTGCTTGTAGTTTGTGGTGGTTGTGTATTGTGGGGGGGATGTGGGGATAGGGGGGGGGTCTGGGGGGGGGCGATTGCGTGGGGGTGTGTGGTTTGTGTGGTTCGGTGTGTGTGGGGGTGTGTTTTGTGGGGGGGGAGGTGTTGTGTGATGTGGGGCTGTGTGTGTGGTGTGGTGTGTAGTGTGTGTGTGAGGGGATTGTTTGGGGTGCTTGTGGTGTGGGAGGGTGTGTGTGTGTGTGAGTGAGGGTGTGTGTGGAGGGGTGTGTGGTGTGTGATGTTGTGTGTTGTGTGTGGGTCTGTGTGTGTGTGTTGTTGGTGTAGTTTGTGTGTGTGTGCGTCGTGTGTGGGGGAGGGTGGTGTGGTGGTGTTGTGATATATATAGTGTATATTTGTAATTATTTATATAGTGTTTATCATAATATTTATATATATATTTTATATTGTGTATACAACCCCCTCCCCCCACCCCCCCTATATATATATATAATATATATATAGTGTGTTTATATATATATATATATATACTATATAGTTATATATTGTATTTAGTGTAATATATATATATTTTATATATAGTGTTATATATAGATATTATATATATAGTGTATATATATATATATAGTGTATATATAGTATATATAGTGTGTATATATATTTATATACTATATATATATATATATAGTGTATATATATAGTGGTATTTTATATATAGTGTGTATATAACTATATATAATATATATATATAGGTATATATATAGGTGGTTATATATAGTGTGTTTATATAAATAAATATATATTTATATATATATAGTGATAGATAGTGTGTATATAAATTATATATATATAATTATATTTAGTGTATATATATATCTATATAGATTTATACCATATATATGTATATGTGTGTTATATGTGGATTATAATAGTGTATGTATATAGTGGTTTGTGTGTAATATATATATATATATAGTGTGTATATAATTATAGAGCCAGTTGTGTATATATATTATATAATATATATATATTATACACACACACACACACAATAATTTATATATATATATATACCACACATAACATAATACCACACTAATATATTTATATATATATATACACACATATATTCATAAATATATATATTTTATATATATAAATATATATATAGCATATATACACACACACATACATTACACACACACACATTACATATAGCATATATACACACACACACATTACATATAGTACACACACACACTTGATATATATACACACACATATATAAACTATTATATTATATATATATATATATATATATACACACACTAATAATATATTATTATATATATATATAATAATATTTATATATATATATATATATACATACACACATACATAAACTAATTATATCTTTTTTATTTATATATATATATATATTCACACACACACCTATATATATATACACACACCAACACACACACACCAATAAATTTATATTTATACCACACTACAACAATAATATATATTATATACACACACATTTCACACACTTATATATATATATATATATATAGTATATATACACACACACTTAATTATAATATACATACAGACACTATATATATATATATATATATATAATATATATTTATATATATATAAATATATATATATCTTAAATTGTGTATAAATGTCTACTTTGTAACTAACACCAACACTCTGCAAATAGATAAAATAGATTAAAGAGATAAGCTGTACAAATCAGGAGAGGTATTCTGTTTTACAAAGTGTTTGCTATGGCTGTCGTTACTCCTAAGGGCACATTCTGGGCCAGTGAGGGTCTACCACTTGCTCAGGTTTGTAGGCGCCAGGGGGGACATTTGCACTGTACTGTAATTTTCGGCACTTTGCCACAAGCTGCCTACTGGTGCCATCCCCTTCAGAACGATCCACATTGATAAATTTGAACAGAGTCATTTTGCTACCCGTTCTCCCAGAAATGGAAGACAGGCATACAGGTCTATGGGCCCACGTTCAGGCCCTGCTAGCGTGCTGTTTACTCCCAGTGTTTGCTCTGTCTAATCAATCGGCTCTTCGGCCCCAGCCTGGCTGGAAATACATGGAGAGATGAAATTCCTCCCAGGCCATGTCTCCTTACTTATAAAATGCCTTTATGTAGCTGCTCATCTAGTTTACAGCACTTCTAATTTACAGAGGAAACACCTTCCTTCCAGCCTCCATGGGGCAGTGAAATGGAAGGTCTACTGCAATGTTTGCCAAACAAATATTTACACGTTAGCATTTTTTTGACCAACAGCTGCACAAAGTGACCCCCACTCCCTGCTCAGAAGATAGCAGACAGCAAGCTGTAGAGAGAGAAAGGGATCCTGCTCCCACTATCCCCCACTTTCCCCCTGGTGAGGTCATGGAATATCTCTGTAGTTATACCCAGGGACCCCTGAAAGTTGCTACATATACCCACACACCTACTGGGAACAGGAGACGGAGGACAGCTCTGCTTGTCTCCATTTATCACACTGTAACCCTTGATGTGGACACTCGCACTATTGATCTCAACCTGAACAGGAAGCTGCAAACGCACAGTCCCTCAAGTACTCAAATGGAATCAATGGGAGGCTGCAAGCGCCTCATCACAGCCATAGATTTACAATTGACAACAAGCAGACGACAAGCATTGGAGCTGCCTAGAACCTCAGATCATCTGATGAGGGACGGCAATCAAATCTGTCTCCAACCACCAGATCAATACTGATCCAAGAACTCTATTCCCCAACAGTGACATTAACAAGTGCCAGACCACACTTTTACTATACGTCCGACATGTACAGACCAGAGCCAACAGGCTGCAACATTAACATCCTTCTGCTCAGCTGTGTATTATAGGTGCCACATACTCTGGTGCCAACTAAGGGCACCACACAAGTCACAGAGCAGCTATAGTTAGCCCTTCATCCTATTTTCTAGCATTGCTATGTGCCTGGACTGAGATCCGGGCTCAGCTAAGGCCTCCAGAGGGGCTCAGATGTGGGCACAATCCTGCAGTAAATGATACTGGATTAAGAGATTCCTGGTCCAGATATAGCACTGACATATAATACCAGGCAACCCCCTCATCATCTATGTACAGGACACTACCGAGTTCCCTAATCCACCTATATACTGATGACTGTATAGAGTTCCCCAATCTACAGAGTACTCTCCCTTCATCCGATATAAAGGACACTGTACATATTTTGAGTTCCCTATCCATCTATATACAGGATGACTGATACAGAATTCTATCATCTACAGCAGTTACTCTTCCCTTCAATCTATTATACAGGGACACATGTACAGAGTTCCCTAATCATCTATATACAGATGACATGTACAGGAATTCTATCTACAGCAAGTACTTCTCCCTTCATCTATATACAGGACACTGTACAAGTGCCCTCTATTCCAGCTATATAAAGATGAATGTATAGAGTTCCCCAATCTACAGAGTACTCTCCCTTCATCTATTAAAGGACCACATGTACAGAGTTCCAAATTCAAAGCTTTTATACAGATGGACTGTAACAGAATTTATCATATACAAGCAAGTACTCTCCCTTTCTCTCATCTATTATACAGGGACCATGTACAGAGTTCCCTATTCCAGCTTATTACAGATGACTGTATAGAGTTCCCCCAGTCTACAGAGTACTCTCCCTTCATCTATATACAGGACACTGTACAGAGTTCCCTAATCCATCTATATACAGATGACTGTACAGAATTCTATCATCTACAGCAAGTACTCTCCCTTCATCTATATACAGGACACTGTACAGAGTTCCCTATTCCAGCTATATACAGATGACTGTATAGAGTTCCCCAATCTACAGAGTACTCTCCCTTCATCTATATACAGGACACTGTACAGAGTTCCCTAATCCATCTATATACAGATGACTGTACAGAATTCTATCATCTACAGCAAGTACTCTCCCTTCATCTATATACAGGACACTGTACAGAGTTCCCATTCCGCTATATACAGATGACTGTATAGAGTTTCCCCAATCTACAGAGTACTCCTTTCCCCTTTTCATCTATATACAGACCACTGTACAGAGTTCCCTAATCCATCTATATACAGATGACTGTATAGAGTTCCCCAATCTACAGAGTACTCTCCCTTCATCTATATACAGGACACTGTACAGAGTTCCCTATTCCAGCTATATACAGATGACTGTATAGAGTTCCCCAATCTACAGAGTACTCTCCCTTCATCTATATACAGGACACTGTACAGAGTTCCCTAATCCATCTATATACAGAAGACTGTACCCTCCCTTCATCAATATACAGGACAATAAGAAACCTTCACCCCATCTATATACAGGCCACACTATAGAATACTCTCTCTTCTTTTACATACAGGCCGATGTATTAAGTACCCTCTGCCCATTCACGTACAAACAATTATAAAGAGTACCTTCCCCCTAAACTATTTAGAGCTCACTATATACAGCCCCCTGTATAACATTTCCTAACCCCCTATCTATACAAAGGCAACTACATCCATTTTCAAACACGCTCAACCTCCAGTCTATATAGAGGCCATGGTATAGGGCTGCCCAGCTATATACAGTAGATTCCACTGCATAGAACTAACTTCTAAACAGGCCATGGGATAGAGCTCCCCCAGCTTTATAGAGGCAACTGTACAGATCCCCCAGCTATATAGAGGCAACTGTACAGATCCCCCAGCTATGTATATAAGCCACTGTATGGAGATCTCCTGCCAAAATCTGTATAAGGCACAGAGGTACAGAGATCCCCATCTACATTAAGACCACTGTATACAGCCCCCTTCATGTATACAGAGGCCACCCTATAGTAATCCCTGATGAAAACAGAAGTCACAGCATATAACTACCCCCCATCTATGTTGTGTCCACCATATAGAGGCCTTCCCCCAGCTATACAGAAGCCACAGTATAGAGACACCTAAACTAAACAGAAGCCACAGTGTGGAGACACCCCCACTATGGAGACATGCTCGAGTTATGAATAGCCCACCCCAGCTACAGACTCCTCAGTATAGGGACCTCCTCCCCAGCTATACACAAGTCACACTATAGAGACCACCCCCCAGCTACACAGAACCAACAGCATAGAGACCCCCAAAACCCCCAGAATATAGAACCCCAGGAAAGCGACCAAATCCCCACTTATAAAGCCACAATTTTTAGAGACCCCTCCCCCCTATTAAAGCCACAATATAGAGACCACCCCCTCTATATAGAAGCCACAATATAGAGACCACCCCCTCTATATAGAAGCCACAATATAGAGACCCCCCCCCAAAAGAAGCCCAAAATTTGGGGCCCCCCCAAATAGAAGCCACAAAAAGGAAACCCCCCCTCTAAAAGAAGCCCCATTTTAAGACCCCCCCAGTTATAGAAGCCACGTATAGGCCCCCCCTCCAGATTTTAAAGCCACGTAAGAACCCCCCCCCCAGTTTCAGAAGCCACAGATAAAACCCGCCCAAATAAATTACCACAATAGAACCCCCCCCCAAATAAGAAGCCACAGTATAGAGCCCGCCCCCTCTATATAAAGCACAATTTTAGCCCCCCCCCTCTATAATAGAAGCCACAGTATAGAGCCCACCCCCCAGGTATACAGAAGCCACAGTATAGAGCCCGCCCCCTCTATAATAGAAGCCACAGTATAGAGCCCGCCCCCTCTATAATAGAAACCCCATATAAGGCCCCCCCCCCCCATATAGAACCCCAGTATAGAGCCCCCCCCCCATAAAGAAGCCACAGATGAGCCCCCCCCCCTATAAAAGCCACAGTATAGAGCCCCCCCCCCTATAAAAGCCACAGTAAAGCCCCCCCCCCAAAAATAAAGAAGCACATAATAAGCCCCCCCCAGGGGATACAGAAAAACCCCGTATAAAGAGCCCCCCCCCCGGAAAAAAAGAAGCCACAGTATACAGACCACCCCCCAGGTATACAGAAGCCACAGTATACAGACCACCCCCCAGGTATACAGAAGCCACAGTATACAGACCACCCCCCAGGTATACAGAAGCCACAGTATAGAGCCCACCCCCCAGGTATAAGAAGCCCCAGTTAGGCCCCCCCCCAATTATAAACCCCCCCCGGGGGGCCCCCCCCCCCCCTTTAGGCCCCCCCCCCCAAGGGGGAACCCAAAGCCCAAAGATAAGGCCCCCAACCCTCCCAGGGTATAAAAAAAAACCCCCCAGTTCCCGGGCCCCCCCCCGGGGTTTTTCCCCAGAAACCACCCCGTATTACCAACCCCCCAGGGGGAAAACCCCCGAAGGGGCACGTTAGACCCTCAGGATCGAACCCGGGGGGTTGGGCCCCCACCCCCCATTTTAACCCAGGAGCAAAAAGAAGAAGACAAAAGGGCCCCCGGGGAACGAGGGCCAAAAAGGGAAATTAAAGCCCACCTTCCCCCCTGTTAAACAGAAGGGCCTACAGAAAAGCCCCCCCGGGGACGGGGACGTTTCCCCCCCCCC
>JAODAL010002039.1:0-208510 GCA_025379985.1 Phyllomedusa bahiana
ACTTTTTTAAGGGGATATTGTATGGGGTGTGGGGGCTTGGCCCGGGTGATTTTTTTTTCCAGTGGCCTGGCTGACAGTATTCCTTTGTTACATCATGTTTGGAGATGTTCACTTCAAATGCTGGGTAAGTGAGTGGCACGGCATGCGACCCCGATTGGGGGTTGGGTTTTTTTTTTTTTTTTTTTTTTTTTGGGGCCCAAAGGAGTTCCTATTAATTTTTTAAAAAATTTTGGATAACATCTTTGGAAATGTCTTATATTATAATTTTGGCAGCCCCCAAATTGAGTTTTTCAAGTTTTTACTTTAGGCAAACATGCAAAAAAATTCCAAGGGGCTAAAAATGTAGTCCGTCAAAGTGAATCAGACGAACCCACTTGAAAAAATCGACCGTCATTTTTTTTCGCCCTGAGGGATCAAAAAGGGGGGTTTTCCAAAAAAGTAATTCCCTTACCAAACGGCGATCTCCCGTCTTGGGTTTAAAAAAGGGGCGCTGTGTTTAAAAAAAAAAATCCCTCTTGTGTGTCATCACCCCCCTATGCACTTTCCCTGATACTGGGTCTCTGTAGTTGGTAAACTTGTTTGGCTAATCCAAGGGGATAATGATTGTGCACAGGAGAAAGATGGATCCGAACGGGCAGTGTTCTTTCTTTTTTTTTTCAAAACTGATGCAGGGGGGGGGGGGGATAGCAGGGAGGTCTGATGTTTATCGTATTAATTACAACCACGGGATTCTCTATCAAAAGACACGGATCTTTTCCCCCCGATCCTTAAAAGTGTTCATTTTCCCCTGATCATAAAAGTTAAGAAGCGCGGGGCCAGATCAGTCCTGGCCCGTGTCAAATAAAACTGTCAGGAAACAAAGGGATGAAAGGGAAAAGGCTGTGGGACTCACAAGCTTCCTTTTTTTTTTAATGCATATATTTAAAAAAAGATTAAATACCATTTTTGGGGGATCCCAGTCAACATTAGATTGGGGCAAAACCCCCCTTTAATGGGTATGTGCAGACTGCCCATTAAAATTAATGGGAGTCAGATTACACAAGGTTTTTAATGTGGAATCCACGTCCAATTCCTTATTAAAAGCCAGTGTTCACAGTATGTGGAGACGGTTTCTATGTTACCAACTTGATAACCGTTAACTATTTTACTCTGGATTATTAAAGTTCTAAATTAACAGTAGATTCTCCCAAACTGGATTTTAAACTTCCCATTTGCATAATTTAGTCATAACCTGGTGTAAAGAGTATTTGTGCTGACTATACAAGTCTGATGGCACAACATGACACTGTGCTGCAAATTTACACATGTATATATGAGACACTACCCTGTAAAACCGTATTGGTACTTCATACTTGCATTGATATTTCTTCGCCTTGGACTTGTCTCTTTACTTATTCTATAATAGTAGCACTGGTGACACTGGAAATGATAAAACATATAAACTGCCTAAAGGAATTCGAGGTTATGATGCTGCATCTCACAGAGGCAGTAGCAGCGATAGTGGCTGCTAACACTTGTTCCACGTTGATGATTTGTCAAAAGCTATTTTCATAAGGCTGCTTGTTCTGATTGTGTAAACTAACTGTTCAGGTCACTTCTATTCAGAGAGATTGAAATTTTCCATACAGTGTATGTGGTCTGCTGGGTTATGTAATAAATTTAGAACAACTGCCATAGAAAGAGGCCATGCATAATGTAACTCACAACGTGCCATCTTTTTCTGATCAAAGAAATGTATTACCAACATTTTAATTTTTTAAAAAAATTAAAACCAGGTGATTGAGATATAGATAGATTTTTTTTTTTTTTTTGCGGTTGGCCTGAGCTGCTTATAATCGCCTTTAGGCTATGTCTCCATGGCATTGGACAAAAAATGAACTGAAAACCAAATACTAAAAATATTCATATAACTGAGGGTTTTTTCTCCACTGCTTGAAGCTGCTGAAAAAAAATGACCGTTTTTGCCGCTTTTGTGCTTTTTATTTTTGCAGATCTGCACAGTAATAGTTTTGCGATGTATGTCTGCAATAAACGTGCAAAAAACGTCCACTGCTTTACATAGACTCCACTAGTAAATTTTCTGCCCGGCTCAATTGATTTATGCAACACGTTTCAAAAACGACCAACAAATAAAATGAGCAGAAAAAAAGACGTTCTGTGGAGACAACAGATCGTTTTTACTGTACAAAACTAAGGGATATCTTTTCAGTTGTGTGCAGTGGAGACAGAGCCTTAGGCTATGTTCACATGGTGTACTTTCGGTACACATTTGACTGCGTATTTGGTCTCTAATCCGGGCGAGATGTGCGCCGAAATTACAGTAATCTATAGTTCTCATAGAGAAGAGAACTATGGACTACGCGTCCTCCCCCCGCTCGTACAATACCATCGTATTGTACGCGCGGGGAGATAAATGACATGTCAACATATCTATGGGGCCCCCTCCCGCGCCACGGGAGTACGCGCTGATCAGACAAACGATGTACTGCGGCGCGTACTGTACATGCCGCAGTACATCGTGTGACCATAGCCTTAGAGAGATGCTTTATAGCAGGCATATGTACCAAAGGAGCCTGTGAACAGGAGCTGACTGACTTGTATAGAAGAGCATTTTAGGCATGCTTTGTGGCCTAGGAAGATGTGTCTATGCAGTAAGTGAGAGGAAGTGACCATCATCTAATATGAATGGTGGGACTCCTTTCTCTGTAATCCTGCCTGTGATGGTGATGAGGCAAAAATCAACAAAATGTTCTAAAAATCAGCATAAAAACATTATTCAAACAATAATTCTTTTCTGATCACATTTCCTTGCAGCAGTCATCGACCCTTCAGATAAAAATAACTAAAATAAAATAGCATGCAGTAAACTAAATGACATATATGCAGAAATACACATATACACTAAACACAAAACGTTAGGAATATTTGGCTTTGGGTTTAAAATTTTCAGAATAAACAAAAATTTTTCCTTGAAATTTTAATTTTTAAAAAACCAAAAAAAGACCATATGAACTCTAGAATTTCCCCAAATGTTTTAATGTACTTTTTTTGCACAACTTCCTTATCTCTTTTAAAAAGGAGGGTTAAAGGCCCAAAAATTCCCCCAAAAGGTGTTTTAACCCTGAATCTTTCCAAATAAATTTTGGGAATCAATTTGAAAATTTGGGGTTTAAACCGTCCCCTCATTATGCTGTTACCATTTTTTTTTTTATGAAAACCAAGACAACACATTACAATTGATCAACATACCTTTGGGATTGTGGGGCTTTTAAGCAGGATTCTCTCAGACGGAAGTTGGGCACTGAGCTTAAAAGAGTCGGGATGTCATCAGGTTTTCAAGAGACCCGGAAGAGTCCAAAAAAAGGGAAAGAAGTGGGCATCCTTTTGGGTAAAACCCCACACTGATGACCCGCTTTCCCTTGTAAACCATTTTTCCCGCGGAAATTTTTTGAAGAAAGCCCCTTGAATGATAAACACCAAAATGGTTTACATCAGAAAACCCCTTGTAACCGTTTTAAAAACATCAAAGGGCTGTGTGCTAGAGGACCTGTCCCCAAACCCCCAGGGAAAAGCATCCATCGTCTTGCAATGGACCCCGAGAGCCCCAAACCCCGCAGAGGGACCGCTTTTGTAAACAGCCAGGTCCCGGAAATTTGGGCAGGTTTCTCCCCTTTCCGTTTTTTCTACCACATACCACGCTAATGTAAACTGTTTCAAATGGTCTGATGTGACACTTGGTGCCTCTCGCCTCCCCTTTAAAAGGCCTGGAGTTTTTGCGGCATTCATTTTTTCCGGTTTTCCCAGGGGAAATTTGGGTTTCAATGAACGGGCCATCAGTGTGTATGGGGCCAAAGGACGTCCCCTTTTTTGGGCCTTTTTGTTTATTTTCCAGTCCCTCCTATCTCTGTTGCCCAACCTTCTGATTACCCCTCTTAGACCCTAAGCTCAGTGACCACTTCCGTCAGGGAGCATCCTGCTTGAAGTCTCGCAATGGCGAGGTACTGTTGATCTTGGTCTCTTTATGTCAAAATGTGAACAGCAGGATGAGGACTGTTTAAATCCCAATTCAAATTGATTCACTAAATTTATTGGGCGATTCAGGGATCAAACACCTGTTGGGAATTTTGCCATTAAGCTCCTTGTTAGTCTATGTTCACACGGCTTAACTGCGGGACGTATTTCGCCCTGCAATTACGCCATGTGTATGGGTTGGGGCGGGGGGGCCGGCAGCTCGCCGGCCCCATAGACATTCATTATTCTCGCGCATTACCCCCTGGAAAAAATTGACAATGTCACTTCTCTCCCCGCTCGCCGTATTGTGCAAGCGGGGAGAGGAGGCGTAATCCAACGTCCCAGAATAAGCCGTGTGAACATAGCCTTAGAGATCAGTGTTTCAGTACTTTTTGCACAACTTGCTGAACAGCTGGACATGTGCATTCTAAAGTTTAGAGATGGGATCATTTAGTGCGTTTAAAAAAAAAAATGAATAAAAGATAAAATAAAATAAATGTTATGTTCATCCTGAGTTTTCAACCAAAAGCCAATATCTCTAACTTTTTGTGAGGAGTGTACTGTAGCAATACTGGACCAACCTGAAATGTGCTTTACAAGTCATGCAGGGTCATGGAAGATTCGTCAACAGTGTTCTCTCATGAAATGTTGGTTTCGTGACACGTTGCTGGTAAAATAAATGCTATTGCCCCTTTTAATTTTACAGCAGTGCTCTGCCAAGTGATATGAGCTGTTGAACTTTTAGGATCCTTCCAATTATATAAAATTGTATCTACACAGTTAGTATACTGGTACCACTTGACTATGTTGGAGTACGGCCAAGTATTTTAGGTTTGAAAATCTAAAAATATTTTACATGCAAACTGCATTAAACCAGTAGCCAGTGTACCTATAGTCCAGGGGAAGGCAAATGCATACTGTGCTTTCACATTAGTGATTAGCGCGGATTAAAGAAGTTTTTCTAGAGAAGGTCGTTACGCACGCGGCAATACCAAATCCACGTAATTTATTTTTTAGCTTTTTAACGAGACTTGTATCCGTGATCTAAAGACTAGTCCAGGACTAGTCCCTAAAAATATCTATCCTGCTAAATTTCTTGAAAATGTGAAAAATTACTACTAAATTTCTAAGTCCCCTCATGTCATAAAAAAAATTTAAAAAATGATGACAACGTACAGTTGACATATGGTAGATGCTAGCAATAAACTATTTTGTGCAGAATAACTGTCTTACATGCAGACATTTTTTAACTTTAAAATGGCAAATTTTTTAAATTTTCCCAAAGGATTGTATGAACCAAAATTTCTAACTTAAAGGGGTTGTCTCTTTACATCGATTCATCTTACCTCAGTCCTGTTTTCTTGGTTTCACTTTGAATTCAGGGGTGTGTTTACTGGCTTCTACTAGGCTGCAGTAGAAGCCAGGTCTGTAGCTATAGCAACCAGTGCTGGAAGCCATCAGGGTAGAAATAAACAAGTCTGTAGCTATAGGGGATCTGGAGAAGCTGATGCAGTCCATACAAGAGGGATATCTAGGATAGGTAGGACACGGTTAATGGACATATATTACAAAGTGACTTGTTTTTGAAAGATTTTTAACATAAAAAGCAATCCTTGTAGTGAGACAACCCCTTTAAAGCACAATGTGTCACGAGAAAACAGTCTCAATCACATGGATAGGTAAAAGTATCAAAAAGTTTTTCCCCACATAAAGTGACACATGTCAGATTTTAAAAACGTGGCTCTGCCCGGAAGGTCAAACCTGGCTGAGGCAGTAAGGGGTTTGTTTTATAGCTGCCCCCACTCTCTATTGATGATAATCAGTTGGCAAAACTGAGCTAACTAGAATTTGTACTATAAAGATATACAAGCCCGATTTATGCTAGCAAGGAGCCCATTTATTTACATCCAGGAAGTCAAAACCAGGTACTGTCTGTCTTTCTTATCCCTATACTTTTTATTTTTATGTGACACACGGTTGAAATGCAAAACCGTCCTCTGTTTTGCCATCGGCAATAAAGTTATTATCCTTAAACACAGGTAATGAATCCGAAGTACCACCCTGAGAAATCTTATTAGGAGTTAAGGACGAGAGCAACATGGAGATAGACTAAAATGCAGATGGACCGGCAGAGGCTGCAGGCTCAGCATGTGCAAATTAAAAGTTGAGGTGCAAACAAGGTCATCTACGAAGTCAGCAAGCTGTCCTCCAATGAAGGTCCAAGTGACATTTCATACAAGTGTGTGCCATCTGTGTTAAGGGCAGCCTGGTATATAACCAGCAAGTCAGATTTTCTAGAGGTGCTGCTGCTGCAGAGAATATAATGTGGAGATTCTTCTATCATATAATATGAAACTACTGCTTTCTCTGCTAATCATTTAATAGACAGGCAGTCCTCGACTTAAATCTGTCCCCTAGTTACAAATGGAGACTTATGGTGCGTGCTGGCACTTGTAGTTCCTTGTTCCACAGCAGATAGTAGCTGTGGAATGACAAGTGCCAGCATGCCACAGCAGCACATGAGGTGAGAATGAGGTGAAATCTTGTATATAATTGCATTTAGACATGACAAATAACTTCCCTAAGTAAAGGCAACGTTAATACCTTAGTGAAAACACGTGTAGATGACAACCATAGATATTTTCACAATTTTTTTTTTAATGGTAAGCCCATATACCAATGCCAAATCCTACGTTCTTTTGGGACCTGGGAAAAGGAGCAGAGCTTATATTCCTCTTCCTTTTTAAATTAACTTAGTATACCTTGAGAAACAGTTAATGCAGCCTATTTTTATGTGTGGGGGGGGGGGAGAAAATTGTGCAGTAGAGTTTGAAATGGAGAAAGCGCCCCCCTCCCACCACCAAGTCTTGGGATTGCCGATATATTGCTGAGGAGCAGGAAGGTGTGCGATCAATTTCATAGTAGTTGATGGAGAAGTGGCTACAGCAGGTTCAACTAAAGTAGGAGATCATCAGAAGGAACTGGACAGCCTCTTTCTGACAACTTAATATCCACCGACTCTTAAAATGCTCGAGTTTCTCTGGCTTAAGGCATGTCAACCTAAGGCAGGGGGTCTTAAGCAGATGTGCACAGACTGTTTGGGGGTCCATGGAAAACTTTCCGGGGGTCCGTGAGCTTTAACTGAAAAAAAAAACAACTCATTTTTATTTTCTCAGACCTGTAACTGACATGTAACTGACATGTAGCATTTCCTTTGTTTATGAATGTATGCAATAAATTACTGTAGCATTCATTTCCTTTCATTAGTTTTTGCAAATCTCCAAAAATCAACAGGGAAACGCCCTCCTGCCACCTCAGCACCACTGAGAGTTCAGTTTACAGCTGTCCATAGCAGTCTATGAAGAGGGGAGCACAGGAAGTGGAAGTAAGAGATACACACAAGAAGCAGCATGGAGAACGTTAGGCTATGTTCACACGGGTTAAATTGGGACGCATTTCGCGGCGTACTGCGCTCTAATACGAGCGAAAGGTGCCCCAGTCATTATGGTAATTCATAGTTCTCATAGAGAACTATGGATTCCGCCTCCTCTCCCCACGCGCACAATACGCCGCGGGGGGGGGAGATAAGTGACATGTCATTTATTCACGGCGCTTACGCGCCGCTAGTAATGAATGTCTATGGGGCCGCCCCCCCCGCATCGCGTGAGCTCCCGAACACCCGCTGTAATTGCGGGGCGTACTGTATGCCCTGTAATTAGCCGTGAGAACAGCTCCTACACTCACTTGGGCTACGGCCCGTTTCCCTTCCATCCTCCAATCTACCTTATAGTGACTCGTTGAAAAAGGTCGGATGACCGAAACGTCCATAGTCACATATAATTATCTTTTCACCGGAGCTTGTAGTGAATTCCACAATAAAAATGTTTGTGTATTGCAACAAAAAACACTGAGTGTGCAGTCAATCTATCTAAAACTTGGATATATATGTCTTTTGACTCCTATACATATTTTTCATCACGGAGTGCCTTTCCCTACCATAACTTCCTTGAACTTAGCCTTAGGCAGAAGCAGTATAGCTCTAGCACTAAAAAGAGATGCTTGCTATACAGCACCATGTCTATCAGTGTGTCCATACGACAGTGACTAAATATCCGGTCTTTTGGATGGTTTTGGGGATGGTTCTCTCCACAGTTTGCGGATTCGCCCATACCCCATAACCATTTAATTGCACATCTTCTGCCCGATAACCGGGCGGAGGATTGTGTATCTTCAAATTTTTTCCAGAAGGCCGGCAGCTGAAAATCTTTTCAGTGTAGACTGCTGAATGGATTTTCTATTAAGGTCTATGGGGATGGTTTCTGGTCGGTTTTCAGACTGTTGCCAAATCTGCAAACCGTCTGAAAACCTGACGAGAAAACCATGCCGTGTGGACAGACGCTATGTGTCTCTCTGCTCCTCCCCGTCTCCTCTCAATAACCTGAGCACCTCTGCAAGATGGATTCTGTTCGTGATTTATGACCGAGCAGATAAGAAGGCAGGAGGGAGGGGGAGGAGGCTGATAAGAAAGCATTTTTCTCTGACATACACTTCTCACAAAAGTTCGGGATATTTGGCTATTGGTTGAAATTTCAGGATGAACATAAAATTTTTTTAACTTTTTTTTTAAATTAACTTAATGATCCCATCTCGTAACTGCAGAATCTTGTCCAACTGGTCAGTGTTTCAGTACTTTTTGCACAGCTTGCTGAGCTCTAACAAATAGCTTAAAGGGGTTGTCTCGCTACAATGATTGGGTTTTAATTTAAAGATCTTTAAAAAAACAAGCAGCTTTGCAATATATGTTCATTACAAATGTTCTACTGATTTTGAGCTAGCCCTGTTAGTATTACTACATCAGCTTCTCAAATTTCTATAGTAGCCGACCTGTAGATCCTTAACTTACTGGCTGTCAGGTCTGAATGACTCATCACCTTTGAAGACAGGTCAGAGCAGAGAGCCCCACCAGCACAGAATGCATCTGTACTAGAGGGAGGGGGGAGGGAGGACTCTGGCGTCTGTGTCCGAGCTGCTTGGATTAACCCTGTGTGTGCCTGCTTCCTCCTGCTCTCTACACAGATGAATGTGACAGCAGTGACCCTGTCTGTTACTATAATCATGATGTGTCTTTGGAACTGTGACTATACTAATACTATACAGATCAGGCATGTGATACTTTATGCTCTCCTGTATTAGTGAGACATCCTGAGTATAGTAACACTTCCCTTGTTGTTGCTGGAGATGTGGAGACTTGTAAGCTAAGCAGGGGATATAGGAACACTTGCATCCCCTCTGCTCTATTAGCACACAGCTTCATATTCCTCTCTACACTCCTAGATCAGCCCTCTCCTGCAACAGACCTAGGCAGGCACACACAGGGTGAACTCTGGCAGCAAACCCCCTCCCCCCCTGTATAGAAGTTACGTAGCTGCCTGTGTGCTGATGGGAGGGGGAAGAGGGAGCAGAACAGACAGACCAAGAAGCACGCCCCTCAGTTCAACTTACCAGGGACACTGACAGGCTGAAAGCTCGTAATGAGACAACTCCTTTAATGGCAAAATTCACAACAGATATTTGATGCCTGAATCGACCAATAAATTTAGAGGATCAATTTGAATTGGGATTTAAACAGTCCTCCTCATCATGCTGTTCACATTTTGAGACCAAGACAATGCCTCACAATTGATCAGCAGTACCCCGCTATTGTGCGACCTCAAGCAGGGTGCTCTCAGACGGAAGTAACCACTGAGCTTAGAGTGTTACAAAGTTTCATCAGCAGGTTGCAACAGAGAAACTGGAAGAGTCACAGAAAGGCAGAGACGTGGACGTCCTTTGACTCCATCACACCCTGATGAATACTTCATTGTAAACAATGCCCTGTGGAACCGGATGATTAATTCCACACAACTCCAGGCACGTTTAAGGGAGGAGAGAGGCAACCAGGTGTCACATCAGACCATTCGTAACAGTTTACGTCTGCGGGCTGTCGAGGGTACCTGACCACACCACCAGGCACAGTCATCATCGTGTTGCATGGGCCAAGGAGCATCTACGCTGAACAAGGTAACAGTTCTCAGTGCTGTTCAGTGATGATCGTCGATTTACTCCGAGCAGAAATGATGACCGCCAACAATGCTGGAGATGTCAAGGAGAAGTCAGTCACTGTTGTCACCAAACGAGTCTTTGGTGGTGATCAAGTGTGGGAGGTTTGTCTAGTCAGTACAGAACTGCCCTACGTTTATTGTGCCTCTGCATGAACAACACAGGGCTAATTTCGTCTTCATGGATGACAATCCTCGAGGTTGCATTATTAGGGAGCGGCTGTTGGAGACTGGGGGACCTCAGATGGAGTGGCCTGCACTTTCTCCAGACCTGAACCCCATAGAAAACCTGTGGGATCAGCTGAGTCACTATGTAGAAGCTCATAACCCTGTACCCCTGAACCTCAATGATCTGAGGAGCTCCCTTAAAGAAGAGTAGGATGCAATTTCTCAGCAGTCAATAACGCGACTTGTGAACAGCAAGAGACGTCGTTGTAAAGCTGTAACTGATGCTCAAAGCCACAAGACACGTTACTGAGACATTGACATTTTGATGGTGTATACCCCCCACTGCAGATTGATAATGCCAATCAGAGAAGATGTCACCTGTGAGTCCTCTGGTTTGGATCAGTGCTGTATTCATGGTCATGTGCTGGCAACCTGAACTGGTATCTGACCACTATGTGGTCCCTATATGGTGGTATTCTACATTATATTGGCACTCGTAGTACACTTGTACACTAAAAGTCAGTGTAGACCTTGGTTAAACCAGGTTGATCTACCAGGATTAACAGGAGAGGAGGTGGCAGTCTTGGGAGCCCCGATAGAGCTAGCAGAATTAGAAGCGGCAATTTCAAAACTGCAGAATAACAAAGCGCCAGGTCCAGATGGCTTTACCGGCGAATTCTTTAAGTCAGTAAAGACGCAAATAGCCCCCACCCTGCAGGCCCTTTTTAATACTTACCTATCTGGATCAACCATCCCACAGTCAATGAATACCGCCCACATCAAGGTTCTACCTAAAGAAGGTAAAGACCCGCATCAACCTTCCTCTTATAGGCCTATCTCGCTGATAAATGTGGACCTCAAACTATTAGCAAAAGTTATGGCGGACCGTCTGGCCCCATATATCCCAAAACTGATAGGGTCACACCAGGTGGGTTTTGTCCAGGGGAGGTCAGCAGTCACGAACGTGAGGAAAGTACTCCTAGTACTAGACGAAGTCAGGAGAAATCCCCAGAAACACGCAACCTCAGCTCTTATTACCGTGGATACGGAAAAAGCTTTTGACAGCGTGGACTGGGGATGGCTGAACCTGGTCCTGGACAAGATTGGCCTGCAAGGTCCATATAGATCCTTCTTATCGGCACTATACCAATCACCAGTAGCAAGAATATGTATACCGGGTTTTCTCTCCCAACCCTTTCCATTAGCACGAGGAACTAGGCAAGGATGTCCCCTATCCCCTTACCTATTTAACCTAGCTATTGAGCCTCTGGCTAGATTCTTAACCATGTCCAATACGCCGGGCGCCGCATGGTCTGGGCCGGTACTCGGACATGCGCAATGTCATTCCCGGCGGCGCCAACCGGAAATGACATGTTTTTCTCTTCCGGACATGCGCAGTCTAATATCCGGAACGCCGGGTAAATCAACCTCTAAAGGAACCCGGCAATAGGTATAAAGTAGAATATACCAATTTGGAGATGTTAGGGGCTCATTCGTTATACATTTGAGGGGCCATTTGAGGCATTTAAGGGAAGCAGAGACGATTTGCTCTGTATCCCTCTTATCCTGGGTGCCAGCATACCAAAGGAGCTGCGGGGAGTATCTTTCCTATACCTGACAGCACCTAAGCTAAGTATCAGTCTCCCTATTGAATCTAAATAGGAGGTATATGTATTCAAGACTGACTGTATATGCGTCGTATATAGCGTACTCTTTTTCCACAGCGAGAGTTTTTTGAATCCCCTGATGAACCCTAGAATTGTACGGGGGAAACGCGTCGGGATAGCTGGGATTTAAGGTGTTTATACACGTATATAGTGATATTATCTGTCATAAAAGCGGAGCCGTCCTTTATCAGGCGATTACTCCTTGACGGATGGTGCACAGTAGCTGTAATCAATTTAGGTATGTAGTGGTAATTTATAGGGGTCTTGATTGTATAATTTTAGATATCTTAGTAAAAGTTATGTTTTAACAGGGATTATAATTTGCAGTGATATTATGATTTAAATCCTCTGTTCATATAGAATTTGCAGAATTTCTAATATTATGGCCAGTTTTTTAAGTGGCCCTGTGGATAAAGAGAATGGCGAACTGAGCAAGAGCGGTGTTTTCAGACGTTGAGTGGAGTCAGATCAGAGTGATCCTTCAGATTTAAGAGTGGTATTCAAACAACTATATACAGCTTACCGAGCCAATATTAAATCTTGGTGGGAAGCACAAACATTAGAGCACTATATTGAATCACGTATTATACCTAGTGGACTTAGAATCTATATAACACCTGCCATTAGATCACAGTCTGAATCCCTGCTGGCAGAGTGGGAAACAGAACTCATAGATAGCTCTGTACGACTTATGAAAATCTTATTAAAGGAGGAAAATAAAACTCTAGAAAGTACTTCCACCACTCTAAATAAATTGATAGAACAAGCATCAAAACTTAGAGGGGATCCTGACTTTACTAGGAGAGAACAAAGCTTACAAAACTCTATAGAAAAATATCAGACAGGACTGAAGGTACGGAAACGTAAGCAATATCTAAGGGACCTCCAAGAATTTAAGGAAGGAAGAGCATTTAATTTTCTAAAATCTAAGCCCTCTACCCCCAGAGAAGTATTGTCATCTGACGCAGAGTCTTCAGATACCAATTCACAAACAACTATAAGATCTAGGGGAAGAATAAGAGGCACTAGAACTAGAAAATGGGGCCCACGCCAGAACTTAGGAGGAATGGGAGTACATATGGATTATTATGCCTCCTCATCCTCTGGCAACTCCAATACACCCCCTTTTTTAGAGGGTTGGAGAGGCCCCGCATCCGGCCTGAGACAATGTCAGAAATAATGATATCAGATCAACATCAGATAATTAATCTCACAGACAGGCAACTGAGTAAAAAAGAACTACAGATTCTACAGAGGGGCCTGACTTTTGTGCCCACCACCAAGTTTAGTGATTTTTCATGGACTAAAGATTTACATCTATTTGTGCGTAAGCTCAAGTGGCATAAATTTTTTAAAATCAAAGATGATATTGAATGCCAGCAATTGGGTGTCACGACACAGGATCTAGAGGGTATACGTACTTTGGTGTCCCTTATGGAGGAGGAAGAAATGAGAGAGGGACAAACTAAATTGAAACTCAAAAGTAGGAGAATGCCCCCGAATCAGTTGGACACACGTGAAATTGATCTATTTTTGCAAATAGTCTCAAAAGAACTCCGTGATCTGGGCGAACAGAGGTTACCATTCCATAATAATCTCAGTAGAGAGGAATTAGAAGCATTGTCAGCACTGGAACGGGATAAGTCTATAGTCATCAAACCCTCCGATAAGGGGGGAAATATAGTTATACTAAATCATGATATGTATAAACAAATGTGTAACGATCTTCTCAAGGACAAAAGGCATTATGATATTTTACCTTCAGATCCAACAACAACCTTTATTATGGAACTAGAAAGGATACTTGTGGAGGGCTTAGAGACAGGCCTGATATCAAACACAGAATTTAAATTCATGATGCCCTCTAATCCCCAAATACCTACATTCTACTCGATTCCTAAGATCCATAAGGGCTATACCCCGCTAAAAGGCAGACCAATAGTCTCGGGTGTAGGATCAATAACGCAAAATGTGGGCATCTACATAGATAATATCTTGCAGGACTTTGTAACCACACTGCCATCTTACATACGATACACTTCTGATCTTTTGCGTAGATTGGACGGGATTACAGTTAGCAAAGAAGTACTATTGGGCTCTATAGACGTAGAAAGCTTATATAGTAATATCCCACATGAAAACGGTATCCGGGCAGTAGAATATTTTTTGTCTACAAGAAGTATAGAATTCCAGGCTCATAATGCTTTTGTCATCAAATTACTTGACTTTGTGCTAAGACATAATTATTTTGTCTTTTGCAATAAGACCTTCCACCAGCTCAGGGGCACCGCAATGGGGAGCCCTTGTGCTCCCACATATGCAAATCTGTTCCTGGGCTGGTGGGAGGCCACCTTGGTATCTCAACCAGGGGATGATCAATGGCCCCCCCAGATTTTATTCTGGGGGAGGTACATCGATGACATCATCATCCTATGGGAAGGCACAAGGTGTCACTTTGAGGAGTTTGTTACACAACTCAACAAAAACAAAATCGGTATGCATTTCACATTTGAAATGCAGGAAAGATGCTTACCCTTCTTAGATGTCCTTATCATTAAAGATCTAAATGGTAATATCCATACAGATATGTACAGGAAACCTACAGCAACTAACAGCCTGTTACATTGGGAAAGTTACCATCCATTACCATGTAGGAGAGGAATACCGAAGGGTCAATTTCTGAGAGTTAAGAGGAATTGCTCCAGAGAAGAGGACTTTAGGAGACAGTCAGGTATTTTAAGAGAGAGATTTCGTAATCGAGGATATCCCTCAAAAGTCCTTGAATCAGCTTTCAGGCATGCACAAAAACAGAATAGGACAACTTTGCTACAAGGTAAAACCCAAGAAAATAAAGACACCAATAAGGCACGTATAGTTGCAACTTTTGATGACAGAAATTTAGAAGTGTGTAATATCCTTAAAAAATACTGGGGAATTTTAATGTTGGATCAGGATCTAAAGGGATATCTTCCTTCAACCCCTTTGATAACCTATCGGAGGGGTAGATCTATCAAGGATAGACTGATCCATAGTCACTATACATCAACACCCTCTCAAGGCACGTGGCTGGAAAGGAGACCGATTGGCATGTTCAAATGTGGGCAGAGATGTGTAGCCTGCCCATATATATTACAAACTAAATCCTTCACAAGTGCCTCTAATGGAAAACAATTTTTCATTCGTGATTTTGCCAACTGTAGGACAGAAGGAGTAGTTTACATGTGTATATGCCCCTGCCCACTTAACTATATTGGAAAAACAAGGAGAATATTTAAAAGAAGGGTGGGAGAACATCTGGGGGATATACGAAATAGGAGAGACACGCCAGTAGCCCGACATGTGTGGGAACATCATAATGGTGAATGGGAATCTCTGCGTTTTCTAATCTTAGAGGTCGTGAGACCATCCCCCAGAGGAGGGGAATGGGATAGACGAATTCTATGCAAAGAGGCCCAATGGATTTACCGTATGGATTCTGTTCATCCAAAGGGCCTCAATGAGACTTTGCAATTTGGTTGTTTTATTGAATAGACTCTGCTTTAGGCCTGCTCACTCTGCTCTGCCTTGTTCACACTCTCCATAGAGGACCACTATTAATTGTTCAGATCTGACCATTGGATATGTATCAGCACCACATTATAATTTTTTCATTATATTCACTGATTACCTACAGTCTGATAATTCAAGTCAGCTGAGGACAGTGAACGTTGTACCCCGAAATCTTTGGCCCTGGATTAAGCCCTTATTAACCCATGCATGTCGGTTGTATGGTAATTATTCCGGTAAATTTTGAAAACTAAGGCGAGAAGTCCCGTCACAATAGCTTACTATAGCTATCAATACATATGCGAGTATATGGGGTGACGTCGGGAACGAGTGTACTCGCCATGGCTTATCTGTGCTGCCGTGGTGGCGTGTATCTGGTCAGGCACGTATTTTGAACTCCAGCGCAGAGGTCGAGCTGAGCTTTTAACATGTACAGTGACGATCCCGGCAGCGCTACCCGGAAGTGACATGCATTCTCTTTTCAGACATGCGCAGTGAAGTTTTTAGAACGCCGGGCGCCGCATGGTCTGGGCCGGTTCTCGGACATGCGCAATGTCATTCCCGGCGGCGCCAACCGGAAATGACATGTTTTTCTCTTCCGGACATGCGCAGTCTAATATCCGGAACGCCGGGTAAATCAACCTCTAAAGGAACCCGGCAATAGGTATAAAGTAGAATATACCAATTTGGAGATGTTAGGGGCTCATTTGTTATACATTTGAGGGGCCATTTGAGGCATTTAAGGGAAGCAGAGACGATTTGCTCTGTATCCCTCTTATCCTGGGTGCCAGCATACCAAAGGAGCTGCGGGGAGTATCTTTCCTATACCTGACAGCACCTAAGCTAAGTATCAGTCTCCCTATTGAATCTAAATAGGAGGTATATGTATTCAAGACTGACTGTATATGCGTCGTATATAGCGTACTCTTTTTCCACAGCGAGAGTTTTTTGAATCCTGATGAACCCTAGAATTGTACGGGGGAAACGCGTCGGGATAGCTGGGATTTAAGGTGTTTATACACGTATATAGTGATATTATCTGTCATAAAAGCGGAGCCGTCCTTTATCGGGGCGATTACTCCACTGACGGATCGTGCACAGTATGCTGTATCATTTAGGTATGTAATGGTAATTTATAGGGGTCTAGACTGTATAATTTTAGATATTTTAGTAAAAGTTATGTTTTAACAGGGATTATAATTTGCAGTGATATTACCATGTCCAATACATTCGAGGGCATCAAAATTAGAAACCAGGAATTGAAGTTATCGCTCTTTGCCGATGACGTCATTTTCTTTCTAGAGCACCCGGAGAGGGATGCACCTGCCCTGCTCCATCAGTTGCGAGTTTTCAGAGAGTGTTCAGGATTCAAGATCAATGAATCAAAATCGGAGCTATTAACCCTTCTTGCTAATAACCCCCCGGTGGGCCTCGGATTCGAACTTCCCTCTACCTATTGCAAATAGTTCTATCAAATACCTCGGAATTCTCCTGGGCAAAACTCCAGAATCCCTTTACCATCTAAATTATCCCCCCCTCATACTGAAGATCATCAGGGAGCTGCACAGATGGTCTAATCTACCCCTCTCATTATTAGCAAGATGCCACTTAATACGTATGATCAGTTTCCCCAGACTTCTCTATCCACTGCAGACGATACCCCTTTTATTGAAGCATTCAGACCTAAAAATACTAACATCTAGCTTCTCCAGATTTATTTGGGCATCCAAGAAGCCGAGGATTGCCATGACAAAACTCATGCTGCCCCGAAGCTGTGTAGGGGTAAACCTTCCGGACATCCGCAAATACAACCTTGCTTGTCTCTTTAGACATTGCAGTGACTGGGTGAAACGGACGTCCTACTACTCGAACCTTGACCTAGAGGCCTGCCTAGCTGCACCGTGGGACCTAACGGCCCTATTGCACACTAGGTATGCGAATATACCGAGGAACATTAGGTCTTGCATATTGATGAGGGACACCATAGCAACCTGGAGGGCCTGTCGGAAACTGTTTAACCTACCAATGATTTGCAGTAAACATATGCCCATACTAGGTCACCCAGAATTCAGCCAAGGGTTGGGGAACATGCACCTCAAACTATGGCGAATGAACGGTGTCGCTACTACAGGAGATCTTTTGAGCAAACAGAGGGGCAACACCCACAAGTTCATGTCGTTTCAGGAATTGAGAGAAACCTATCAGGTTCCTACCTGCCATTTCTTAACCTATGGTCAAGTGATGAGCTTTCTGAAAAGCAGAGTTCTCTGCTTAAAAAGGGAGGTCTCGACCAATTTATTCGACAGCACATTAGGCCCTGTAACGAGCCTTCACTCCCTATCATCTATCTACAACAGCTTGAGGGAATTAAATATACAAACGTGGGAAGATAGGCTATTCGCCAGTTGGGAAAAAACCTTCCCAGACCTCGAAATACCACTATCAGCCCTAAAAGGCTGGAATCATATCTGTAAATCGGTCATAAATGAAAAATGGCGAGAGTCGCACTTTAAATTTATACACAAAGCCATTTACGGGTTTAATATCCCTCCCCATCCCCTGGCCCCCAATCGTATCCTGGCATGCCCCAAATGCCATGATACAAAGACTGATATGATCCATAGTATGTGGTTCTGTCCCAAATCGCAGATATTCTGGAAATCCCTGGTCGCGATCTTGAAAGACTCAGGAGAGTTTGCACCCCCACTAACACCTAAAGCCATACTATTCCATGACCTTCCGGAGGGCTCAAAACATTGTACCTTGCTACATATCATTCTGTTAGCTGCAAAGCGGTCCTTATTAGCTAACTGGCTTGAACCAGGCATACCCTCAATGGGAGAAGTCTTATCACGGGTGAAGCACTACCTTTACATGGACCGGTTAGAAACTGAAGTACACAAGCTATCCCAACCCGAAAGATTCTTTACTCGATGGACTCCCTTCATTAAGGCATTCCTTGGCGGAGATGAGACTAGATCACTTGTAGCTCCATTTACAATGACCAGATGGTATCTAGAAGGGGAATTGAACAATACACTGGGGGTACTTAAAGTCTAGTATTCCACACCTAACAATGGGAATCTTATCTTGGATGGTTCCTGGGGAACCGTGTAGTTAGGCCACATATCTATACCAAATAGTCCAGACCTACTTGGATGATATACGTTCCATTTTTGACACCAATATTACACCTCTGGCGGGAGGGGTTATGTATTTATGTTGTAGTAGTGTTTAGATTAAGGTATTGATTTTATTTTGTCCTAATGCTTGTACTAATCCGTGGGGACTAAAGGGTCATTGTGTTTTGCTCGCGCATCTTGTTGAAATTTCACCTGTATTTGACAAGTAACATACTCTGAGAAATTGTCAAGGTATACTGGAACTCTGTCAATCTGAGACATGAATACCATCATCAGCCTTATTGGGTACTGGTATACTCCACTAAAATATTGTCTCGTTGTATCGAATGTGAGCATATACCTTTATCTGTATTACGCTTGTTCTTCTCTGTTATTAAAAATAAATAAAAATATGTTAAAAAAAAAAAAGTCAGTGTAGACCTTTTCCTGATCCTGTGATTATGAGTTCTATGTATAACTTTTACTTTCTGACTTGTGTTTGATCCTTTAAGAGGTGAGGTGCATGAGCAATGCAAAATTCGGAGGTGGATATTGTATGTTGTCTGATGGGGATTTTTTGCCAAAGCTGCTTCTCAGTCCTAGTCCAGCCCTGTCCTTAGTCACTGATTGGCAGTGACATGGAACTGGAGAGTAGTCAGGCATATCTGAGGGTCATAACTAGAAGATCAGTTGGCTGGGACAGCTCCGAAGGAACAAGCAAAGGCAGAATCCAGGCCATAAGTAAAAGACAGGAATTAAAACAGTTAGGACTACTGTCTGTATAGAAATGGATACTCGGGCGGTGATGGGTTCATATTGATGACCTCATCTGAAGCAGCCTAGGAGTACAGAAACGGAAAGAAAACACTATTTTCCTACTCTAGGGTGAGTTATATCAGCAAGGACAGCAATGTAAAGACCTCCACAAGCATGCAGCATAAACAAACCTACTCAAGCATGGTGTGCACATTTATGGACAAGTTGGGGTAGATAACTGGCAGGTATCATGTATGGTCATCAGCTTTGGAGCATATATCCAACTCCGCCCACCCCCACAGGTTGCTCTAGCAGTGCGGTATGCTTATAAGGTTGGTGCTTTTTTTCTCTCTGGATTATGGAGGTCTGTTGACCCAAATGAGAAGTCTGAATTGGACTCAAGTGAGAGGTAAAAATAGAGTAGGACACCCGCCTTGAGATCCCGTTGGGTATGGGGGGTGGCTTAACATTTTTTGATCAAAACATGTGAAAAAGAATCTAAAATTTTTTTTATATACCCAACCCACACAGTGTCACTTTTAGGACAGGCGGGGTTTTAATAACTGGCAGTTATCATGTATGGTCATCAGCTTTAGAGCACAGATTTTTTTTTTTCCAACTCCAACACAGTAATCCCCCTTAAAATTATGACAGGTCAGGGAATAACGGGCGGTATATGTATGGTCACATTTTAAGCACAGACCCAAATCAGCACATGTGCAAATTTAGGGACAAGTCGGGGAGAAAACTGGCAGGTACATGATGGTCATCACTTTAGGCACAATCCAACCAACACAGTGTCAATTTAGGACAAGTGGGGTTAAAAACGGCAGGTATCATGCAGGGCCCCACAGCTTTGGGCATATTCCATATTTTATATTACCCACCCTTTCCACCCTTTAAAAAAAATATTCAAATAATATAAAACAATTCTGCACAAAGATTTGGGCCTGCTAGTTTCTCTTAGCAAGCATTTGTATGTAGCACTTTAGATTTTGGGGAACACAGCTTTAAATCTCAAAAAAAAAAATCCATTGGGCCAAATAACTAAGAATTTTTTGAACTATTTTGGACCCCCTTTTTTTTCTACAATAAATGACGAGGGGGGAAAGGGGCCTCCCAGAGACGGGAAGTTTGACCCTACGATCCCAAAACTGAGCCGGGATCAATAGTGGCTCCCTCTCCTCATTTGCCCTAAGGGTTTCCAATCTCCACTGGCGGCGAAGCCATTTATAAAAAGCAGCAGCTGCAAGAGCACGGGCTCCAGCGCACTTTCTGGAGGAGCACAATTTTTTTTTTTTTTTTTTTGTTGCACCGGGGCAGTGGGCAGCGGTCCAATGAATATAAGAGTAAAAGGGTTATGTACAGGCAAATAGCACAAGCAGGTCAAAAGATAAGTTTGTACAAAACCCCCTGGGGACAAATTCTTTTTGCCACCCTTTGTATCGCTGCTACTCATAGAAAGTGAAAAATATGGCCAAAATCAGACCTGCATTGAACTAGAATACGGTTTCCTACTGTATTTGGGAGATTTTTTCTTAAATCTAGACCCGTGACTTAAAACCCACTCCCCTTAAAAATCAAAATTTTGGGTTTTCTCCGTGTCCCGTTGGTTTAGAGAATCATTATAACTACATTCTGGGAAAGGGCTGTGTTGTCAAGGTCACACAGACTGTAGCCGCTCTCGGTGTAAGGCAGGATTAGGCAGGCCATGTCTGGCTCTTTAGCCCTCAGCTGTATGGAATAGGATTGGATACATAAATCCTTCAGTACTGATGCTGCTACTGCATATTGAATGTGGTCCAGCAGGAGGAACCACCTTAATGCAACGGACAGCAAAGAGACTAAAAACTGGTTAACCTCTTCCTGTACAGCACCTAATAGAACCCAAAGGGGGGGGCCACATTTTCCTGCACCATGCGTACATATGGGCAGGGCTGCTACGGCTGGGGGATTGCCTGCCCAAAAGGATGGCATTTTTAACCCCAAAAAAACCAAAAAAAGGCGACAATGGAAACTGCCCTGCAGGAAAAAAACCTCTAATAAAAAAAATTAAACAAATGCAATGGGTATTGAAATGTAGCAACTCAAAAACAAATGATTTTGGGTGACATGTCCAACACCCAACCCCCAGTTTTTGGTCTATTTTGGGGAAAACCCCCCTTTTTGTTTCCCATTTGGTGTTGTAAACGAACGTCGTACACCCAAACTGGGCCTTTTCACTGGGGCACACACTTTGTAAAGCACCTAAATTGGGTGCCGCGCCCCCCCTCCCCGCAAGGGCCCCATTGAGGCCCCATTACATGTGTTTGCCCTCCTTTTCGGGCAATGCCCTCGATAGGGTGCATTACATATACACTAAATGTTTATCTTTGTGCCGCGAGTTGCGCAATGCCCCTTTTTTTGGGCGCTTTTTTAAGTTTTCTATCAAAGGTAACCTGAGCCAGTTTTTGGGAAAGGTCGGACTTTTGGCCAAGCTGTGATCGAGTCGGTGCCTATTTTTGCAGGGTTGGAGTCCCTAAAGGGGGCCGACTCCGACTCCCCAAAATATAAATAAATTTGCCAGTTAGATTGATGTGGCAAAAAGCAAAAGGAAATTTGGGGCCGGGGCCCGTGCACGCTCCCATATCTTCAGCCTATCCTGAGATGTAACTGAGCGGGGGGCAGGGAAAGCGCTGCCCCAGGGAAAAGATTCTGCTCCCCGGGAAACAAAAGTCACAAAATTTTTTTCCTGCTTTCAAAGAAAGAAGATAACCATTCATCAAAACTGACTGGGCTGAGGCAATTTCCCTTTTTTTCCAACTTGTTTGGAGTTTCCCCTGTGGTCCCCCCCTTTGCCCCAACCCAATTTGTGTAGAGAGGCCTTCTCTAGCCGGGAAATAAAGAATAATTGGGTCATTATGCAGGATCTGATGGGGGCAAAACTATTTCTCGAACAAACAGAGACTCCACAAATTTCCTGCAGGGTTTTTCATATTTACAATTTTTTTTTTTGTTTTAAAGTCAATCCTAAATAATTTTCACGACAAGCAAAATTGTTTTGAATTGTGACTTTTTATGCTCCTATCTCACCATCCACTACAACTTTTTACATGGGCTACTGTAAATTTTATATACATTTCTTACCATCTTATACATAAAAAATTTTATTTCAATTTTACATTGCTTTGTTCTCGATTTTTTCTGTAACTGCATTTTTACTGTTTTGCTCCTAAAAATCAAAAAAGTTAATTTTATTATTTTGTTAGTATTTGGGGAAAACACCCTTTTGGGTTTTCAGCACGCCTGAATCCTTCTGGGGTCGGGAAACAATTCAACAGGTCTTGGACAAAACTGTCCCAGGTCTCTTAACACATTCCAATGTGGGACAGACTGGGGCTTGGGTAAATACACTTTTTTTTTCAACTCTACCCACAACTTTCAAAAAAACAAAACGTTTTTACCCTTTTGCTTGTCAGTCTCTGTTCTACCTAAATAGATTTATTTTATCATAAGTGATAAAACCTGATGTTACCACTTTTTCTACATAAAATTATCACTTAAAAAGCGCCGGGGAAGGGAGTCAGAATTGGGGCAGGTTTGGGAAATTGAGGATTGGGGTCGGGGCTTTGCTTGCCCACTCCCGCCCCGCATCTGGTGCCTTTTAAATGAGGTACCCCAACTTTCGCATGTCGCCCCTTTGTGTTTAACAGTTAAAAAAAAAATAGCTTTTATATTTTTAAGTAGACAATAAAGAAAAAAAAAAAAAGTAAATTTGGAACTAATGTAAGACCCCTTTAATCACTTTCCCGCCCCTGTACGGGGACCATCGGTCCTGAAAAAGGTATCCTGACCTATGCTGTGGCGGAACCACTGGAATCTATAGGGCAACACATGCAGTCTCTTTTGGATATTGCTATATGCTTTATGCACATAACAGAAAAGAGTGGTTTACAAACAACTACATTTGCCCTATTGTTTCCTATGACTCCCACATGGTATATGTAGATACTTTTTTCAAGATATCCCTAACAATACCTGTGATGGATGCAGGAAACTTCTTGTGAATGGGATATTACAGTGACAGCAAATTCATATGGCTTTTTTCTCCATTGACTACTGCTGAAAGCATTTGGCATATAACTTAGCAACACATCAAAATAGAAGGGTGTTTAGTAGTCAGACATGTTTTCTGCACTTTCTCCTAAACCCTATATGATTTTTTTTCAAAAGATAACCGCCCAAAAATATTAAAACATATTTTTCTTTGTATTCAATTCACAACCGAGTACAATAGACTTTTTCTTTTTTTTTTAAAGCAATAAAAAGGGTTTAAAATGGGAATCCCCGCCCCCCGGGGACACCTTTTACCTCACCGTGAGGGAAAAATCTCAAAAGTTCAATATCCTCCTACATGTTAGCCTCGACTACCGTTCAATCTGGACTATTGACTCTTTTGGAACTTGTTTCTCACTGCGACGGAAAACTTCTGACCCAAAATAAAAAAAACTAAAAAGAAGGGGTACGTTAGATAGATTTATCAACACTCCGATACACGTGGCGCATAGTAACACTATCTAGTCTAAGTTTACACTGTGTCAGCATTGATAAATCTACCCCATTATTTTATGCTTATGGACATCACACTTGTTTGCATACATGTTACCCCTTCTAGTAGATTTCCTTAAAGGGGTTGTCTCACTACAAAGGGTTTATTTTTTTTTTAAAGGTCTGCAATAACAAGTCACTTTGCAATATGTGTCTATTAGCAATGTCCTACCTATTCCTAGATCTCCCCTCTTGTATGGGCTGAATCAGCTCTTCAGGTCGCTATAGTTACAGACCTGTTTGATCTCTCCTGATAGGCTGCCAGCACTGGTTGCCATAGCTACAGACCTATTCAGTCTCTCATGATAGGCTGCCAGCACTGGTTGCTATAGCTACAGACCTGGCTTCTACTGCAGCCTAGTGGAATCCAGTAAACACGCCCCTGAATTCAAAGAGGAACCAAGAAAACAGGACTGAGGTAAGATGAATCAGTGTAGTGAGACAACCATTTTAACTATGTGTCCAAATCTACGTCAGAACTATAGCAATAGGTATGAGTTATAATGCAATCCCTGACACAAAGTATGGAATATCACTTATACTTAGGGCCAAATGTACGAAAACTGTCTAGGTCTTTCTTTCTTGCCCATGGCAAATAATCAGAGCCTCCTTTTCATTTCATATAGTGTTCTGGAAAACTGAAAGGGGAGCTCTGATTTTTTGCTATGAGCAACAAATACAGTCTTAGACCCAGACCGTTTTCATGCATGTCCCCCTTAGTGATTTGTGTACTCGATATGTAATCACTGAAAAAAACAACCTTTTTTAAAACCTAACTTTTAATAGACTTTCTTATAATTTTTACATTTTACAAATCAGACAATAAAAGTCAACAACAACTTCAAATATCCAAAACTACTTGTTGTAAAACCTAATTGTAATTTTCCCATTCTGTGTTTTTGATGAGAAGGTGAGATACTATCAGGACCTATTATAGCATTTTCATTTTCAGTACCACAAAAAATGTTGTATGAGTACAGAACATACCTTTCTTCATCTTGTACCATCAGATGTCTGGTAACATTGGCTCAGAGAACTGGTTGCAAGAGGCTTGATGGGTATCATCATTGGGCACAGGGCAGTTCCTAGGCTAAATTTCACTCAGGGCGAGGTAAAGAAATTTCGGCCCCTCCCCTCCCCCATGTAACATAATGTGTCATAATGAAACACAGTGCATCACCATCAACCAAATCTAAAATATACAAAAAGCTTTACCACAATCTGCTACATATAAAACTACTAAATAATAGTCATACAGTTACCAAATAACACTGCTACACCAACCAGAATCCCAAGACCACTAAGACCACATATCACCAGCACACAGTGACCGAATAATACTACCACACCATGACCACATATCACCACATAGTGACCTAATACAGCAACACCGTGACCACATATCACCAGCACATAGTGACTGAATAATACAAACTGCCCATTACTGACACCAAACCATTATATACTACAACCCGCTGTACACAGGCTCTGCACACATATAAATGGTTACAGTAAAGTTATATCTAGTGACTCACAGGAGACGTCTCTGAAGAGTTGTTCTCTTTCTCTTCTTCTTCTTCTCCATCTGTCCCAGACGCCATGAAGACTACTCCCGACTCTTCACTGTAAAATTTACAAAACAAATATCTTAAGACTCCTCCCTTTATCAGCATTTTCCAACCAATTCCTCTCTCTATACAAACTCCCCATCTATAGCTTCTCATATGGTAGCCATGTGATAGCCCCTGTAGCCATGTAGTAGCCCCCTCTAGCCAGGTATTAGTCCCCTGTAGCCAGTGATACCCCCGGTAGCCAGTTGATGCCCCCCTGTAGCCAGTTGATGCCCCCTGTAGCCAGTTGATGCCCCCCTGTAACCAGAGATGCCCCCCTTGTAGCTAGTGTGCCCCCATTGTAGCCAGTAGATGCCCCCTGTAGCCAGTAGATGCCCCCCTTGTAGCCAATGATGCCCCCTGTAGCCAATGATGCCCCTTGTAGCCAATGATGCCCCCTTGTAGCTAGTGTGCCCCATTGTAGCCAGTGAGCTCCCTGTAGCCAGTAGATGCCCCCTGTAGCCAGTGATGCCCCTTTAGCCAGTGATGCCCCCTTCTAGCCAGTGATGCCTCCATTGTAGCCAGATGATGACATCCCCTGTAGCCAGTGATGCCCCATGTAGCCATGATGCCCCCCGTGGAGCCAGTGATGCCCCCATTGTAGCCAGTGATGCCCCCATTGTAGCCAGTGTGCCCCCATGTAGCCAGTGATGCCCCCCTTGTAAGCAGTGTGCCCCCTTGTAGCCAGTGATGCCCCCTTGTAGCCATGTGTGGCCCCCTTGTAGCCAGTGTGCCCTTTCCATTCCATTGTAGCAAGATTGCCCCATTGTGGCCAGTGTGCCCCTTGTGCCAGGGTGCCTCATGTAGCCAGTGGTGCCCTGAGCAGTGTGTAAAAAAAAAAAAAAAAAAAAAAAAAAAAAAAAAAAGCCGGGTTTGTTTGGCCCCCCTGAAGTTTTTAAAAAAATAAACAAAAGATTACTCCCCCCGGCCCGGGGCCCGGGGAGCTGGGCTTTGTAAGCAGCGTGACATCATCACGCTGCTTACGCGGCACGCAGCTCCCAGGGGGCGCGGTGAGAGCTGTGCGCCCCCTGTGACGCTAATACAGGGGAGGAGTCAGGACGGGGACGATCTATCCCGCCTCCTCCCTGCAGCTGCTGGCTCTGCGCGACTGTTATAAAACAGTCGCGCAGAGTCAGGGGCGCTCCTCCGGGCGGGCCGGGCGGCCGCGGCGCCCCCCTTGGGTGAGCGGAGCCCCGGCGCCCCGGGCGACAGCCCGCCCTGCCCGCCCCTAGGAACGGCCCTGATTGGGCATACGAGTGCTGCATATTACCGGGCACATCAGTGCATTTTTCTTGGATATTAGAGTTATCCATGTTAATTATGTCAAACATAGTGACAACTCTAGGGTGAAGTAGGCGATAGCACTGCGGAGTCGCCGTTTTCAGGACGGGAACCCCACTATGGGAATCAATAGGGAATACTCGGGTTAGGTTTATATATAGGAAATTTCAGTGGAAACCCTAAAAGAGCCCTGGAAACACCCTGGAAAAAGCTACACATCAGGACCTCATTACGAAGCATGTAATGAAAAAGAATAAAAGTGGTGAGTAAAATTATCTGATAGTACAAGATGAAGAAATGAATGTTCTGTACTCAGACTCACTTATATGCACTATTTTTTGTGGTACTGAAAATGCTATAATAGGTCTTGATAGTAATTTCCCCATTCTATTTATGTGTTTTTAATGAGAAGGTGACATACTGTTAGGTTTTCCAACAAGTAGTTTTGGATATTTGTTGACTTTTATAGTCTGATTTGTAAAATGTAAAAGAAAATTTGAAGAAAGTCTATTATAAGTTAGGTTGTAAAAAAAGGTCATGTTTTCAGTAATTATTTATGAGGATCTTTCATTAATATAAGTGGTTGTTTGGGGTATTTTGAGTGTATTTGATATGAAGTAAAATACAAAACTTGGGGCGACATGGATGAATATTGGCGCCCAGGCGCCAATTTTATTTTGCGCATATGAAAACTATGAACCTGTTCTAAATGCGGTCATGATTTAGGCGGCTTTCAAGCTACAAAGCGATACTTCCAGATCAGGTAAACCACTTTTAAAGTGCTCTACCTGTTCCAGCAGAAACGTTCCTGGTTTTGTTGTACTAAAGTCATAAATGTGTAGGATACTACGGTTGTAGTGCGAAATGCCTCCAGAACACCTCCACATCTGAGGCGCATTACAAAGTCTTGTGGTCGCTTTATAATGCGCCTAATTTTGGAGTGCGCCTGCTCATACATTGAGCGTGCAGGGCTGCGACAGTTTTTGGGCTGAAAGGACACCAGACTACCGGCCCGGCCCCGTACATACATGTCGCCCTTGGAATCCATCCTCTGATAGGACACAAAACAACGTTCAATAGTTTTTAAATATATAATCCCTTAAAAGACATAAAATCCTATTTTTTTTAAATCCCTAACAACATATAACATCATGCCATGATGCTGGAGCAGACTCAAACGCGGAGTCTGCTCCATATCGGCTTACAGCTGCTTTTAGTGGCCACATCTGCATTAGAGGTCTCATTTGGAGCCTACATTGCAGATTCTGTAGAAAAAAAATGAAGGAAAAAAAATAGTTCAGCATGTTGGGCTATTTTTTTAATTGACATGACACCACAATAGTAGCAATGTAGTCAATTAGGCACAGCAGCCATGTCCTGGGGTTATTTTCCACCATGACGATACCTCTCTCTGTGGCCTTACCCTTTGTGGAGGCAGCCTAAAAACTGAGCCTACCGACCTAAGCAACCTGCGGTGACAGTTGTTGCATGGCGGAGAATGGCACTGCAAAAACCACACACCGTTTACTGTGGATATACATCAAGTACTGGTGACGCACATGGTTTTTATCAGCTTCACTTGTACTTGCCACAAAACTGTAGCAGCTGGTAGTAAACCTTGTGTGTTTTTTGCGGCATTGTTCTTGGTCAACTGGCAAATACAATGGCACAACCGCTATGTGCATAGGCCGCCTTCAATGCAGACTAATGTGCATTTTGGACCTGCACTTGTATTAATTTTGGAAATGCACAGTCTTTTCCCTTTGCTTAATCTGGAAAAACATAAGCCATTAATTAAAATACTTTCTGGTCATTTGTTTGAGGTATGTTTCATAAAGCCAAGCTCTTCAGCTATTACACATAGTTGTGTGTCATATCTGTTATTTGGGTATTTGCTGGGTGACCATCATCTAAGTGTGAAAAAGATACTTCAACAGCACTCAATAAAACAAAAATGCTGTCAATAAGCATAATCAGATGCATAGTAATACAGCAACCTCATGCTGCAATCACTACTACAAAAAAAAAGGAAGCACTGACAGCATCACGGCCTTCATGTTCAGTAGTGACACTACATTTTAAAGGGGTTTTGCCACGATCTCATTTCATACCTCCTGTATCCAGCTCTTCAGCTCTGTGGGCTCAGAAGAGGGCGTGTGTGATGTGTTTGAATTACATATCATGTGACCCAGCAGGATGACATCACCAGGCCCTTCCTCTCTGTAGTCAAAGAAAGGTCTGTTTATGTAAAGCATCGTGAGTAGCTGAGAGATAAAGTTTTTGCCTCCAGACACAAGGGTCCCATGTTCAAATCCCTGCAGGAACCAAACCTGTGTTTTGTTTTTTCTCTTTATCAATGCACCTAGCTCATTGAGGTTTCTTTTTTTATTTATTTGCACTGTTTGACTAATTACTAAGGAGTACAGAGGACAGGAGTAGAGTGACAGCACCTGGGGTTTGAACACTCAGTAGCCGCCTGAGAGGAGAAGTGATGTCTGAGCATGTGCGACCAGGAGTGAGGAGCTCTCAACCCTGGTCGTATCCCCTGGAGATGATCTGTAAACAATGGATCACTTAAGAAACAGCTAAAATAAAAACGGTGCAGAATTTTTAATAATAATGAATGGTGAAAATGTTTCTTATTTCATTTGCAAGCTTCCCACGTCAATTTTACTTCATGGCAAAACCACTTTAAGCTTGAAGAAGACTCCTGCATGGGTTGAAACATCTTTCTATTTTGATGTTTGTTTATATTCCTTGTTGCTGAAGTTTTATGGTTTTTTTTTTTTTTTTTTTACTTGTTTTATTTTTATTTGCTGTTGGATGTTTTACACCAGGTCATCATTGCAAAGTACTAGCCTAGCTTGCTTAACCTACGGTTAAGGATTGGTCACATTGGTAATCCTTCTACTAGAAGTACTAATGTTAATCACTCGTGATTCAATACCCTGATAGTACTAACTAATATACTGCTGATAGTATTAACATGCATGTCTTTGGTATTAGATGTTATTTGCTCATTTGATTGCACTTGCCTTGTAATGTTATTTTATTATGACTGTCAATAAAGCTACGCTTAAAAAGGAACATCTTTCTATTTGTTTTAGTGTTTTTTTTTTCATAAACATAAGGTTTTTTTTCGCTGATTTTCATGCTGTCAGCCTCTTCTGGAGGTGGTGACTCCATCATTTTTGCCAGCGGTTGAATTCCACATGATGGTCCCATTACCTGTACTAAATAGGGTGGGGGTCAAGAATTTGGCCGCAAGAGAGAGACAATAGTATTTAACGCCCTTAAAAAAGATGACTATATTAATGAGTATTGTATGGCCTTGTGAGGTGAGCATTTTAATAGGAAGGTTTTCATAGCCGCTACAAAATGAATAGAACTAGGAATGGTTATTACCGGAGAGGAACAGACTCTCGCCTAGTATCCTAAATGTCGTTCATACAAGAGTGGAAACAAAATAAAATTGGAATAGATTGTCAGTGGAATTTACAGTGCATGAAAGGCAAGGGATGAAAGGAAGTCCAACAAGTAAAAGATTCTCTAAGAGGTCATCTCCGAATAAGGGGACCGTCACATCTTCCTGTCCCCTCCATCCTCCTAGATCAGATAAAGATGAAACACCAGACAATACACGGAGATGCCCAGCTGAGAAGCAGTGACATCTAAAGCGGTGTTCAAAGGCAAAAGGTTCCACTTTCCCCCAGCTAACCCATTTTTCCCGAGTTGCCTTACAGAACAAATCATCTTCTGAATGGTAAAGCTTTTCATCCTGCAGGTTTGATCAATCAGCAGTGGAAACCCTTCAGAAACTGAACCCTTTTCCAGCAGTGTTTGATGCTACAATCCTTAATTTTCTTTCCAACTTCACTTTTGAGAAGAAAGTAGTTCTATGGTTCCATTTGATAGGGATTCGTTTAAAAGTTTAGTGTCGCAAAGAGGCAAGGAATTTCACTTTACAACTTTAATAACCAAGATTTGAACATGTGTTTTATAATGAAAGCTCAAAAGGACAGAGGAGGCGTGAACGTTCACCATATTCCATAGGTGCGATGAGTGGTATTCGGGGGTAAAATATTCATGTACTGTGTAAAATTTCTTTTTTTAAAAAGCTATGAAATGGATTTGGGGATGCATGATTAGCTAGTGGGGAGACCTAAATAGCTGCTGCCACATTTGCTTTTACCAAGATGAATTTATAACATGACATTATATTCAGGCAAATGAAATCACTGATCAGGACATTAAAAAGAAAAACAACTGGTGTCAAGGTTTTTGGTGCTTTTTTTTTTTTTTTGCAGAAATGCACAGCATTAATTCTTCAAAATAAAAAAAAAGCACCAAAAATGTACTGTGTGAACGCACCCGAAGGGAGCATTCCCACGGCAAAGACCAAATAGCGGTCGGATTTTTCGACCGATGTTTAGTCTTTTTGTATTTGGTACGCAGGGGGGCGGCTTTTGTGCGCGGTTTGCGGATTCAAGCCGGCCCTATTCACACCCACATGTTCATGTTCTGCCCGAAAACCGGACGGAAGAATGAACATTTTCTAAATTTTTCGTTACACCGGCAGTGTTGAAGAAAGGCGGAAAATCAATGCAGTGGGGACTGCTGAAGAGATTTTCTATTTAAAGGGGTTGTCTCACTACAAGGATTGTTTTTTATGTTAAAGATCTTGCAAGAACAAGTCACTTTGCAATATGTATCCATTAACAGTGCCCTACCTATTCTGAGATCTCCCCTCTTGTATGGGCTGCATTAGCTCTTCAGGTTGCTATAGCTACAGACCTGTTCAGTCTTTCCTGATAGGCTGCCAGCACTGGTCACTATAGCTACAGACCTGTTTGATCTCTCATGATAGGCTGCCAGCACTGGTCACTATAGCTACAGACCTGTTTAATCTCTCATGAAAGGCTGCCTGCACTGGTTGCTATAGCTACAGACCTGTTCGATCTCTCATGATAGGCTGCCTGCACTGGTTGCTATGGCTACAGACCTGTTCGATCTCTCATGATAGGCTGCCAGCACTGGTTGCGATAGCTACAGACCTGGCTTCTACTGCAGTCCTACACCCCTGAATTCAAAATGAAACCAAGAAAACAGAACTGAGGTAAGAGGAATCAATGTAGTGAGACAACCCCTTTAAATCAATGTAAAAGGTTTACAGTCGCTTTACAGACAGTTTTCAAATCCGAAAACCGTCTCTAAAACTGACTGAAAACCTTTGCTATGGGGATAAGCCCTAAAGACCTAATTTGTAACTCTAGACATGTCATTAGTCACATTTGGGGTATTAAGCAGGTGGCACTCCCACCTCTCCCGAAAACTTGCAAGTTCTAGCAAAGAAATTTCTCTGCTTTAATAGTGGTTATGGCAACCTACAAATTGAGAGTGCTCATACGGCCCAAACAAAGCACCACCCACCCATCTCTCCTCATAAATTGTGGTAGTCACCAATGCCACATCTTTTATTGGCAGATACGGGTTAGGTTTACATCTGCACCAACACAGATTCCATAAAAATGCTTTTTTTTCTTCGTTAAAACGATTGACATCACAACGGAAGCTGCCATTGGTGTTCGCATGAAAGCGCCACTTTTCTAATGATGGTTTCTTAAAGGGGTTTTATCGTTACAAAGATCATGTCTCAGATTATGGGGACAGTAAAAATAAGCACTTTTGTAATTGGGTTGCATTACCTCAGTCACTTGGTTTAGCAAATATGAGCTTCTCTGTAAACCTGTATTCTGTTTCTGCTGTTGCTCTGTTGCTGGTCAGAACTCCCCCTGGTCGATTCCCTAGACACGCCCCCTGCACTGTGATTGGCTGGCTGACATTTCATTCAGCCTGTTGGGATACGCCCCTAGACAGGAAACGCCCCGGCCACGCCCCCTGCGCTGTGATTGGCTGCTTGCACACTCTGTGTTTACTCCCCTCTGAGCTATTAAAATCGATAGTGAAACCAAGGTCTGCTGGCTCTATGTACATCTCCCAGCTCTAGGTGAAGGATCTGGGCAATTACTGCCTGTTTAAAGGGATTTTGCCAAGAGGTTGTTTCACCTCCTCACAGGTCCAGTCCTTAAGCTGCAAGTTGGAAAAGAGGGCATTCTGTTCCTCAGATCGAATGCAAGCCCCGCCTCCTTATGACGTCATCATCTGTAGTGTATAACATAAGGATTGAACACTGTGACTGTATAAGCTGCTTGTGTGGTGCAGAGCTTAGGTGATAAGCTCTCCAAGACAGAGGTTAGGAGTTCAATCCCCATCAGTAGTTTTTTTTTTCTTTTATAAATTGTACACATATGTAAAGATATGAAAATATATGTGTAGACATCTATAATTTAATTTACATACACACACAAAGCTCCCCTATATAGTGTCCCATTCTCGCAGTAGTCACACCAAGCACTTCCGACATATGTGATACAATGCATATATTCTGGGAGATGAAACATGATATAGGGGAGCTATGTATGTGTATATATATCATTATAGAGATTATCATATATATTTTAGGTCTCTCTACTTTTGTGTAGAATTTAGGGGGGGGGATATTCTGTGAGGGACTAGAACTCCAAACCCCTTCTTTGTAAAGCCAACACTCTACCACTGCACAACCAGGCCAAGTTAGTTACAGGTTGAGCAGGTTCTTCTCTCAAAGCTAAGTGCTCCTCTCCCCATTTTCACTCACATGTCACTGACAACAAGCAGAGATCTTTACTTGAAGCTGACATTTGTCCTTGTAGTTGAGTAAAGATCTCTGCCGGTTGTCAGTACAATTTGGGTGAACACCACTAAAAGTGAAAGCTGCTGGCTTTCATTGTAATTTGTGTGATAAGAGATATAACAGGTGCTTGCTGGAGCTTGCTGGAGCCTCAAGGCTGCAGACATAAGACATAAGCATGCAGGAGGCTACAGAGCTGTTATATCCAGACAACCTTCTCCATCCCCTGCTTTATAGAAAATGATGATGTCACAGTTATTCAGTGAGGAGAGACACGCCTCCTGGGAGGAGAGACACGCCTCCTGGGAGGAGAGACACGCCTCCTGGATTTCAAACTCAATCTGAGAAAATTAACTGAACAGCCCGAACAGCTCAAACGATAACACCCCTTTAAGGAACCTCCAATGCAGATGTGAATTGGGCCTCACTTATACCACAATGCATACAAGATGTTGGAGCAGTCCTCTTATACACAGAGAAGGCAAGATATTGTAGTGAAACACCTTTCACTAGTAACCATAGCGTCATCACAGCAGTTATTCTGCAGATGTGAATCACATAACACATGTAATACACAGCGGAGGAATTTTACTGAAGGTGTTGTAAGATGAATGGATATAGAATTCAACAAATTTATCAATAGGGCATTAAGTTTGGTGAAACTCACTAGGGATAATAGATACTTCTCTTTGGCAAAATGCATACATTTTTGATGCATTTGACAAACACAGGAAAAAGGCATACAGTAACACAACGTGTGGACCCAGCCTTAAAGGGGTTTTGCCACGAAGTAAAATTGAGGTGGGAAGTTTGTAAATTAAATAATAAACATTTTCACCATTCATCATTATTAAAAATTCTGCACCGTTTTTGTTTTAGCTGCTCCTTTAGTGATGCATTGTGTACAGCTTGTCTCCAGGGGATACGACCAGGGCTGAGAGCTTCTCAGTCCTGGTCGCACATGCTCAGACATCACCTCCCTTCTCAGGCAGCTACTGAGTGTTCAAACCCCAGGTGCTGTCATTCTACTCCCGTTCTCTATACTCCTAAGTAATTAGTCAAACAGTGCAAATAAATAAAAGAAAGAAACCTCAATGAGGTCTGTGCACAGATAAAGAGAAAAAAAATCCACAGGTTTGGTTCTGCAGGGATTTGAACCGAGGACCCTTGTGCCTGTAGGCAAAAGTTTTACCTCTGAGCCACATTGGATTTACTCACAGTTCTACACATAAACAGACCTTTCTTTGACTAAAGAGAGGAAAGCCCTGGTGATGTCATCCTCCTGGGTCACATGATATGCAATTCAAACAAATCACACACGCCCCCTTCTGAGCACACAGAGCTGGATGCAGGGGGTATAAAATGAAGTAGTGGTAAAACCGCTTTAAAGACGACCGATCACCGACAGGAAACCTTAAATAACTAAACCTACACAAGCATCTATCTCCTTAACTCCCCCTGCACAGTTGGTATCTCCCAGTTGAGAAATCTCATCAGATTCTGACCTCTCTGACAAAATGAAAGTATAACCTGTTTCCCTGAAGAAAATCTGCTGATATTCTAATGACATTTATTTGAGAAAAGTCTTATAATTTCTTCCACTATAATTTTTTCAGCTGTTGGTTTAAGAGCACGCAGAACTAGATCAGCATAAGGCTATGTTCACACGGCTTATTTTGGGGCGCATTTCGCTGCGTATTTCATGGTGTATTGCTCTCTAATACGATCGAAATACACCCCATAATTACGGTAATCCATAGTTCTCATAGAGAACTATGGATTACGCCCCCTTTTCCCCGCTCGTACAATACGATCGTATTGAACGCACATGGAGATAAGTGACATGTCACTTATTCACGGCGCTTCCGTGCCGCGAGTAATGCATGGCTATGGGGCCGGCGGGCTGCGCCCCCCCCCCCTCCCCTGCATGGCGGGAGTACACACCGATCAGCGCGACTCCCGAACACCCGGCGATTAAGCCGTGTGAACATAACCTAAGGATATGTTCACACGACTTATTTGCGGGGCGTAATCATGCCCCGCAATTACGCCGTGTGGACGGGGGCGGGAGCGGGGGGCCCATAGACTATCATTACTAGCAGCGCTTATACGCCACTAGAAAATGACCTGTCACTTATCTCCCCCCGCGGCAGATTCGCCGAGCAGGGAGAGGAGCCGAATTGTGGATTACCGTAATGACTGGGACATATTCCAGCCGTAATTCACGCATTACGGTGCGTAAATACGGACTGAAATACGTCCCATTTTAAGCCGTGTAAACGAGGCCTAAGACTTCCCATCCGCAATCTATATGGCTTATATGCAACGGAGTGTTAGCCTGCAAAGCTATGAATTCTGTATAATAGAGATACCTGCAGATGTTACGTCTACATCACTTTGGACTGTAGAGACATGACCTCTAATGAATGTGTTTACTTACTGAAGAAGTATTAACTTTATTTTTCCTCTGCTCACTCAAGTAAAACATATTTACTGCCTAGAAATATGCATTGTACAACCTTTCAGTTAGTAATGTGCTCTGAAGCTGCAAATACTGGATAATGATGGAATCATTATTCATCCCTTTTCATTATGTTAAGCTTCTTTAACGCATCGATTTCCAATATGGAGCAGGCTTTGTTTCAGCTACATCTCAAATAAAGATCTTTTGTTGAAGCAAAGTGTTTAAGCTGACTTACTTCTGTTCAATACCACTGAATACAAATGTGGCTAGCGCACTATGAAATCTCCTCATAACAAGGGCCCTTCAGTGATCTGCAAGTCTTAAAAACAAAAAAAAAACCTAATCGCTGCTTTTCCTGATCTATTGCGGACCAACAAAAGGCAAAATGGAAAAAAATGTCTTCAAAACAAATGGTGCATTTTTCTTTAAGTAAGAGAACAGGGCACATTTATTAATATTTTTGCCATAAATACATTGAAAGCTAAGGTTTTAGCTGAATGCCATATTTACCACTGTGCCACCTTCTGCAATACGTCAGCTCTAGTGGAAAACAGTGCCAGGCCTGACTTGCTATTGCTTTTAAGGGTGGGTTAATTTTAACATTGAGAGATAGAATATCCAAAATAAAATTCAGAAAATCACATTGTATAAATTTATCTACATTTTGCAGTGAGAAATAAGTATTTGATTCCTCTGGCAAACAAGACTTAATACTTGGTGGCAAAACCCTTGTTGGCAAGCACAGCAGTCAGATGTTTTTTGTAGTTGATGATGAGGTTTGCGCACATGTCAGGAGGATTTTTGGTCCACTCCTCTTTGCAGATTATCTCTAAATCATTAAGATTATGAGGCTGTCGCTTGGCAACTCGGAACTTCAACTCCCTCCATACGTGTTCTATGGGTGAGAAGGAGACAACTGATGGTGCAATAGTAAGAAAATGGAAGAAATACAAAATGACTGTCAATCGCCACCGATCTGTGGCACCATGCAAAATATCACCTCGTGGGGAATCCTTGATCATAAGGAAGGTGAGAGATCAGACTAGAACTACACAGGGGGGAGTTGTTAATGATCTCAAGGCAGCTGGGACCACAATCACCAAGAAAACCATTGGTAACACATTACGCTGTAACGATTTAAAATCCTGCAGTGCCCGCAAAGTCCCCCTGCTCAAGAAGGCACATGTGCAGACCCAACCGAAGCTTGCCAATGAACGCCTGGATGATTCTTTGAGTGACTGGGAGAAAATGTTGTGGTCAGATGATACAAAAAGTGAGCTCTTTGGCATTAACTTAACTTGCCGTGTTTGGAGGAAGAGAAATGCTGCCTATGACCCAAAGAACACTGTACCACTCTCAAGCATGGAGGTGGAAACATTATGTTTTGGGGCTGTTTCTCTGCTAAGGGCACAGGACTACTTAACCGCATCAATGGGAGAATGGATGGAGCCATGTGCCGTAAAATCCTGAGTGACAACCTCCTTCCCTCCACCAGGACATTACAAATGGGTCGTGGCTGGGTCTTCCAGCAAGACGATGACCCAAAACATACAACCAAGACAACAAAAGGAGTGGCTCAAAAAGAAGCACATTTAGGTTATGGAGTGGCCTAGCCAGTCTCCAGACCTTAATCCCATAGAAAACTTATGGAGGGAGTTGAAACTCCGAGTTGCCAAGTGACAGCCTCAAAATCTTAATGATTTAGAGATGATTTGCAAAGAGGAGTGGACCAAAATTCCTCCTTACAACTACAAAAAAGGCTGATTACTGTGCTTATATATAATATATATTATATTAATTAATTATACATATATACACATAAAACTTATTTAAAACTCTCACATCATTCAGTGTCACCCAATGATTTTCATGTCTCTCCAGAGTAAAGGAACAGACTTTAAAGCACCATATAAAAACAAGGATTGTGGAGAAAGTGGGTAGCCATGCAACCAGCAAATTAAAATGGATTTAGAATTGTCACTTTTTCATTTAAGCCGATTTCTACACAACCCTTTTCACATGCTGCAGGAAAAAATCTGCATGGATATTAGGGTATGCGCTAAATGTTGCAGACTTGGCATATATTTAATCTGTTGCAGCAAAAGAAAAAAGCATCCAAACATACTGTTTAGGTATATATGTCTGCAGCTTTTACATTTTGTCCCACTTGTGTGTATCTTGATTAAAGAAAGATCTGCTATATACAGGCTCGGACTGGGCCGCCGGGGAATCGGTGAATTCCCCGGTGGGCCCCGGAGGCAGTGCCGCCGCTCCCCGGGGCCCGTCCGCCGCATCCGGTCCCTGAACGCTCGAGCCCTGCGTCCGGAGACCGGCCCGGGAGTTGGGGACTAATGTCCCCGACTCCCGGAGCTGCGTGGTGTCAGCGGAGCACAGCCCCACTAGCGCTGCGCTCCGCTGTTCAGCTCCCTGGCGGCAGCTCGTAGCGGCGGGACCCGGAGCCTGGTAAGTGGCTGTTTTTTGTTTTTTTTTTAAACAATAAAGGGGGCCCTGACTACAATAAAGGGGGGCCCTGGCTACAATAACGGGGGCCCTGACCAAGCCAGGGGGCCCGGACCACAAAAGGGGGCCCAGACCAATAAAGGGGGCCCTGACTAACTATGGGGGCCCTGACTACAAAAAGGGGCCCGGGACTAAAAAAGGGAGAACTACTAAAAGGGGCCCCTGGCTACATAAAGGAGGCCCTGCTGGGGCCCTATATTAAAGGGGGCCTGCTACAAAGGGGCCCTGACAAACCCTGAAAAATAAAGACCCTGACTAACAAAGGGGGCCCCTGGCTACATGAAGGGGGGCCCCTGACTACCTAAAGGGGGGCCCTGACTACCTAAAGGGGGGCCCTGACTACCTAAAGGGGGGCCCTGACTACCTAAAGGGGTCCGTGACTACTTAAATACTAAAGGGTGCCCTGACTACCTACACACTAGCTAAAAGGCGGGCCCTGACTTCCTGCACACTAGCTAAAGGAGGCCCCTAACTACCTGTAAACTACCTTAAAGAGACCCCTAACTGCCAGTATACTACCTAAAGGAGGCCCCTAAATGTCTGTATACTACTTCAAGGGAAGCCCTAACTGCCAGTATACTACCTAAAGGGGGTTCCTAACTGCTTGAAGCCTATATAAAGGGGACCCTAACTACCTACAGCTTACCTAACTGGGGGCAACCACCTACCTACAGCCTAACTAATTGGGACTCGCCAACACCTACCTACAGCCTACCCAACAGGGGTCCACCAACCTAACTGTAGCCTATCAACTTGCCTAACTGGGTCCTGCTTAACTAACTGGGGGCTACTTACCTACCCACCCGTGGCTAGGTACCCACCAACCTACCTGGGGTTGGCCTACCAACTAATCCAGCGGGGGTCTACATACCTAAAGAGGGCCTATCTAGTTACCTGGGGCCTTGCCCATTTTCCTACCTACCTAGGGTCTTGCCTACCTACCTAGTAATATAATTGAGAGGGGAGCAGCCCATAGTTGTAGTATTATCTCCAAGGGGTTAGTCCTCTCCCCACCTTCCAAGCCCTTAGGATACTAGGCCTCTAAGTTATGGCTTGTACCCGCTCTCCCACCCCTGGGAAGTTTATACAGAGGTGGGAATAGGTAAAGAGTTGATGGAAAATTGAGGATTCTAAGATATTTGTGTATAATTTCTGCAGGGATGAGGGGTGGCCGGACAAGTCCTCATGGCGGTGTGGAACGCATGCAGAAGAAAAGGGAATAAGAACAACTCATTAGAGAAGAGAACGACTCATCAGATAAGACGTCTCTGGTGAGTCCCTGATTTCAGGGGTTATTTTACTTCTATGTTGGATCAGTGCTGTATTCACTGTAATGTGATGTGACCTGAGCTGGTGTCTGACCTCTATGTGGTCTCTTAATGGTGGTGTTGTAGGTTATACTGAGCTGGTGTCTGACCTCTATGTGGTCTCTATATGGCGGTGTTGTAGGTTATACCGAGCTGCTGTCTGATCACTATGTGGTCTCTATATGGTGGCTTAGGTTATACCTGAGCTGGTGTCTGACCACTATGTGGTCTCTATATGGTGGCTTAGGTTATACCTGAGCTGGTGTCTTACCTCTATGTGGTCTCTATATGGCGGTGTTGTAGGTTATACCTGAGCTGGTGTCTGACCTCTATGTGGTCTCTATATGGAGGTTGTAGGTCTATACCGAGCTGGTGTCTGATCACTATGTGGTCTCTATATGGCAGTGTTGTAGGTTATACCTGAGCTGGTGTCTGACCTCTATGTGGTCTCTATATGGCAGTGTTGTAGGTTATACCTGAGCTGGTGTCTGACCTCTATGTGGTCTCTATATGGCAGTGTTGTAGGTTATACTGAGCTGGTGTCTGACCTCTATGGGTCTCTATATGGTGTGCTTGTAGGTTATCTGAGCTGGTGTTGGACCACTTTTGGTCTCTATATGGCGGTGTTGTAGGTTATACTGACTGGTGTTGACCTCTATGTGGTCTCTATATGGCGGTGTTGTAGGTTATACCTGAGCTGGTGTCTGACCTCATCTGGTCTCTATATGGCGGTCTTGTAGGTTATAGTTTGAGCTGGATGTCTGACCTCTATGTGATCTCTATATGGTGGTGTTGCAGGTTATATCTGAGCTGGTGTCTGACCTCTATGTGGTCTCTATATGGGCGGTGTTGTAGGTTATACACGGGGAGCTGTGGTGCTAATTAACTATGTGGTTGTCTCTATATGGCGGTGTTGTAGGTTATACCGGAGCTGGTGACTGACTCTATGTGGTCTCTATATGGCGGTGTTGTAGGTTATATCCGAGCTGGTGTCTGACCTCTATGTGGTCCTCTATATAGCGGTTGTAGGTTATACCAGAGCTGTGCTGACACTATGTGGTCTCTATATGTGGAGTTGTAGGTTAACCTGAGCTGGTGTCTGACCTCTATGTGGTCTCTATATGTGGGTTGTAGGTTAACCTGAGCTGGTGTCTGACCCACTATGTGGTCTCATATGGTGGTGTTGCAGGTTATACCCTGAGCTGGGTCTGACCTCTATGTGGTCTCTATATGGCGGTGTTGTAGGTTATACCTGAGCTGGTGTCTGACCTCATGTGGTTCTAACTATATACTGGCTAGTGCTGATGTTTTTGGGTTTTTATACTGAGCTGGTGTTGGACCTCTATGTGGTCTCTATATGGCAGTGTTGTAGGTTATACCTGAGCTGGTGTCCGAGCACTATGTGGTCTCTATATGGCAGTGTTGTAGGTTATATTGGCGTTAGTATAGTGGCAGCGTACATGTGTCCCTGATTGTAAGAGTGAGGGAACACCTGACCCTGTGATAGGAGTTACACTTCTACTTTTCTGCTGGTGATTATTTTAGGAGGTGATGAGGTGCGTGACCAAGGGAAACATGGAGGGGGATATTGTATGTGGGCTGGTGGGGGAAGGGGGGGATATGGATGGAGCTACTTAGCCCTGTGTCTATGATATGTTAGACTGACAAATGTGTGACTACATTGTACTACACAATACAGTTCTGTTTTGTACACTGTATTATGTGGTAAAACGGGTGCGATTATGTCCGAGAGGCCGGTAGTATTTTCATGTACAGTAGGGTGGGCCCCCCAAGATCAATTCCCCCTGTGGGCCCCAGACCCCCCAGTCCGACACTGGCTATATATCTTCCAAAGGTCCACTCATTCTTCTACTACAGATTCTCTGCCTGTTCTGAGTGATTGATAGAATTTCTCAGTTACCACCACTATAGATTTTTTCTTTAAGAACAGTATCAACGCAAATGTGACACAAATGATCTGTCATTTTGTGTGATATTCCTGCTCCTACAGCTGTAATAATTTGGATGACTCTACAAAGCTTTGACTTTTTTTTTCCCCCTCTCTTTGTCTAGACAATGGAAATGTTCAGTGAGGAAGAATCCCTTTGTAATAAATGACAGAAATGTCAATTAGTATGGATGGAGAACATGTTATCTGTATGCACGCAGCACCGCAGAAGGTGCTGGAGAAAGGAGGAAATCGCAGACACTTTTCGGGAATTACACTTTCTGTTCCTGAGGCCACTAAGCTGGAAATTGCCATGGAAACAGACCCTGGCACACAACTGCCCCTAAGGAATCGTCGGCTCTAGCTATCGCAGCTGCCAGTGTCAACACAAAAGGTTGGATGGCATTTGCATCTTTACAGATATCCACACTGTCACCGAGATATGTAAACAGCCATTTAATATTTATATTTTCATATATACACACTACAGAACGACGAAATACTCAGACACGGAGTTACTCTGCCAAGTGTAAACAGAATATATACCAACTATCTGCAAAATTTGAACTACTTCATCATGGACCTACTCCGCAACCTTTTATTATAAGACTACTGTACGATTGCCACTAGTGTTCGCTAGAATAAATATTTATCACTGCAGAGGTAGCGTGTACCCGAGATTACGGGAAACACAATCCTTGTTTGCAAGGGTAACATTTGTGGCCTATGCATGTAGGCAATGATATAGCAAGTCATAGTGACTAGGATTCTGGAGGGGGGTTGTTGATCCAGGGATTTATTCCGATTGCCAGATTGTTTTTTCCCCTGAAATGAGGACAATTGGTTTCTTCCTCCATGGTTTTTTTTTGCCTTGCTCTGGATCAACACTATAGGACAATAGACTGAACTTGACGTCTGTCTTTATTCGGCCTTACAAAGTATGTAGGTTCTGGCTCCTACAGACCAGTTACACTCCTAATCAACTCGTTACCTGCATTAAAGTCCGCTGTCTTAAATATTCACCAGACTCTAACCTCTACAACATGGTCAAGACCAAAGAGCTTTCTAAGGATGTCAGTGACAAGATCATAGACCTGCACAAAGCTGGAATGGGCTACAAAAAGATAAGTAAGGCGCTGGCTGAGAAGGAGGCAACTGTTGGTGCGATAGTAAGAAAATGGAAGAAATACAAAATGACTGTCAATCGACATCGATCTGGGGCACCATGCAAAATCTCACCTCGTGGGGTCTCCCTGATCATGAGGAAGGTGAGAGATCAGCCTAAAATTACACGGGGGGAACTTGTTAATGATCTCAAGGCAGCTGTGACCACAGTCACCAAGAAAATCATTGGTAACACATTATGCTGTAATGGTTTAACATCCTGCAGTGCCAGCAATGTCCCCCTGCTCAAGAAGGCGCATGTGCAATCCCGTCTAAAGTCTGCCAATGAACACCTGGATGATCCTGTGAGTGATTGGGAGACGGTGCTGTGGTCAGATGAGACAAATTTAGCTCTTTGGCATTAACTCAACTCACCGTGTTTGGAGGAAGAGAAATGCTGACTATGACCCAAAAAACACCGTCCCCACTGTCAAGCATGGAGGTGGATATATTATGTTTTGAAGGTATTTCTCTGCTAAGGGCACAGGACTACTTCACCGCATCAATGGGAGAATGGATGGAGCCACGTACCATAAAATCCTGAGTGACAACCTCCTTCCCTCCACCAGGACATTACAAAAGGGTCATGGCTGGGTCTTCCAGCAAAACAATGACCCAAAACATACAGCCAAGACAACAAAGGATTTGATCAAAAAGAAGCTCATTAAGGTCATGGAGTGGCCTAGCCAGTCTCCAGACGTTAATCCCATAGAAAACTTATGGAGGGAGTTGATTTTCTGAGTTGCCAAGCGACAGCCTCAAAATCTTAATGATTTAGAGATGATTTGCAAAGAGGAGTGGACCAAAATTCCTCCTGACAACTTCAAAAAAAGTCTGATTGCTGTGCTTGCCAACAAGGGTTTTGCCACCTTGTATTAAGTCTTGTTTACCAGAGGGATCAAATACTTTATATATTTTATAATATTACTAATATAATACTTTATATACACATAAAACGTATTTAAAACTCACATCATTCAGTGTCACCCAATGATTTTCATGTCTCTCCAGAGTAAAGAAACAGACATTAAAGCACCATATAAAAACAAGGATTGTGGAGAAAGTGGGTAGCCATGCAACCAGCAAATTAAAATGGATTTAGAATTGGCACTTTTTCATTTAAGCTGATCGCACAGATGGAACCAAACACTACTCATTAAGCCCATTAAGTACAGCCAGCAACACTGACGTGGCCATAAATCACACAGAAGGCAGACTGTTCTGATCATCTGCGCACAAACTACATTTTTACCAGTTTAATGCACCTTCTAATATTATGGCCCATTTGGGATATGACAAAGGAGGACAAAAAAAAATCGCCCCACAAAGACCACGTGAAAGATGCACTAAAATACAGAATATTCATGTACCAAAATACAGAACGGGGCTCATTACTGCTGCTTACTGGGCTAGAACAGTTTTAGACACCATTATCTACATTGAAGTCTATGCTTTCTTTCAGTGTAGTCTGCAGACCTGCACATTTATCAGTAACGGCAGTGCCATAAAGGTTGCCACTCACACAGGCATCAGAAGCGTCAAATTCATCTTCAGTTTTTTTGCTCTAGGTGTGGCGTCTTACACACATTATGGACGAGCTCTTAACCACACCACATCTGGAAAATGAGGACACACTTGTAAATGTATTTTTTTTTTGCTGTATCAAAAGTGTTCCAACAAACAGAAATACTACACTAAGGCTATGTTCACACGGCAATAATTGCGGGACGTATTTCGCCCGCAATTACGCCGTGTGCTCGGGAGCGGGGGGGCTGGCAGCCCGCCGGCCCCATAGACATTCATTATTCACGGCGCGTATACGCCGTGAATAATTGACATGTCACTTCTCTCCCCGTTTGCCATATTGTACGCCCGGGGAGAGGAGGCGTAATCCGTAGTTCTCTATGAGAACTGTGGATTACCGTAATGACTGGGACGTATCTCGCCTGTATTTGAGCGCAGTACGGCACGAAATACAGGGCCAGATACGTCCCAGTTTAAGTCGTGTGAACATAGCCTAAGGCTATGTTCACACGGGTTATTTTGGGGCACATTACACAGCGTATTTCACGCCGTACTGCGCTCAAATACCAGCAAAATGCGCCCCAATCATTACGGTAATCCACAGTTCTCATAGAGAACTACGGATTACGCCTCCTCTCCCCGGGCGTACAATACGATCGTATTGTACACCCGGAGACATAAGTGACATATCGCAAGTAATGCATATCTATGGGGCCGGCGGGTTGCCACCCCCACCCGGGTCGCGGGAGTACGCACCGATCAGCACGACTTCGCGAATACCCGGCGTAATTGCAGGGCGTACAGTACGTGTGAACTTACCCTAAGAACTTATTCTGAAAGTGCCTCTGTGAACAAACACTCATGCACCAGTGCTATATGTTTTTCCACACCTTCAACAGTGAGGGAAAAGGCACAAATCCGGTTACTACGATGAGGCAAAATTCCTATGTATTCAGAAGCTGCAGGCTCCCAAACTTCCTGCCACTGACTGACAGCTTTTTCCATATGCACAGTAAGGCCGTGTTCACCCGGCTTATGCCCGACGGATTGGTGCGCTCCTTATGGGCGCTGTCATTATCTACGGCGCGTACGCGCCGTAAATAATGTGCATGTCACTTTCTCCCCCCGCGGCGAATTCGCAGAGCGGGGAGGAGCGACGGAATCCACTGTTCTCTATGAGAGCAGTGGATTACCGTAATTACTCAGACGGATTGGCGCCGTACTGCAGCGCCAATCCGGCGCGGAGTACGGCGCCAATCCGTGGACAAATAAGCCGTGTGAACGAGGCCTTAGGCTACGTTCACACGGCTTAAACTGGAGTGTATTTCGGTCCGTATTTTGCGCCGTACTGCACTCAAATGCGGGCGAGATACGTCCCAGTCATTACGGTAATCCACAGTTCTCATAGAGAACTATGGTTACGTCTCCTCTCCCCGCTTATGCAATACGCCACGTAATTATGCCCCGCAATTATGCCGTGTGAACATAGCCTTAGAGAGAGAAAGCGGTCAATCAGCGGTAGGAGGGCAGGGGAGCTTGCAGTGCACTGCACCTGCTACACTCAATGTGCAAATTGAAAGCGGTTATCCAATGGACCGACTTAAAAAATAAAAATAAAAATCAAATGGCTTGCTTGAGTTTTTTCGTTCATCCCTGATGTTTTCCTGAGCTAATTTCTGCTTCTCCTGTGCTGTATGTAGCCTCTTTACTCTGCAGCCAAACACCAGCAGATCCTGTTTGAAAGTAGTTTCCTCTGTCCTAAAAAAATTACAAGCACCAGGATACATTTGATGTGCTCCCAAAGTCTTCTATTAGTGCACGCCCCATGTTTCTTTCCTCATGCTGAAAACCTTGAAGGGCAGGACCAAAGAGATGTAAAACCTTGGAGAACAGGACCAAAGGGCTGTGATTTCAAAGTCTGCCTTGAAAAAAGCTAGACATCTTTGATTACTGGATCTGCTGGGCTCCACCCAAAGCGGTTTCCTGTGTCCAGGCAAATACTGTCAACAGCTGACATAACTGCAGTAAGCCCCCACAAAATGTAAGGAAAATACATTACACAAGTGCCTAACTTTTGGAGAGAAATTATAAATATTTTTTTCTCACTGGACAAAACTACTGCATACTCACAGATGACCGGCATGCTGCTGAGAGCATGTTCGATTGCTGCTCAGTTTAAAGCCTACCTGGCTGCGTGAGCATGGCACGGAGGGACTGGGAGTTGGAGGGCTCCATTTGGTGAGTGGTAGGGGACCCCCAGCAATCAGACATTTATCGCCTACCTTGTAGATGGGTGAGAAATGGCTTTCATGGCACAACCCAACCAAACTTTTATTTAGTTATTTAGTTTAGAGAAAATACGGCTTCGTTGGGACATAATAAATATGTTTAACTATATTAAAGGTCAATATAGAGATCTTTCCCAGGATCTATTTATACCCAGGGCTGTATCCAGAACAATAGAGAATCCTCTGTGTCTTGGAAAGAAAGTTTCTACATAAACATAGAAAGGGATTCTTTACTGTAAGAGCAGTGAGACTGTGGAACTCTCTGCCAGAGGAACTTGTCATGGTGAATTCACTAACAGAGTTGAAAAAGGGTTTGGATGCATTTCTAGATGTAATAATATAACAAGTTATAGTGACCAGGATTCTGGAGAAGGGTCTGGAGACATTTCTAGATGTAATTATATAACAAGATATAGTGACCAGGATTCTGGAAAGGGGTCTGGATACATTTCTAGATGTAATTATATAACAAGTTATAGTGACCAGGATTCTGGAGAAGGGTCTGGATACATTTCTAGATGTAATAATAGAACAAGTTCTAGTGACCAGGATTCTGGAGAAGGGTCTAGATACATTTCTAAATGTAATAATATAACAAGTTCTAGTGACCAGGATTCTTGAGAAGGGTCTGGATATATTTCTAGATGTAATAATAGAACAAGTTATAGTGACCAGGATTCTGGAGAAGGGTCTGGATACATTTCTAGATGTAATAATATAACAAGTTATAGTGACCAGGATTCTGGAGAAGGGTCTGGATACATTTCTAGATGTAATAATAGAACAAGTTATAGTGACCAGGATTCTGGAGAAGGGTCTAGATACATTTCTAAATGTAATAATATAACAAGTTATAGTGACCGGGATTCTGGAGAAGGGTCTGGATACATTTCTAGATGTAATAATATAACAAGTTATAATGACCGGGATTCTGGAGAAGGGTCGTTGATCCAGAGATTTATTCTGATGGTCAAATTGGAGTCAGGAAGGAATTTTTTCCCTAAAATGAGGACAATCGGCTTCTACCTCATGGGTAGGGGGTTTTGCCTTTCTCTGGATCAACACTTTAGCACAATAGGCTGAACTGGATGGACGTCTTGTCTTTTTTCGGCCTTCAACTATGTAATATATAAAATAGGATGCCAATCTAAATCAAATTTCTAGATGTAATAATAGAACAAGTTTAGTGACGGGTTCTGGAGAAGGGTCTGGAAATTTCTAGATGTAATATAGACAAGTTATAAGACGGGATTGGAGAAGGGTTGGTACATTTTAGATGTATAATTAAAATTATAGTGCCGTTGGAGAAGGGTCTGGATACATTCTGGTTAATTGAACAGTATGTACAGGATTGGAGAAGGTCTGGATAATTTTGAGTAATTATAACAAGTTTAGGCGGGATTTGGGAGGGTCGTGATCAGAGATTTTTCTGAGGTCAAATTGGGTCAGGAGGAATTTTTTCCAAAATGGGAACGGCTTTACTATGGGTAGGGGGTTTTGCTTTCTGGATCAACACTTTAGCACAATAGGCTGAACTGGATGGACGTCTTGTCTTTTTTCGGCCTTACAAACTATGTAACTATATAAACCACAGAGATGCCTAATGTAAAATCTATTTCCATGATGCTCTTCACTAAATAAAGAAATAATTGCTCTCATCTGTTTCCTGGAGTATTTGTTTTTAAGGTAAAGACTGTTGCCAGGCCAATAGGCTGGATGATTGTTTGGACTATATATATGCACCCACCTGCTTTTATCTCCAAGAGTCTTAACCTTGGATCTTCAGGGGGATGCAAACGTCTCTTCTTTCTCCAACATCGAGCAGGATACGTATACAACTGTCCCGGAGCCACACCTGTGCAAATGGACAAACACATGACCTTTACTTACTGCTCAATATGAAATGGATTTGTAACTATTGCATTGTATCACATAGGGCAAGGCCTTACATAGCAGCTGCCGTTGGTTATGCAAGGGTCAAACGATGAGCACATGTGGTTTACCTGCAATGATGTGCAGACAACAGCAAGCATGTGCGCACACGGGCAATTTGCAGTAAAACCACATGTCAAAGCATTTTGAGGCTGCTACGCAGGTCTGTAGATTTCTTCAATCACATGCTTTGTCAGATTTGGGAACAACGGACCATACAGGAGTCTTGCTCAGGATCACACCACGAAACTTGGGAGTTTCACAGCCGGTTGCAGAATGTCCACAACGAGCATTTGGGGTAAAGTCTGGATCCTGAAACAATTTACTTGGTGTCACTATGGAATTGTCCAATTCTTTTTTTTTTTTCCAAAATTAGCTTCAGACTTTTCAGTAACAATCTGTATAGTTTCCCAATCCTGACTGGAGCCTTGGGATTGCATATCTTGCTGGTTGATAGACATAGACACATTTTTGTTATTTTGATTTGCACTTGGCCGTGTATGCATTTTTTTATTTGAAATTTATGGTTTTTTCTTTTATTCAAAAATTTTCAACAACGAAAAAAAGAGGTTTTACTTTTTCCACTCATTAACCTGCAAGAAATTGCACAACGCCTTTTTTTTGGCACATGCAATAGTTGTGGCAATTTATTGGTTTCTGAAGTTTTTAGAACCAAACATCGATTATCTTTCTCCCAGTGCAGATCAGTGTTTGTGGCTTTGTCCATTTTGGGATAGCCGATTGTTCCTGAGAATGATTGAGGAGGAACAAGCTCTGGGATTACTGGCACAGGAAATCTGAGAGGTTTATTTCCTTCCGTACTTAGCGTTGGAAATACAATTGGATTCTGTAGGTTACATCCTATAGCCATAGCCACATTAGCCGCGCTATCCGTTGTTCTAGTTGTGGAAGTACTTATCTTATTTTGGTTTATACGTATGTTTTATAGGTGACTACATAGATCTCAATATGGATGCACTATATAAATATCCTTCTACCCTTTTTGTTTTACGGTTGCCTACATAAGTAAATGATTTTCTTATACTGTCAACATGCCAGTCCTCCACTCTCCTTCTGTGTACATGCCAGTCCTCCACTCTCCCTCTGTGTACATGCCAGTCCTCCACTCACCCTCTGTGTACATGCCAGTCTCCACTCTCCCTCTGTGTTTCATGCCATCCTCCACTCTCCCCCTGTTTTACATGCCAAATCCTCCACTCTCCCTATGTGTACATGCCCGTCCTCTCCTCCCATTCTCCCTCTGTGTACATGCCAGTCCTCCAATACTCCCTCTGTGTAACATGCCATTCCTCCACTCTCCCTCTGTGTATCTATTTTGTTATCGTACTTTCCTATGTGTACATGCCAAGTGCACTATATCTTTTCCCTTTTTGTTTTACTGCCAGTACCTCATTTCTCCTCTGTACATGCCAGTCCTCCACTCTCCCTCTGTGTACATGCCAGTCCTCCACTCTCCCTCTGTGTACATGCCAGTCCTCCACGGCCACTCTGTGTACATGCCAGTCCTCCACTCTCCCTCTGTGTACATGCCAGTCCTCCACTCTCCCTCTGTGTACATGCCAGTCCTCCACTGGCCCTCTGTGTACATGCCAGTCCTCCACTCTCCCTCTGTGTACATGCCAGTCCTCCACTCTCCCTCTGTGTACATGCCAGTCCTCCCCTCCCTCTGTGTACATGCCAGTCCTCCTCTCTCCCTCTGTGTACATGCCAGTCCTCCACGGCCACTCTGTGTACATGCCAGTCCTCCACTCTCCCTCTGTGTACATGCCAGTCCTCCACTCTCCCTCTGTGTACATGCCAGTCCTCCACTCTCCCTCTGTGTACATGCCAGTCCTCCACTCTCCCTCTGTGTACATGCCAGTCCTCCACTCGCCCTCTGTCAACATGCCAGTCTTCCACTGCCACTCTCCCCTCTGTCTACATGCAGTTAGTAGTATTAGGAACGAAAAGTACATTACAGGGCATCAATAAGCGAGTTAGTGAACAAACGGTACAAATTGATCAAACAAGATCAATTGCAAACTTAATTACATTTTACAGTTAGTGGTGAACATTTCCTGTAGTGGTACCACCCCGTTAAATTAGGGCTATCTAAGGTCCAGAGTTGATAGGGACAGCCGCCCTTATCTGGACTGTTACCATGTATATAGGCCCTTGGGCTATATTAGGGACAGGATATACTTACTACCTTATAATGAAGAAAATTCAACGTAATTTTGCATTCAGCAACAAAAAAACTCCAAATTATGACAGATGTACAATAAAAAGGTGCAATATAAGTACAAAATTCTGTAGAGGTTCAGATTTGTGACGTTTCGTATAAACCTTAATCATACTTGTCAGAGTCATAGAGAAGGATATAAAATGGCAGAGAATATTTGTAAATTGTCAGGAGAACTGATCGTATATATGGCTGATTGCTATATAGAGTATAGCGAGTGGACAGCATACGGTACCCAAGGTATGGCGCTATATTGTCATAAAGAGCATATGGCTTAGAAGGGAGCGGCAGTCTATAGGACCCAGGGTCTGGCACTATGGGTTAGTTGTAGCAAGATGAGGTATGAGGGATACTTATTACCTTATCTGTATCTTTATCCTGCAGCTCTCTAATAGAATGGCATAAGGGTATGTTCACACGGGCACATTTCAGTGTGCATTTCACCGCATATTTGCGCTCTAATACGAGCGAGATGCGCCCCAATCATTACGGTAATCCACAGTTCTCATAGAGAGATATGGATTACGCCTCCTCTCCCTGCTCGTACAATACGATCGTATTGTACGTGCAGGGAGATAAGTGATGTCAATTATTCATGGCGAATACGCGGCGCGAGTAATGAACGTCAATGGGGCTGGCGGGTTGCCGGCCCCCTGCGCTGCGGGAGTACGCGCTTATTAGCGCGAGCTCCCAAAACACACGATGTACTCCGCGTGCATACTGTACGTGCCGCAGAATATATACCCCAATACAGAGCTACCATTTTATTTTGAACTTTTGAGCACATTTGTTTACTACAGGTATTTTAAAGACTCTATTATGTAAAAGTTATATATCATATGATACTCTCCTCTCTGGTATTAAAGAGAACCTGTCACATAGTTTATGCCCCCCTTGCTGAGGGCAGCACAAGCCAGTATCAGACCTGCTGTTTCCAGCGCTGTGTCCCTTATTCTGTAAGATGCTGGAGTTTTTGTGTATTTAATCCCTTAAACTGAACACCTGAAAAGTAGTCAATGACCAGAACATTTTTTTAGTTTTTGCCTCCTTGCGTTTCAACAGTTGTAACTTTTTTATTTTTTCAATGACGCAGTTAGATGAGGCCTCGTTTTATTCAAGACAAGTTGTACTTTATGGGGGAATAGTTTAAGTTCACTTATAAATAATTGCAGTATTTTTTTATTTTTTTTTTACACCATTCACATTTCACACTTAACAACTTGTTAGATTAATTCTACAGGTTATTACGGTCGTGTGGATACCAAATATGTGTAGGTTTTTTTGTGCCTGTAATTTATGTACAATTATTTTTTATTAAATATTTTTATTTTATTATTTATTTATTTTTTACACTTTTTATGGGGTTTTTTTGTTCATTTTTTTTTACTCCATGAAGGAATTTATACATTTTTTTTAATTTTTTTTTTACATTATGAAGTAGGAGTAGCATATTATTTGCTAATACATTCTATCTGTTATCTACAAGCAGTAAATTAGGTCAGCACATGCGTCAATCACTGGCTCATACAATACAGCTCTGGGGCCACGCAGGTCCCCAGGCTGACTGTGCAGCCGTCCCCGGGCTCTGTCGGTTACGGGTGATCGATCGCCGACAGAGCAGGAACCCTTTGATGTGCTGCGTAACGCACCGCCGCAATCAGGGTTAAGCATGGTTGCGAGGTTCCTTGCTCCCCGAGCCTCAGGCATGTTGGGTGGGGGGGGGCTTGAGTCACCCCGATCAAAGCACAATTGTTGGCGGCGCGCAACCCGAAGTCTGCAGCGACGTCTAAAGAAGTAGCTGCAGACGAATGACCCGCACCGGCCGACGCCAAAAAACGGTGCGCGGTCGTTAAGGGGTTAATGCTCAAATCTGCAGTTTTCAGCCAGAAGAGTCCGTTTTTTCCATACCCACCTGAGGCTAGCCTCGCCCACCTCAACTGATAAACCTATTACTTTGAATAGGTAGAAACATGTTAATAACGGTCAGTGGGCGGGGCTAGCCTTTGGTGGGCGGGGCTAACACCTGCTCATAAATAAGATTTGAGCATTAACTTCTAAATGTAACATCTAACATACAGTGGAGCATGGGGGTGGTAACATCATGCTTTGGGGCTGTTTCTCTGCAAAGGGACCAGGACGACTGATCCGTGTACATGAAAGAATGAACGGGGCCATGTATCATGAGATTTTGAGTGCAAACCTCCTTCCATTAACAAGGGCATTGAAGATGAAACATGGCAGGGTCTTTCAGCATGACAATGATCCCAAGCACACCGCCAGGGCAACGAAGGAGTGACTTCGTAAGAAGCATTTCAAGGTCCTGGAGTGGCCAAGCCAGTCTCCAGATCTCAAACCCATAGAAAACCTTTGGAGGGAGTTGAAAGTCCGTGTTGCCCAGCGACAGCCCCAGAACATCACTGCTCTAGAGGAGATCTGCATGGAGGAATGGGCCAACATACCAGCAACAGTGTGCGCCAACGTTGTGAAGACTTACAGAGAATATTTGACCTCTGTCATTGCCAACAAAGGAGATATAACAAAGTATTGAGATGAACTTTTGGTATTGACCAAATACTTTTTTCCACCATAATTTGCAAATAAATTCTTTCCAGATCAGACAATGTGATTTCCAGGATTTGTTTTCTTATTTTGTCTCTCATAGTTGAGGTCGACCTATGATGTCAGTTACAGGCCTCTCTCATCATGGGAGAACTTGCACAATTGGTGGCTGACGAAATACTTTTTTTCCCCACTGTAGATGGGAATCGAGCCTTAATAATGCACAGATAAAGCCCTCTTGATTCCAGATTACGAAGGTGTCATCAGGGTTTATAAACTGTACAACTGAAGGGCTAAACCATTTTAAGCAGGTAACATTTTTTTTATTCTAGAATAAGAGATGGATTTAAAGTTTGATGCACTTTTTTTTTTTCATGGAGGAGGCTATAAAGATATACACGCTGTGTATTGACATGCATGCAAGGTGACGATAGCAATTCGATACTACATATGTAGGAATGCTATCCATGTGATCTCTGTCAGCACAGGGACCCACTAAAGAGCATAAATGCAACAGCCCCCAGAGGACAGTTTAATGTCGAATATGCTGCCCTATGTAATGGCGGAGTATCACAGGTAGTCAAAATGACACAAACAAAATATTGCGCTGATGGCTTATAGCACTACTGAAAGAATACAATGGACTCATGATTAGGAGTCCAGTGTATCAATAAAGGAAGCGCTTCTCCACCGTTGAGCCCAGTGATTGACAGGTTGCTGGGTATATAATGGAAAAGCTGGATTTTTTGGAAGCTTGTATTATCCAAAGTAGATTTCTATTCCTGCCATTTGATCTACTGGGGTTACAGACCTGTGATATGTGGCCCTTCACTTGTATAGCGAGAAATATTGGGTCTCTTGGTTGCCCCACTATGGTACATTATTGGGTGCCATTTTTACTATGATAGACAATATTATTTCTATTAACCACTGTGAAATCATCCTGCCTTACATGCCCCTATTTAAAGGGAACCTACCGCATGGCTGAGGGGAGCATAAGCTAGTGGCAGACACACTTTCCGAATTTCAGTCTGACATTTATTCTGTAATATAAATGCTGCAAAACTAATGTATATCACAAATCTGTCAGCGCAGAGCCCGCTCTACCAGTGATAGGTCCGCTGTATTTATGGGCGGCCGCTAGCCCTACCCACCCATTTCTTTACTGATAGCTCTTTTCCTATTCACAGGAGTAGGTAGAATCATTGTTGGGGTGAGGGTAGTGATGAGTGGGCACGGCTAGCACCTGTGTATGCAGTGGACTCCACAAATCTGGCAGCGTGCAGCCCACTCAGCCAAAGAAGAGTCCACTGTACTCAGGAGCAGGTGCTAGTCCTGCCCACCCACAAATAGCCCCACCACACCTAGCACAGCTTCTACCTACCACCATGAGGAGGTAGAAAACCAAGTGGCAAGTGGAAGGAGCTTGGTGGCAGCTCACGAATACAGTGGCCCCATCTCTGGTAGAGCGGGCTATGCAATGCCAGATTGGTGAAGTAAATGCTGCAAAACTCCTGTACATTAGAGAACAGGTGACCTACAAGGAAAAAGCTTTTCCAACACCACGATTTCTAGCAGTCCAAGTATAAGCTGCAGGAAGAGAATAGTAGTGCCCATATGTCACCGCTCATCTTTGGATAATCTTTAGTGGAGGCTTTGCAAGCAAAGCAGAAGGCACAATAAATAAACTGTGTGTGGAATATATATTAATTTACAAGCTGCATTCATAGAATATTCTATTAGCATGCAGTGGTCAGTACCATACCTGGTCCTCTGTGCCTTTTCTCCATCCAGATGTAGCAGTTGTTCTGAGCTACACCCGTCTGTGAGTCGAGAAACGGGAGGCGGACACTCCTCTCGGCACATAGCCTTGAGTTGTAGTTACGGCAGTGCTCAATTGCTTCTTTGTAGAACTGATCCCCAAGTCTGCAAGGGAAACCAAAATAACATGGGGTAAGTATTGCACATAAATTAATTGTGAGTAGCACAAGGAACAGCATATACATACACACACACATATCATAATTAATATATATATATATATATATATATATATATATATATATATATACAAACACACACACACATATATATATTATATACACACACACATATATATATATATATATAAATATATATATATATATATATATATATATATATACACACACACACACACACACACACACATATATCATAATACCCCGCGCGTACCGTGCGCCCCGCAATTACGCCGTGTGAACATGGCCTTAGGGTAAGTTCACACTGTGTATTTCCGACACATTCCGAGGCACACTGAAAAACGCGTTAATTTACTCCTTGAAATTACGCACTTGCAAGCATATCATTTTAAACAAAAACGCCATGCGCACTGGCCCAAGGCAGATTTCTGCCTCCTATACTTCAGTATTTCTGTAAATGCTGCAAAGAATTGACATGTCAACTCTTTCACGCTGCGCTCAGTACATGCAGAAAAATATGCGACTCAAATCACTGTCGCCTGCACGATGGCGATTTTACACTGCACTCAATGAGAGCTGAATGTGAACATTGTTTAAAGCAGGCATCCTCAAACGGCGGCCCTCCAGCTGTTGGGAAACTACAACTCCCATCATGGATTTATATCATCTATAACAGTGGGCATGATGGGAGTTGTAGTATCCCCAACAGCTGGAGGGCCGCAGTTTGAGGATGCCTGGTTTAAAGCAGAAATTGGCTCTCACTTTGGCGAATATTACGCGCCGAAAGAGGTCTTAGAACATAGCCCTAGAGAACAGGGAGATGCGGTTCTCCTCATTCATTTTTATGAGAGTTCTGAATATTTTCAAGAAAGTGCGCGCAGGTATATTCAGAACTCCCATAGACACAAAGGGGAGAACTTCCCAAGCGCTGCCCTGTCCGCATTCACTGAGGCCGGCTCAGAGTGACCTACAGGCTGGCCTGAGAAGAGTCTGCAACGTGACAAAACCCATTTAATGATTAGGTTTCTAGAGAAGAAATTCAAGTATTCTCTCAGATACTGTATCAATAGTTTTTATAGGCAGGAACCGATTTCAGAACTCTTTATAATTCAGAGGTGTATATTGCGACAAAACGCAGATACTGCAGAGTAACAAACTATACAACGATTCAAACAAGGTCATAAGAGCTTTCAATCTTTTAGGAAGTCAGGATACAGCAAGAGGTAATTGCACATGCCCGGCCATCTTTTCTAAATCTTCTTTAAAAAAAGCAGTAAATGGAGTATTGAGCTACATGATACAGTCACCCAGCTAGTGTCTGTATGTACAGTGTACTGTTAAATTACACCATTGATTTCCAGGGACTGATAAATAGATGCGTTAGACTAGGAAATGTGAAAGGCTGATCCAAAAAGATGTGTCTTTTAGGGAACACTTAAAGGGAATGTGTAATCAAAAATGACTTATTGTTTAACTCACATTTTTAATGTTCAACACATTTTTTAAGCATTTTTTGTTATATATTTTTTTTAAATTTTGCATATCACTTTCAATATTTTTTAATAATTCTTAAGTCCTGCAGTTTTCATTTTGGCCACTAGGCCTAATAGTCTGACACTTCCTGTTCTGTAGAGAAAGATTCTCAGTTGTCTGCTCATTATCAGCACAAAGAGGGTCAAACTGAAAGGAGACACCAGTGTGAATAGATAACACAGGATCCACCAGTCACAAGAGGAGATAGTCACAGTTCACCCTTTCACCTCCCTGCACAGTGACTTCTTCCCAGGTCACAGAGAATGACTAGAAAACTCTCCTATAGAAACCAATTGGACCAAGTCAGTCTTAAGTCTCCTATGTGCATGAAGCTGCTGTAAAGCATCTCTCTGACTGCTGTTAAAGCAGTGCAAACAAGGCCTAGTGGCCAAAGTGAAAACTGCAAGACTTAAGAATTATTAAAAAAATATTGAAAGGGATATGAAAAATTTAAACAACCAAAAATTCCTAAAAGATACATTTAACATAAAAATGGGACTTAAACAATGACTCCCCTTTAAAGCCAATAAAGTGAAACACACGAAGGATGGGCCTTGGATGTCAGATGCTGTATAGAGATCCAGAAGAATCAAGGCAGAGTAGTTGTCACCCGAGATCACTGTCAGGAGATCATTTGAGACCGTAGTAAGGGCAGCACCTGTACTGTAATAATGTTAACTATCAGGTAACCAAAGATACTTCTATGACAGTCTCCTACGTGTGTCTCCGGAGCTGTTGCAGAACTACAACTACCACCTGCAGGCTATCGGTGTGATCTAGGACATTAATCCCAGTTGCTCTGACCTATGTTGTTTCTAGAATGAAGTTTTAGTAAGCTCTAATGAACTCAGCGAGCATTGTTGCACTGATTTTATAAATCGTGCCATATCATTTCATCTGCCCCCTTGTTGCACAGTACAGTACAGCCTGTCACCAAAAGCTTCTGGGCCCTGGTGCAAAAAGTGAAATGGGGCCCCTCCGTTACCATGTGCCATTGACAATGCTATAGCTGAAGGGCTTTTGGGGCTCCCTCAGGCTGCTGGGCCCGGTAGCGACCGCTACCTCTGCACCCCCTATAGCTACGTCCCTGCCTGTCACTGCTACTTTACAGCAGCCTGCAAGTGACATGACACAGGCTGCAGTCTGATATTAGCTGCAAGCCCTCAAGCATCTCCAATATAGGAACGGATTTGTCAACTGATTATTTTAGGCAATTCCCTCATGTACAAGCGCAGAATTAACAAAAAAAAAAAAATTTTTATTGTCTGTGATAGCAGTTGTCTACATCTAAGGCAGAATCACTGCCTAAATACAGACCCTGTCAAAAGTGCAGGAAGGTCTTCAGATGAAAGAAAACTAGATGTAAAAATAGTGCCCCCCCCCATCCTACCCTCGCCACACCCAATCGCTCCCTTGTCACCACCCGCTTTACTTTCCTTTATCAAAGAAATAGAAAAAGGTAATCATCTTAATCTTTTTTTTTTTTTTTTTTTAGGGTGGAGTGGGGGCAATGGATCCCAAACCACTTGTTGATGAAGTTTTGGACTTTACTGCAAGTTTCAGTTAAAGAACATAAAACCACATGCTTCACCTGTATGTGTTGCATGGCTGAAAAACTCATGGCTGGAACTCACTGCCCCAACACATCAGACTCTCCTCCACTTTCACCAGCTTCAAAAGCAACCTGAAAACCCTTTTTCAGGCTTGCCAAAACCCTACACAACCCTTGCTTCACTGCTTCATCCCAAACATGTCGCCCCCACCCCGTCTTTCCCCCCCCCCCTTGTGATTGTAAGCCCCGGGGGTGGGGCCCTCCCCTCGTGTCCCAAATTGTTTTTTATCCTTATCACTGACTCGTTGACAGTAATGTATGTAACCCCCCGAATTACAGCCCCCGGGAATAAATGGCGCTTTAAAAAAAAAAAAATAAAATAAAAATTTAATGAAGCGTCTTTTTAAATTGGGGGGAACCAAATGATGTGACACTGTGTGCGGTTTTGGCTGCACAACAGCCTAAGGCCGAGTTCACACATTTTCTCATGCACATTTTTTATAATTACGTGTGATAAACACATCTAATGTCTTCCATGGGCTTGAACCAGAATATGCACTATTCAGGCACATAAAAATAGAGTAAAAAGAGAGAGATATGCAGGGCAATTATCTCTCTGTGGAATACGCGTAGGAAGCTAGGACACCGATTAGCCCTATTGAATGAGCTAATCTGCATCCTTAAAATGTGGTAAAGTTTTTGTCAAAAAAGACAAGAAAATGAAGCAGAAGTCCGAGGTCGTCCCTCAAATTTCTGCTGTGTATTACATGGTATATTTTTCTTGAGCAAAAACACAGCGAGTAAAGCCTTTGGCCTATTCCACTTAAAGGGGTTGTCTCACTACATCGAATCCTCTCACCTCTTTCCTGTTTTTTTTTTGGTTTCTTTTTTTAATTCAGGGGGGTTTTACTGCTTCCCCTAGGGGCAGAGAAGCCCGGTCGTGCTATGCAACCGTGCGGCAGCCTATCAAAATTTTAAGGTCGTAGCATAGCAACCAGGACGATGCACCCATACGAGGGGGATACCAAAAAGGTGGGGAAAAATTTAAAGGGACATAATTGCAAAGTGCTTTTTTTTGCAAACTTTTAAATAAAAAGCAAAACCCTTTTAGTGAGACAACCCCTTTAAGACCCTACAGACCTGCTGATTTACCAAAAAATTATATTTAAAATGGATTGTTTAAAGCCACCAGTTTGGGAGGTGAACACGTTGGGGTTTTTTTTTCTGTTTTTTGGGGCTGCTTTTTGCAGATTTTTTTTTATACATATTCTCACCATTTTTTATCTAGCCTGGTTTTAAAATACGATGCAAAATACGGGAAATTTTCAAAGGGCATGACCCTTTGGGGCCCAACATGAAACGGGGTTGACCCTTAACCCAAGAAAAAGTCAAAAAAACCCCTCCTTTTTTTGCTGTGCAGATCTTGGCTGTATGGCACACGTGGACACATGCACGGACACTTTAAAAGCAGAAACCTTTGGCAGTTAGATATTCTGGGGAAGTCCAGTATGTTTCTACATCATACCTGACATCAGCCATGACCTCACAGAAGCAAATGTTGTTGCATGCCAAGAATTGTTTGCAAACAAAGATCCTTCAAGGTAGTTGCCAATAATCCCAGTAGACATCAGAGCAAATTCAGCTCAAGGTCAGACATACAAAGGAACACCCAAGAGCCTTAATATGTTATCTACAATGATAACATAAATTATATGACAATACAGTAGGTAAATGACAGAAGAAGCATGGCTTTCATAAAAGAATGAAAGAAAAAGGACTTCTACTCCTTCTTGCTACATACTCTACTTGGTTTGGCTATAAAGAAAACTGCATCGAACACTGCAGTGGCAATTTTCCACAAAACCTATGTGAGAAAGCCCCCTCAGGCTGTTGAGACCAAGTTAGAGATGTTTGGTTTAGCCAAGCACGACACTGCATTATTACCAACAGCATGTCACCACTAATACCTCTTACCAAACTTCAAGCAGACTGGTAGAGAGGTGATGATTTTGTCTTGTTCTGCAGCCACCGGGCCAGGAACATTTGCAGTCATCGAAGCAACAATGAAATTCACTTCATGCCAGAATATCCTTTGAGACCATCTGCCTAGCAGCTTATGCTGGGCTAAAATTGGGTCATGCTACAGGACAATGATCCCAAGCACACCAGGAAATCCAAAGAAAAAGACACAAATAGCCAAGTCAAAGTCCAGACCTCAGCCCCATTATAAAGCTGTGGTGGGATCTGATCAGAGCTGTACACAAATAGATGATCTAAAGCAAAGTTACCACAAACAGAAGAGTGGGCCAAGAGGTCTCCAAAATGATGCCAGAGACTTAGAAACTCCTACAGCAAATATTTACTTCAGGGTCATTGAAGCTAGAGGTAGTTCGGTTTCCTTTTTTTAAAAAATGGACTTCGCCCTGAATCTGTTGTGCGTTTTTTTGGCATTAAAACCTTCGGCTTTGTCTACACTGCACAGCTTTACGATCATATTTTGGCCGCTTTTCGTTTTTTTTAAAAGCACCGAAAATATAATCATTCCTGCGGCCCCATAGACTAGAATAGAAAAGATGAGCTGTAGCCTCCACAGCTCTTTTCTATGATTGTCTTTGGACGCATTATACAGCACGTTGTGTAATACGCAGGCGTTTTATTTTTCTTGGCATCTTCCCATACAATTCAATTGTATGGGTGACGGCCAAAAAACAAAAAGGCGACCGTGTTTTTTGCGCAAAACGGTACAAAAACCGCGGTCCTGCATGGAGGGAAAAACGTCCACTTTCAGCGGGTTTTTTTTTGTCCAATGCAGTGTAGACATAGCCTTAAAGTTGGTGGGGAACACGTTATTGTTATTTAGACCCTTGTAAATAAAAATCTAGATCTAAAGGCATTTGTAATATATAGTCATGGGAAATCACTGATCTTTATTACACAATGGCTAAAAGAGGTCATCCAGCGGAATAAACTTTTTTTTCCCCCTAAATAACCGCTCTTCCAAATTTGGCACTTTTGTAACGTGCTTCCAATAATTTTGGCAAAAACTGAGCTAACTGATAGAAGGTGCGAAGTTAGACAAGTCTAAGGCTATGTTCACACGGCTTAATTGCGGGACGTATTTCGCCCCGCAATTACGCCGTGTGTACGGGAGCAGGGGGGGGGGGGTTGGCGGTAGCTCGCCGGCCCCATAGACATGCATTATCCACGGCACGTGACATGTCACTTCTCTCCCAGCTCACCGTATTGTGCGAGCGGGGAGAGGAGACGGAATCCATAGTTCTCTATGAGAGCTGTGGATTACCGTAATGACTGGGACGTATTCCAGCCTGTAATTCGCGCATTAAATACGTCCCAGTATAAGCATAGCCTAAAGCTAATCCAAATTTATCAAGCCAACACAAGCCACTGTAATTCATGCTGCTTCAGAAAGGAGTAGGTCCGGGATCGTCTGGGCCGGAACATTGGCGATTGTGTGAAAATCGTACAAAAGAAAAGTTAGTGGATTGTTCCGTCATGGGATATTATTACTATTATTATTATTATTATTATTTATTTTTGAGCGCCCTTGGTTCCAGAGCGCTGTACACTGCTTTTTTTCCTGGCTGGAGAAAGGCTTATGATTGGTTGTAGGATTCTCCAACAAATCGGCAGCAAAATTTGGGTCTTGCTGAACTTCGCCTTATCTGAATCCGAACTGAAACATTATCTGTGACTAGTGGGCTGTCTAGCCTAAATTTACATTTTCTAAGTAAGAGATAGTTTTAGTAAATGTGTTTGAAATTCACAGTTGTGAATTCACATAGTTTCTGCAGTAACCGCAACAACAATACATTTTAGTGCAGATTCATTCATTATGGATTTTGACTTCTACACTGAAATCAGTAGAAAAAAAAAAATCAACAACAAATCCACAAAGCATGTGAAATATAAACTGGCGTGCTGCAGATCTAATGGGAATAGGTCATCAGAAAATAATTGTTTGAGGATTTTTCCCCCCATGTTTTTCTTAATTTATCATATCACTATCTAGGTTTTGTTAGTTTACTAAACCTGAAATACTGAAGTCCTGCAGTTCTCAATATGACCACTAAGCATAATAATATACTGGCACTTTATATGTAGACAAATCTCTTCAGCAGTCTCCTCATTAACAGCACAGACAGGATTACACTGAACGGTGACACCAATGTGTGTAGATAATACCGGATCCACCAGTCACAATAGGAGATAGTGTGCAAGGAGTGGAAGAGGGGAGCTGTGACTGACTTCTATGGGAGAGTTTTCTAGGCGTGATCTGGGAAGAAGTCAATGAGTCAGCTCCCATTCACAGGATTCCATTGTAACTAATCCAACTAGCTTTTTAAGGGGGTTTTTTCTCACAAAAAATGATTCATCTTACCTCAGTTTCCCCTATTTTTTGGGTTTCCCTTTTTAAATTAAGGCGTGTTTTTCTGGCTTCCACTAGGGTGCAGTAGAAGCCATTTTGAAGGGAAAAGCAATCAGTTTCCGGCATCCCTATCAGGGGAAAATCAAACAGGTCCCTTTTTCTATAAACTAAACCCAAAAAAAAAGCTGAAAACAGCACATACAAAAGGGGAAATCAAAGGGAAAAGGGAGGACACGTTAAAAAGGACACATATTGCAAAGTACTTGTTTTTTTCAAAATCTATAACATAAAAAAAATCCTTGTAATGAGACAACCTCTTTAAATTTAAAGTTAAAAACAAATTTAGGGAAGATGGCTGCCCCCATAAACTTATTTTAGAAAAGCAAATGAAAAAGTCCAACAAATCAAAAATAAAAGCCAAAAAATAAAGTTTTTATATCCAGTTTTTTTATAAAAAACCCATACACATCGGGGGGTTTAAATACCGGGGAAAATTTCCCTTTTTCTACGGGGGCCCCCGCGCTTTTGGGGTCCCCGGGGAGCTGCTACCAAATCCCCCAAACCCCGGGAAAGCCCCCTTGGGGTGCCGGGTTGAACCAAGTTCACTGCGGCCCGGGCCCGGGGGGGCTGGGGGGGCCCCGCATACCCCCCACCCCCTTAACGCCGGGCCCCCACCCCGAGCTTTTAAGGCAGCCACCCGGGGGTAGGGAGAAAAGGAGCCCGATTTTCCTTTTCCCCTCCCTTGGGAAATTCCCCCTGCCGCTCTGTGGGCCCCGTTGGGGGCGCGCGGTGTTGCCCGGGGGCGCAAAAAGAAACTGAGGGGAAACGGGGGGAGCGTGGGGCCCCCGGTAAGGGAAAGGGGTTTTTTTTTATATTAATTCAAACCCCTTTGCCCCAAAAGCCCTTTTCCCGAACCCCATACGGGCCCCCCATATTTCCTGCCTATACAAACCCCCCATACCCGCCCCCTTTTAAAAGCCCCCTATAAACCCCGCCTGCCCTATAACCCCCAAAATGCCTTCCGCCCTATACAGCCCCCCTATATGGGCCCGCCCGCCTATACAGCCCCCTAAATTTTTTGGGCCCGCCTGCCCTATCAGCCCCCTTTATGCCCGCCGCCCCATACACCCCCTAAAAAGGGCCCGCCTGCCCCATACAGCCCCCTATATTCCCGCCTGCCCTTTAAAAAGCCCCCTATAGCCTGCCCCGCCCCATAACCCCAAGCCCCCCTTAAAAAGCCTGCCTGCCGTCTATACAGCCCCCTTTAAAGGAACCCCCTTCCTGCCTGTCTTAAAACATCCCCCTAAATGCCTTTCCTGCCTATACAAACCCCCAAAAGGCCTGCCTAAACAGCCCCCTAAAGGGCCCCCTGCCCCATAAACCCCAAACCCCCCAATATTCCTGCCTATACAGCCCCTATTTGCCTGCCAAAACATCCCCCAATTTTTTCCCCCCTTATACAGCCCCCCCGATAAAAATTTCCCGCCGTATACCCCCACAAGGGCCCGCCTGTTTTACTTATATGGGCCCCTTTAGCTACCTAAAAAACCCAAACCCATATGGCCCCTATAGCCCACCAAACCCCCGCCTACCTTTTAAAGCTCCCAAAACTACCAAACCCTGCCCCGCCTAAATGGGACTCTATTGCTACCTAAAAAACCTTTCCTATTTTTGGGGGCCCCCTAAAAACCCATCTAAACCCAGCCCCCCAAAAAAGACCCCATAAGCCAGGGGGGCCCGGTGCTGGAAAAGTCAGGGGTTTCTAAGATATTTGTTCCCAAAAACGCAGGACAAATGGCGGGGATTTCATCATTAGGGGGACTGGCCCGGGAAACAGAACAAAAAAGGGGATTAAAAATCCCAACTTTTCTGCCGGTAAGGGAAACGTCAAAACCTTTTGAAGGGAAAACAAACCAAAGAATGGTTTTAAAAATTTTTACCTTGGGGAATCACTTAATTTAATTTTCAACAAGCCTTTGGGTTTTTCACTTGTGTTGGTTTACCACTTTTTTTATGGGTTTTTTCCAAAAATGGTATTTTTTTAGGTTTTATAAAACAGTCTTCAGAGCCTGTGTACACTGGGTTTTAAAAACCACTATATGGTCCCCTAAATTATTAAAAATATAATTTTTAATTTTTAAACAGTATTGGTCCCTTTTTTTACTGATATTGTAAAGGGCATTCAGTCACTATTCAGGTAAGTCACTATGGGGTTGGTAATTTGTGGCTGTTCTGGCTTAAATCATCCTTATTAATAGTGTTTTTTGGTAATGCGGTTTTTTTAAATTGGTTTTGATTGTACCCTATGATGGTGATATTATGGGGGTTTTTGCCCCTTGTAATTATCTACAATATCTAACGCATGTCCTGGTACATGGTGGGTCAGGGAGGGGGGGGGGCATCCAAAAGTTTGCTTTGGGGCCCGGCTTTCTCTATTATGCCCCTGAACACATAGTAATATATATATATATATATATTATATAAATATATATATATAAATAATTCGTATTTATACATTCCCTGTAAAATTCACATCATAGGTTGATTTCTGCATAGCTTAGGAGCTAATTTTTTACACTCCGTGTCTCCACCAACCTCATCCACATTGGTGCCAGTGCACCCCCCATTTTTAATCTCTCTACAATCCCTAGCAACTTACTATACTCTCTGATTTTGTCCCAAATGTAAACCCTTTTCTGCTACCGTCACATATAAAAGTAAACGCGTGCACCACTGGAATGCACAGCACTTATTTGTTGTATAAATCAGGCCCTGAATGTCCAAGAAAGCAATAGAAGTGAAATGCACTGACATTTTAAGGGGTGCTAGCACCAGCTTACAACATGATTGAACATAATCCACAACTACAAAACGTACATGTTAAAGGGGTTTTCCAATTTTAGAAAAATGCTTTTCTAAAAAAACTGACCTCTTAAACTGCCACTCCCAGTGCTCCTGGGCAATGGGGTCATGTTCATTGTTCACGTGACCCTACAGCTATTTACAGGCCGTGGCTGTCCCCTTATGGATATACTATAGGAGGTGACCACTACAGTGTCACGTGAGCACTGACTCTGATCACATCAGCAGGACCAGCAGGTTTAAAAAGGCAAATTTCAGATGACAGAATTTGGAAAGTATTTGGGTTCTCAGATTGCCTAGTACCGTTAATTGATTTCCTTAAAGGGAATCTGTCGACCATTTTTTTTTTTTTTTTTTTTAACTTACTAAAACAAGCCCCTGATCCATATTCTTTTCTTCTTTGTCATTTTTATTTTCTGATCGTAGATTTCTCAATTCAGTTTTCTGTATAGAATTATGGGGGCGGCCATTTTGCCTGAGCTGCTCTAACAGCATTTAGAGAGATGCTTTACAGCAGCTTTATGCACATAGGAGCCTGTGAACTCATTGACTTCTATAGGAGAGTTTTCTAGGCATGCTCTGTGACCTGGAAGAAGTCAGTGTGCAGGGAGGAGGAGAGGGTGAACTGTGACTATCTCCTATTGTGAATGGTGGATCCTGTGTTAAATATACACTTTGGTGTCACCTTTCAGTGTAATCCTGCCTGTGCTGATAATGAGGAGACATTTCCTGTTCTTTTACAGAACAGGAAATGTCAGACTATTATTTGGCCTAGTGGCCAAAGTGAAAATTGCAGGACTTAAGAATTTTTTTAAAAATATTGAAAGTGATATGGAAAATTTTAAAAAAAACAAACAAAAAAAACACAACTAAAAATTCTTTAAAAAAAATGTGTTGAACATCAAAGCGTGAGTTAAACAAGGAGTCATTTTTTGACGACACATTCCCTTTAAGCTTGGAGACCTCTTAGAACGCTAGCTGCAGGCACCGCACCTGTTACGTTACGGCCGCCGTTGTAAGACAGGAAATGATAAGACAACGGAGGGGTTAATGAGACAATAATAGTGACTCAGCCGGTGCGAGGAGGCAGCAGCACACCTTTACATTCTAGCTGTCACCGATTCCCAAGCGCTGTCTGCAGGGCTTTATTGAAAAGATAATTTGGCTCATAAATTTCCCCCATCGCTCCTACCGACAGCAAATGATCCACAGAAGGACCCTGCTGTCCAAGAGATAATTACTTCCTCTGCAAGATTCCAGGCAACTGGCAAAGCAGGAATTAGGAAACGAAATAAAAACAGGATTTGGTGTCCGCAGACGACGTTCACACACAACAAGGGTTAAAAAAATAAAAGTGTTCCGAGCGCAGAGATTGGGAGCAATGTATAAATATCACTCCGCTCTGCTGTCACCTAATGATTTGGAGTTTAAACAGAAGCCTCGCAAAGATCAGGGAGACTGGTATTCGGACTGCTAGAAAGCAGGCCAGTCTGTAGGCACAATGGGGGGGGGGGAGGCTGAGATGAATGAAATAAGCAGTGGCACCAGGTCTATGCCTGCTGGTGCAGGATAAATCTGGGAATGTCATGCCACGTTTATAAACACGATATACAGACAAACCCATTTATGACTTCCCAAAAGGGGCCCAGTGCATTGTAAGGGCTTGTTCACACGAAGTTTTGACTCCGTATTAACATCCGCTTTGTAGATGCGTCTCAGGGACCGACAGGACGGACCCAGAGACGCATCTAACAATTAGCAGTGACTTTATCACTGCCGGCAACGAGGAACACGCAGCGGCGTTCACATGAGAGATCCTCGCTGCGTGTTTGCCCGGCGTCTGTCGGGTCCGTCTTGCGGATGCGATCAAAGAATTGCAGGCTGGAGAGGGGCAGTACGTGTCTGGTATGATCAGGCACGCCGTTGTGATGGAAGTCTGCTAACTGAAAGAAGGTGACAATACCAACTGTAAAGCCAGCTAAGGCTAGGTCTCCACGGGACTGGTTTACAGTCGGATTTTAGCATTTAGAATCCGCAAAAAATCTGACTATCAAGGCGAGGCGTAACTTGAAGCTTCTGGGCCCTGGTGCAAATAGTGAAATGAGGCCCATCCGCTACCATGTGCCATTTACAATGCTGTGGCTGAATGGCTTTTGGGGGCCCCCTCAGGCTGCAGGGCCCGGTAGCGACTGCTACCTCTGCACCCCCTGTAGCTATGCCCCTGTGTCAAGCATCCCCATAGACCGCAATAGAAAATCTGAGCTTCTGTTTACACGCCTCGGATTTTCTGATGTAGGATTTCAAATCCGACCCCCCAAAAAAATACAATTTAGAGCATATTCTAGAATCCGCCGGAAAACGGCAGATTATAGTGCTGTTCTATGGCAGGGGGCGTCCGAAATCCAAGGCAAAGCAACAGGACAAAAAACTAAAAACAGACTGTAAGGCTATGTTCACACGGGGTAATTTCGCGCATTTCGCCACGTATTTGCGCTCTAATACGGGCGAGATGCACGCTGAAATTACGGTAATCCATAGTTCTCATAGAGAACTATGGATTACGCCTCCTCTCCCCGGTCGTACAATACAATTGTATTGTACGCGCGGGGAGATAAGTGACATGTCAATTACTTGCGCCGAATACGCACCGTGAGTAATGAAGGTCAATGGGCTACGCCGAGGGAGTACGTGCTGATCAGCACGAGCTCCTGAGACACATGATGTACAGGTTCACATTGTGTTTTTCAGAAATGTTTTTTTTGTGCAGAACTATACGTTGTATTTGGCATATATTGCTTTTAATCTATATAGGGAGGAATGAATGCCTCCATTTTGGTCTCTTGCACCCCGCCCACTTCCACAGGCTGTTCTATCAGTGCAGTATGCTTGCAGGGTTGGTGCTTTTTTTATTTTTTTCTCTGGATAATCGAGGTCGGTTGACCGAATGAGAAGTCTGAATTTGGCTCTAGTGAGAGGTAAAGATAGAGTAGGACCACCCAACCTGAGATCCCGTTGTAAGCCGGGGGGGCTTAAGCATTTTTTGATCAAAACGTGTGAACTAAGAATCTCAAAGTTTTTTCATGTACTGTAGATAACACGATGTACTGTGACGCGTACTGTATGCGCCGCAGTACATCGTGTGAACATAGCCTAAAATACTGGTCGGATTCCAGATAGATTCCAAGCAGTATGTTACACTGTGCCGTGTAGATGCAGCCTAAGAAACACATGTTCTAGGAAATGCACCCAGTGCACAACGAGAACGCTTTTGACTTCTTGACATATTAAAAGGACAACTCGGTTGTTTTGTTTTTATTTTTCTTTGTTCATGTTCCTTTTTTGTCATCCATGTCGAATGTCTGTATATGATATGTCGATTCCGCTAGACATTACTGTTGGTTTGAGATGGTCTTCTGTTGGATGAAGTGAAGTCTGGTCTAGATCATCTCGAACTACAGTGGGATAATTAGCAAGAGTACCAGCTTAAAACACTGTGGATCGTCAAAAGGTGAAGATGGATAAGGTATCCGTTTACAGCATGTTTAGTCGGATGGACTGTAAGGGCCAGTTCACACGGCTTATTGCCGGCGTAATTGTGGGGACGGATTTCGGCCCGCAATTACACCGGCTGCCGTGCAGCGGGGGCGGGGGGCCGGCAGCTCGCCGGCACCATAGACATTCATTAATCACGGCGCGCACACGCCGTAAATAATGTGCATGTCACTTTCTCCCCCCTCAGCATATTTGCCGAGCGGGGAGGAGGGGAGACGGAATCCATAGTTCTCTATGAGAACTGTGGATTACCGTAATGACTGGGACTGATTTCAGACGTACTGCAGCGCAAATACGGCGCACAATACGGCTGAAATCTCTCCCAAAATAGCCGAGTGAGCGAGCCCTAAATGTCAGCTGGTGTATACAAGTATCTTGTAATGCGTCCTCTTAACATTTCTTCGTACTATTTTGTAACAAGTTATTATGTCATTTATTTTAAACACACCAAACCAACCCTGTGGAAAAACCCATGAATCAAAATGAGTTTAAAAAAAAAAAAAAAAAAAAGGGACAACTCCATATTTTTTTTTGCTTTGAGGTACACTGCAGTGCCAGTAATTCTGCTTACCTGCAGCTCAACAAAGAATTTTTGGCTCATGCCATAGTCTCCGTTAGGTCACACGACTTGCACATGGATTACCCGAAAGACACTGTGCTTTTGATAAGGGCGGGAAGTCTGCCTCTCTATGCAGTCCTATGACACAGGCCTTGAACCTCCCGTGGGAATGTATAGAAAGATTCCCTTCTGGATCACACAACCATGTTGTGCATCTCAGCAACAAACACGGCATGTCACATGACTCCGTGACAGCCAGGGCTGTGGAGTCGGCAAGCCGGAGCCCCGACTCCGACTCCTCAATTTCCCAAACCTCCGACTCCCTCATACATGGCGCATGTTTAAGTAATAACCTTACTGTAGTAAAATGGTAACATCCGGCTGTTTATCACCTTATGATACAATAATCAAGCTATTTAGGTAGAACAGACACCGACAAGCAAAAGGGTAACAATGTTTTGATCTTTTGAACACTTGTGGGTAGAGTTGAAGAAAAAGCTGTATTTGTATCCAAGTCCAGTCTGCACCAACATTGGGAATGTGTAGAAGAGACCTGAGATTTTGATCAAGACCTGCTTGAATCTGATTCAGAGTCCAGAAGGATTCAGGCAGTATTGAAAACCAAAGGTGGATTTACCAAATACTAAATAAATATTAACTTTTTTTTTTTAGGAGCAAAACAGTAACAAAGCAGTTACAGGAAAGAATCTGCAGAACTAAGCAGATGCTACATACTTGCAAGCCACATTTATGTATAAGATAGGTAAAATGACTGTATATAAAATGACAGTAGCCTCATGTACAAAGCTGTAGTGGAGGGTGAGATATGGAGCCTTAAAGTCACAAGTTCAAAACATTGTTACCCTTTTGCTTGTCAGTGTAAAATATATTTATTGGACATGACTTTAGAACACCAAAACATTGTAAATATGCAAAACACTGCAGGAACATTTGTGGAGTCTCTGAATTTGTTCTGAGAAATAATATTGCCTCCATCAGATCCTGCACACATGACCTCACATCTGATCTCATTGTTTCCAGGCTCTCTACACTAACTTGGGTTGATGGCAAAGCAGTGACCACAGGGGTAACATCTCTAACAATGTCGGGGTATAAAGGAATTGCCTCAGGCACAGTGAGTTTTGATGAATAGTTGAACTCTTCTACTTCTTTGAAAACAGGTGAAAAATTTTGCAGAAATCTGTTTGCCCTGGGAGCGGAATCTTTCCCCCGGGGCAGCGCTTTGCCTGCTCCATGTCATCACTTACACTCCTCATGTGATAAGGCTGAAGATATGGGAGCAGTAGCACTGGCCGGACCCAATTCCTCTTGCTCTTTGCACTGCATTGAACTAATTGGACCAACTTATTATATATTTTGGGAGTCGGAGTCGGTCCATTTTATGACGACTCCGACTCCTGCAAAATAGGCACCGACTCAGACTCCACATCCCTGGTGAAAGCAGTGAGAAATCCTGTATTCAGCTGCAGGTGAGCAAAATTAAAGACACTGCTGTGCACCAAGAGGCAATTGACAATGAAGAAAGAAAAAAAACTGGAGCGGTCCTTTTAAGGGTACAGTCACATGTTGGTCATGAAATCCATGGCAGAAATCAAAGGTGACACCCTCAGATTTCTGCCATAGATTTGCATTCTGTAGTGGAGGTTTTTGCAGATATAGACATGGACATGATTCAAGTCAAGGAAGTGAACCGACTTGTGGATTTCCTACTCAATGGATTGGAAGCAGATTTTAATTCACAAAAAATAAAAAAAAAAAACCACACTTTCTGTGAACATATCCATATAGATATTACATGATTGTAGAAGAGGGTAAAAAAACGTGTTGAGATTCCCATTCTTATCCTTTTGTGACCTCACCAATGTGATCATCAGGTTCTGCCTGGTTATATACGCAGCCTGGTAGCTGGTTAATACTGGCACCCTATACCCTCTTCCCAATGATAATAAATGTTTAGAAGTACTATATGAACTCCTATACTGTGAAAGAACAATTAGGATCGTGAATAGTCTGCACAAAAAACTAAAATGTCACCCATATTATAAATTTAAGGGTGGATGTCTACCCTGAACAGTCACCCTCTTGAGCCACCAGTAAACAGTTAGCGAAGGGGGAAGAAATTTTTGACGGAAACGGGATCAGGAGGAGAGGTAGGTAAATTAAGTGGGCCACGAGGACGCTTACGGCGTTCAATACTCGGTAGGGAAGACGGCCGGTAACAATAGCTCTCTACGAGAGCTATGATGACCGTAATTACAGGACGTATTTCGGGGCGCACTGCAGCGCAATTATGCCCCCAAAATATGTCCTGGAATAAGCCGTGTGAACATAGCTTTAGGGTACTCTTTACATGGTTACTGGGAATACAATTCCTGACACACGCAGTGCCACCTACGTGTTTATCACTTCATCCACCCTCCATCATCCATTTATCATTATACAGCACATGGAAAGGTGGTGTGCTAACAGGACGACGCCTCTAACTGGGCAAAGTATGGTCCTTAAGGTACGGCCAGACGACGAGCATTTCATGTGGATTTAGGTTGTTTTTTTTTCCGGCGGATTTACAGTCAGAAAACAAGTCCCATTCATCTCTATGGGATCTATGTCCAGAACGACATACAAACGTTTTTAGACGTGCTTTACACTAGGTTTTTTGCCATCCCCATTGACCTCAATAGTACATTTTCTGCACTAAATATGATATAAGAATGAACATGTTCTACGTTGTTTTGGTTTTTTTTGTTTTTTTTACTCTGAACACCGGAACGACAAAGAGATTATTTTCTTTTGAAGTCAATGGGGATAATTTACTTTTGGCTTTAGACAAGTATTTCAAGTCGGAGTCTGCATGTATTCTGACTTGAAATATGCGTCATGTGGGTGGAGCCTATGTGTCTACTGTGCAACATTTTTTGGGAAATGTATTATTCAGTATGTCTCTGAGCAATTAATAGCACTAACTGGCCAATGTGTTCACTAACTGGGTACTGTATGGAATGAGTTACTCTGGAGGTGTACGCCAGTATGGCAGTATATTATACATTATAAATAAGTGCATGGGAGAAGACACTGGAGCTTAACTCTGGAGTGAGTGTATGTCAGTATGGCAGTTATATTAGTACAGTTATATACTAAATAAGAGCATGGCAGAACACTCTGGAGGTGTACGTCACTATGGCAGTATATTATACATTAATATAAGTGCATGGCAGAACACGGTAGTCAACCATTTCCACAGCCCCTATTCATTACAGTGGAGAGTGACCATCTATGCACAGCCAGCCATTAGCTAGGAAAACCCCTTTAACTATCCCCACTCCGGTTTCTATTATTGCTTCTGACAAATAAAGCTTTTTGTTCACTTTTGAATCTGAAGGTTCGTGTCTTATATAGATGTTTCCTGCTCAATGGAAACCTATAACTTTCCTGCTCAAGTTCTGTTTGATTACTGTGATCATATGTTTTCCGGCTGGTTGGTTGTGGTTGCCAGCTTTGCTCATAGTTCCTCCCTATTCATTTTCCATGACAACTATTTTCATGTGATTGCCGTTCATATAAACTTTAAGGAAAAGTTAACATGATATAGAATAGCCCCTTCCTTTACTGTACATCAAGATGGGCCGTTGGGGCTGCCATGCTCTGGTGATCTTCCAACACTACTTCCTGCAAGTTCAGGGTTAAAAACAGGGTGTTGTATGGATTTACCCAAACCCCTATGCAATTAGTTTAAAGGGATTTTTACTCTACATGCCAACTCTCCCATTTTTGGCGGGGGGGGGGGTCCCGCTATTTGGGGTCCCCTCCCCCCTTTCCCGGGGGATTGTCTTCCCTCCCGCCGCCTGCGGGCGGCGGGGTCCTTTAAATTACCGCGGCGCAAGAGTAGCCTGGTCGCTACTCTTGCCCCAAAGGGACCGCCCCTTTCCCCCCTACGGGGCGGGTGAAGCGGCCGCACGGCCGCCACCCGCCCCGGTCTCACTGGGGGGGAGGAGGCAGGGGGGATCGCCCTCCTCCTCCTATCCCTGTATGTGGGCCGGGGGGTTTGTGCCCGCTAGGGCGGGGCCGGGGGGGGAAATACCCGGGGGGGGGGGGGGGGGCGCTCTCACTTCCCCCTGCGCCGCTGAAGAGATCGGGGGGAGGAGGGCCGGGGCAGGGCCTGGTAAGGTAAGTGGGTTTTATTTTTGTTTTATTAGCTTTGGGGGCTCTACCTGGCTAAAAGAGGGCAATACTGGCAACGAGGGGGCACTACCGGCAACAAGGGGGATCTACTGGCAACAAAGGGGGCACTACCTGGCAAAAAGGGGGGGACCCCTGGCAACAGGGGGAATCTCCCGGCAACAAGGGGGCACCCCTGGCAAAAGGGGGCCCTCCCTGGCAACAAAGGGGCACTCCTGGCTAAAAAATGGGGCACTCCCCTGGCAACAGAGGGACCTACCTGGCAACAGGGGGGACATCTACCTGCAACAGGGGGCCTCCTGGCAACGGGGGGGCATTCCCTGGCAAAAGAGGGGCATACCGGAAAACAGAGGGGACCTACCGGGCAACAGGGGGGGAATCTCCCGGGCAACAGGGGGGCACTACCTGGCTAACAGATGGGGGGCATACCTGGCTAACGATGGGGGCAACCTGGCAACGGGGGCACACCGGCAACAGGGGGGGCACTCCCTGGCAACAAAGGGGGCACTACCTGGCTAACAATGGGGCACTACCTGGCAAACAGAGGGGACTCTACCTGGCAACAAGGGGGACATCTACAGGCAACAAGGGGAAATCACCTGCAAACAAGGGGGGCACTCCCTGGAAAACAGGGGGGGCACTCCCTGGCAAACAGATGGGGGCACCTACGGGCTGACAATGGGGGCCCTACCGGCTAACAATGGGGGGCACCTACCTGGCAAAAAGGGGGCACCTACCGGGCTAAAAAAGGGGGGGAAATTACCTGGCTACAAATTTGGCTCTCCCCGGTACAAGGGGCATCTATTTGGGCTAAAAGGGGGGCTTACCCCTGAAAGGGGGGCCCTACCTTTTTTAGGGGGGGCTACTACCTGGCTATAAGGGATCTACCTGGCTTTCTTTCCAAACCTTTTATGCAGTTAGGTGGATGGGTGTGGCTTTTTTAAAGGGGGCGTGGCATACCAACAAATGGGGGTGCCCATTGCAAATTTTTGCCGCGGCGGGGCGTACCCCGCCCCCCTCATTCTCCTGCTTTTTCATTTTCGAAAGTTGGCAACTATGTATTTACTCATAGTAGTCACAAAGCAATTTTTGATGCAAATTTCTTAAACTTGGATCGATTTTCTGGCAAGAAGTAATATGTAACTGCGTTAGTATTCATTTCGGTGTGCAAATAAATGTGAGTGGTGATTTGGGTTTACACAGTGCCCCCAATTACACTTAAAAAGGGGTTTCAAGGAAAATGTATTGTTCCTTTTATTTATCAAGGGGTCAGAGAGGATTATTAGAACATCAGCATTAATTACCTTCCTGATTTGTCATCACCACCATTAAAGACTATTGTTACTACAGAAAAAAGGCCCCCCTGACAATTTCTGGTGGGGTTACCTTGGAGCTTTCCCCTTTATACCTAAGATGCCTATTCAGTTATGAGGAGGGAGGACTACCCTTTGTACCCCGACGCAGGTGTACGCTTTCATGGTAGCTGGTAGCCTAAGTGCAAACATACCCCTTTTCCTAATTGCAGGGTGCCAACTGCTTGTCATGGTAGCCAAAAGCCAAAGGGTCTGTACACGCTTGTGTTGGCGCGTAGTTCATCCCGAAAGATGCACAGAAATACAATTCAAACGGAGCCCCATTGATTCCCAAAGTAAATACGCTTAATTACACAAAATATTTTACAAGCTAATTTTAAGGTGCCTTGTCAATTCTAGAGCCATTTACGCCAGTAAAAGCCCATAGAAACAACGGTGGAGCGTATTTTCAGCGCATAAATGGAGTAAAATCCGCTCCACAATTTCTAAAAAAAAATACTCTTCAAAATCAGGCGTATTTTGAAACTCATACCTGTACGCCAATGTCTTATAAATACTTGCGATCCGTTGAAAGTCTCCATCTGTTTTTTTTAAAACATAGAACACCTGAGGAAGGCCGTACAGGCACAAAACGGTTAGCCGTTACTCTGCAAATTGGGGCTCTACCTTAATATTTTATTGGAAAAAATTTTATTTTTTTCCACGTCTTTTTTCCGTGGATTATTAAAAAGAAACGAGTGCCCCGGTCCCTTGGTTTTTGTTCTAGTCTCCATCGGGGTCACCCCTCAGTAAAATTTTCTTTTAGGCTTCTTACTATGGCAGAGGAACTCTGACGACAGGGGACAGCTAAAACCAAAGCGCTAACTTTAAAATTTTTTTTAAAAGGGGGGACGGGGGAAAGTGGCCCTTGAAACGTTAAGGCGTATTTGGATTTGGCCGTTGTCAGTCATAGTTCCTCATGCCATACGTAAGAAACTAAACATTTGGGCTTGTTATAGGGATTTTTTAACTCCTTTTACAACCCTTTTTTAGGATCCGTTTGGGGTCCGCTCTGTTGGCCCCAAGAGGGATCTAACAATTAGCAGGAGTTTTATCATGCTGTCTTCCCGAACACCAGCGGCGTTCACTGAGGGATCCCCGCTGCCTGTTTCAAAAGCGCAGCTCGCTGTCTGAAAAAAATTTGCATTAATTTCAACATGCGGGATGACCCAGAGGGACTAACAGGATCGAAAGTATTTAAAAGACATTGGCTACGGGTCTATTTGTCGTTGAAATAAACTATATAAGTGGAAACATTACAGCCTATGTATTTGAATGTCGAACAATTGGGGAGTTTTAGAAGGATCTCCTGTTGTGGACTATCCTATGATTGCACCGTATCAATATTATCTGCCGTATACCAATTCAGATACTAGGGGTGTTCTCACCCAAAACCCCGCTCTTTCAGCCAAAAGAGTGAGCTGCAAGCTTGGAAAGACGTGTGCCTGGCAGACCCAGCCAGTCTCTGTATTACATAGAGGGACAGCAATTTAAAAAGGGGCAGCATGAAACATTACATTTTTCCCTGGATTGGGAAAAAAATTTTTCCCAAGCAGTTGTGGCGGCCATCCTGCCTAGTGCAGCAATGTTTTCACCAGAATCCGCCATGTGATGAACTAGAACAATTTCTATTCCTAATACTTCAGGGGAGCTTCATTTTCAAACCCAAAATTTTTTATGGGGCGCCATATTTTGGCCCTGTGCAACACCAAAAAAGGGTTGTGCAAGGGCCCTGAGAAAACCAATAGAAACCGGATATAAATTATGAAGATCCGTTCCCATGTGTTCGGCTCACTGATCGGTTATATTCATATAATAGATTGAGCCATCAGAATAAATCCATTGCAGAATGCCAAAGTGATACCCTCCGATCTCTGCTCTGAAGTGTTAGTCTGTGATACGGTTTTAGAAACATTCGCCCCAGTTTGGTGTCTTGGCTACACAAGACAGAATCCTATGCGAGTCCGTGTTAAGGAAGGAATAAGTCGCTTCTATTCCAACAATGCAGATTTTATATCCACAGTGAAAAATATCCCGACAAATAGGATGAAGATCCCATGTGGTTTTCATGCAAATTATGATGCAAAAAAATGGTGTGTGAACATGCGCCTAACAAGATAAAGGTTTAGCCCAAGGTTCTTTCTGTTTTTTTTCTTTTAAATTAAACTATTCTATAGAAACAGGTTACGGGTAGAAATGGATAGAGCGGCTACAGTGTGTCCGATAGTCCTGTCTCCTGTGTGACCACCAATGGCTGCACAAGACTGCCAGCAATGCGTGTGGCTATTGGTTGTTGCATAAGGGGCAGGGTTATCAGAACAGAAAACATGCTTTGATGATTTGCATCCAATTCACACATCAAAATTTGATGTGGCAATGGCAGGTTGATTTGGCAATGAGAAACACTGAACACCTCTATTAGACTTTATAGTCCCAGTCATTACGGTAATTAACAGTTCTCATAGAGAACTATGGATTACGTCTCCTTTCCCCGCTCGCACAATACGGCGAGCGGGGAGATAAGTGACATGCCATTTACTAGCGGCATATACGCGCCGAGAATAATGAATGTCTCTGGGTCGGCGGGCTGCCGGCCCCCCCACCCCCGTACACACGGCGTAATTGCAGGGCAAAATACGTCCCGCAATTAAGCCTAAGGGTATGTTCACATGGCTTATTGCGGCGCGTACAGTACGTTCCGCAATACGCGGGGTGCTTTGGAATCTCGCGCTGATTAGCGGCTACTTCCAAAGCATGGGGGGAGGTGGGGCATTACCCGGCTGGCCCCATTGACATGCATTGTACAATGCAATGCAATGCAATTGATATGTCAGTTTTCTCCCCCGGCCTACAATGCAATCGTATTGTACGCCCGGTGAGACGAGGCGTAATTCACAGTTCTCTATGAGAACCATGAATTACCGTAATTGCGGCGCGCATATAAATCGCAATTACGCCTCAAAATAAGCTGTGTGAACACACGGGTATGCTCACACAACTTATGGCAAGGGTATTGTACGAGCAATACGTAGTGTGTTTTGGAACCACGCGCTGATCAGCACATAATTCCAAAGCTCAGGGGGGGGCGGCACACGGCTGGCCCCATTGACATGCATTGTCAGTGGCGCGTAAACAGCAATAACAATTAACATATCAATTCTCCCCCCGCGTACAATACGATTGTATTGTACAATCGGGGAGACTATGCGTAATCCATAGCTCTCTATGAGAGCTATGAATTACCGTAATTGTGGCGCATTTCGCCACGTATAAAGCGCACTAAGCGTCGAAATGTGCGCCAAAATAAGCAGCAATTTAAGCCGTGTGAACATACCCCTACATACATAGGTGCGCTCAGATGCTGGGAAACTTACTTGTTTTTGCACTGTTACCCTTCGTGCATGTCTTGTGTTTCCAGACAGATCTGCAAATGATGGATTGTACAGAGACATCTGGCAAGTAGCCAGGGAGCATCATTAGAGATGGCTCAGGGGACACACATACCCAGGGATGTTGTCAAGGGTACCACCAGGTATGCCAATTATGTCCTTTTTTACGCATAATTGCGATCAAATTACAAACTGCAGGCAGACACCGATGTCTAACACATAGTATGAAGACATCTGAATAAAACTGTTCTGCGTAATGCAGGTGTCTGCTGAATGTGTGCAGGCGCGGTTGTACATGCTGGGCACTGCAAATTAATATGCTATGTAGAACGCAAGGCAATGCTATTGATGCTGAGACCTTTATTTACTCTTTCTGCTGCTACATCTGGCCAAGGAGGCTGCTACCCCAAACGGCACACAGTCACCTTTTAGTAATGTATTGCTTGTGTTGGTTAAAAACTCTTTATTTTCATGTTTTGTTTAGAATGAAAAAAAAAGTTAGTTTATTTGCCATGACTGCTAGAGGGCAATGGAAAGAAACAGTTCACTTAATCCAGATTATTATGAATTTAAAAAAAAAAAAAAAATATATATATAATATATTATTATATATATATATATATGACTATATATATATATATATATATATAATATTACAAAACAATATATTATATATTATGTGTGTATATACATGTGTGTGTGTGTATCTATGTGTGTTTGAGTGTGTGTAAAATATATACAACTCAACGGCCAGCCACTTTATTAGGGACACCATGCTTGTAACGGTTTGACCCCTTGTGCCTAGAACTGCCTCAATTTCTTCGTGGCATAGATTCAACAAGGTGTTGGGCAAAGAGGGTCAATTGGTACCAAGGGGCCCAAGGTGCCTAGAAAATAGTCCCCCACATGAACAACCAACACACCACAGCCTGAAAACCGTTTTACAAGGCAGGATGGGATCCATGCTTTCATGTTGTTGACGCAAATTTGACCCTACCATCCGAATGTCGCATGCTGAATCGAGGACTCATCAGACCAGGCAAAGTTTTCTCCAAATCTTCTGACTGTCCAATTTCGATGATGCTTTGGGCAAATTGGAGCCTCAGTTTCCTGTTCTTAGCTGAAAGGTAGTGGCACCCGCTGTGGTCTTCTGTTGCTGTATGCCCATCTGCCTCACAAGTTCGCAGTACCTGTGAGTTCAGGAGATGTCTTCTGCCTACCTTGGTTGTAATGGGGTGGGCTATTTGAGTCACTGTTGCCTTTCTATCAGCTCGAACCAGTCTCCCATTCTCCTTTGACCCTATGGCATCAACAAGGCATTTACGCCACAGGACTTTGCCGCTCACTGGATGTTTTTTCTTTTTCGGACCATTCTCTGTTAAAACCCTAGAGATGGTTGGCGTGAAAAATCCATGGAGATCAGCAGTTTTTGAAATACTCAGACCAGCCCTTTGCACCAACAACATTGCACGTTCAAAGGCACTTCAAAATCACCTTTCTTCCCCATACTGGATGCTCGGTTTGTACTGCAGGGAGATTGTCTTGACCTTGTTTATGCCTAAATGCTCTGAGTTGCGCCTTGTGATTGGCGGGATTAGAAATTAAGTGTAACGAGCCAGTTGGACAGGTTGTACCTAATAAGTGGCCTTTGAGTGTATATATATATATATATATATATATATTTATTTTATTTTTACATTTTTTATTAATTCATAATAATCTGGATTAAGTGAACTGTTTCTTTCCATTGCGCCCTAGTAGTCATGGCAACTTTTTTTTTTCATTCTAAACAAAATTTTGACATGAAAATAAAAAAAAGTTATATATATATACATACACATATACATATATATATATATGTGGGTGTGTGTGTGTGTGTAGATATACAGGTATGTAGATATACATACAGACTAATATATATATACACACACACTAATATATATATTTACATACTATAAAGACTAGACAAATCTACTTGTGCCTATAGTCCAGCTATGACGCTTTGGAGCTGGTCATGAAGGATGTGAGGGTCTAGCATTTGCCACATACCAGCTTAAAAGTGACACCTTGATCTGGGGTAAGGTGAATGACCATCCCCATTGGGTTATTCACCTTCCTGCCGCTGTGGGATCTCTTCTTCCAGACTGCCATTTCCTAAAGATCCTGGTAGATATAAATTGTAGAAAAATGTAGGGTATAGGAAGCCTCAATTTAAAGGGGTTGTGCATTATTTTAAAATAACAGGCTCACCGGGTCGGGAAAAGTTAAACAATATGGAAAAAGAAAAAAAAACAAAAAAACCACACCTTAACTCACCTTTATGTCTGCTCTATTTCAGAGTCGCTACTGCCATCGCACTCATGGGTAACATGGCGCTGCAGCCAATCAAAGGCCTCAGAGGTCTCTTCCTGTAGGAGTTACATGTGCCCCCCGAGGCCAGTGATTGGCTGGAGTGGAGAGTGACTGATGAGTGTGTCATCCATGGCGGGGAGCTCTAGGAGGGGCTGGCTTCATAGGTGATTGAAGTTTTTTGTTTTCATTTATAATCCCTCCCAATGGATAATCCCTTTAAGTGTAATCCGCTTCAGAACATGGAAGCATACAAGGGCTTTCCTTGTTTGGCTAAGGCTTGGAATTGACCACATACTTTAAGAACTTGGCATTGTTGCTGTTTTTTCGCTTAAAGGCACAGACCAAGGTATTGTTTGTTATTAGACTCCGCATATAAGTGACAGAGCCTCAAGTTCATAAAGCAATTTAGTCGACTTCATAACCGATTGGTTCTTGAACACTAAACACTTATTACATCAATTATCCAGCATCAGCTATATAGAGAGTTGGCAATTAATAGATTATAAAACAATATAAATATATTCATCTGCTACAAATGATGACACAATTATGGGAAGACAGAAAAATGTTTATTTTTTTTTTTTTTTTTTGCAATGTGCATATTCTAGTCCTTTAAAGAGAACTTGTCACATAGGTTATGCCCCCCTTGCTGAGTGCAGCACAAGCTGGTGTCAGACTGCTCGTTTCCCAGCCGCTTGTGTCACCTTTTCTGGAATGATGCTGGAGTGTTAGGAGTATTTTAGTGCTCAAATCTTGCAGTTTTCAGCCTGAAAAGAGTCATTCAAAGAGGTTTCAGGTTTTTTTTTTTTGTTTGCAAACCCCGCCTCCTGGAGGCCTAGCACCGCCTCCAACTCAAACTGATAAACTATTACTTTGATTAGGTAGAAACAGGTCGAATAACTGTTTGTGGGCGGGGCTGCCTTTGGTGGGCGGGACTAAACAAATGCTCATAAATTAAGATTTTGAGGGTAAATGCTCTTACTGAGATTAAGGGACTCAGAGGCTCCGGAAAACAGCAGGGTCTGACACTGGCTTGTGCTGCCCTCAGCAAGGGGGGCATAATCTATGTCCCTTTAAGTTGTGAGGCACAGGCTCCATGGATCTTGTTTGTGTTTTGGCACATCCCACAGACGCTTGATCGGATTCAGATCTGGGAAATTTAAAAAGGACCAAAATTGTACTCTTTTTTTTTTTTTTTTTTTCCTGTCCTGCAAAAATGTTTTCAGTATGCCAGGGTGCAATATCCTGCTAACAGAGGCCACTGTCACAAAGGGTGCAATTGGTCTGCAGCAAAGTAAGTGTCAAAGTAACTTCCACATGCAGGCGATATCCTAAGAAGGTCCTTAAAAAAATCATACCAACTGGCTCTATGTAAGGATCGAATATCCCTATTGACACCAATGGCTGTGGGACCAAAAAGTACAATTAGAGTGGACTTGGGTATAATTGGTAGATTTGACAATTAGACTAGAAGGTGAGAGATGAGATCTCAAAACATTGGGGTCTACTTCTTTTGGATCAGGATTTGAAATCTATCTTACCAGTTAGACCTCCAATTACCTAACATAAGGGTAGGAGTTTACAAGATAGACTTGTACATAGTCATTTTTCGGCACCTAGACAGCCCTGCGTCTGGCTGGGCCACCTGCCTCAAGGCTGTTTTAGGGGTGGGGACTGTAAACTCTATAAATTTGAGGTATGTAAATCCTTCTCAAGTGCATCCACTGGTCAACACTTTAGAATCCAAGGATTTATTAACTGCAAATCAAAAGGTGTTGTATATTTGGCACATTGTACTTGTCCCCTGGATTATGTGGGAAAGACTCGGAGAGGAGGAGGATTGGGGAGCATAATGGGGTATATCAGACGAAGAGTAGATACTCCAATGTCTCGGCATATTAGAGAAAGGTAGGACCTATTCCTAGATATCCCCTCTTGTATGGGATGCATCAGCTCCTCAGGTCGCTATAGCTACAGACCTGTTTGATCTCTCCTGATAGTCTGCTCTCGCTGGTTGCTATAGCTACAGACCTGGCTTCTACTGCAGCCTAGTGGAAGCCAGTAAACACGCGATGAATCAATGTAGCAAGCCAACCCCTTCTGTATACAGAATACTAAAATACACAGTACAGTTATTCTATAAGGTAAGTATCCTGTAATCATAGATATAATTAATATCTAGTTACATTATTAACCATTCACGTCCCTGGCGTATCCATACGTCCAGGGTGGTTTGGGGGTTCACGCACTGGGTCGTATGGATACGTTCCTGAGGATCGCGCGAACTCTAAGGCAGCGTTTGCGCGATCAGCGCGGGGGTGTCAGCTGTATATTAAGACTGGAAATCCCGCAGGCGTCGGCCCCGACCCCGGTTCGCTCGGGGGGGGGGGCGGTTAACCCCTTATTTATCGCGTCAGATCGGGTCGCAATGACTAAGAGAGAGAAGAGGAGGAGATCGCTCCTCCTGCCGTTCTCTGCGCGGCACAGCGCACGGATCGGGCGATCCGTGCAGCTCCTGCCTCCATACAGTCACCACGGAGGGCCGAGAAGAGAATTGCCTTCCGGGGTTGTCTATGAACTTTTTATCGTCCGACGCCCGGGCCGTGCCCTGTGGGCATGGCCGCATCGTGAATGACAGTTACAATAGGAACCGTGACAGCCAACAAGCTATGCACTGATCCTATTGAATGAGAGATCTAGAAGATCTCTCATTCAAATCCCCTATTGGGGAAAAGTAAAAAAATAACGTGAAAAAGTGAAAAAAAAGTAAAAAAAAAGTGGAAAAACACATGTAAAACAGAATACACAAAAATATTAATTAAAAATACGTTACACCGCCCTTTTCCCTTTACAAACGCCATCGCCCCCAAAATGATCAAAAAATTTATAAAGTACCCATATTTGGTATCGGCGCGTGCGTACGACCGCGATATAAATCTATCATGTTATTAACCCGTTCGGCGGATCGCCGTAAAAAAAAACCTAATAAAATACAATCACATAATTAAGATTATTGTTCATCCCGCGCAATATTATGATTAAATAATCGTTCTAAAACTCCTATAAACGCAAGTTGTGTGTACCAATTAAAACGTCAGTTCATACCCGCAAAAAAAAAGTCCTTAATTACGCTCTGTATACGGAAAAAATAGAAGAAATGTATGCTATCAGAAGATAGCGATGCATAAAATATTGTTGTACACATTAAAACCACTTTTCTTTTTTTTTTACAGTGATTCAGCTTAAAAAAAAACTAGATAATTAGTTGGTTTCGCCATAATCGTACTTAGCGGACCCCAATGGAGTAAAGCTAACTTATCATAGGATACATGCATGGTGAGCCCTGTTTGAAAATACGGCAACCTAGTAGTGTTTTTTTATTTTTGTTTTTTTTCACCACTGGCCTCCAAAAATGGATTTAAAAGCGATCAAAAGCCTTGTCCCCCAAAAATGATACTAATAAAATCGTCGCAACTCATATTGCAAAAAACAAGTCCTACACAGCTCAAGCACAGAAAAATTTAAAAGTTAGGCTCTCGGACTATGGCGATTGCATTAAGCTTATTTTCCTGGTTGTATTAAAAAGGTGTTTTTATTGTATAAAAGCAGTAAAAAACATAAAAAAATTATACAAATGGGATATCGGTTTTTGTATTAGTAGTGAACCTGCTGAGTTTAGCTACCATGTATATATACCGTACAGTGCGCTATAAAAAAATTAAAAAAAAAAACACTACCAAGATTGCTGTCTTTGTTCAAAAAATCTCCACAAAAACCTTAATAAAAAGTGAACATTGTACATATGCACAGCAAATTATGGGTACAATAAATACTTCACTAAAGCCCGCAATAAAACAATAGCCATACAAAGCTTGCACACAGCAATATAAAATATAGTTATGGCTGTCAGGAATAGGTAAAAATTATATAGCATTTGTTTATTGTCGTATTTCTACTTGTGAAAAGTTTATAAACAGTAAAATCTTTTTGATATATCTTTTGAACTGTAAGTGTTCCGACAACCATTGTGTTTAGTTTTAACGTCAATTTAACTGCGTCGGGCGAAGAGGCTTGTGTTTGATGGGGGGGTGCAGTGGGTGGGGGAGGGGGGCGGGGGGTGGCGGGAGGTTCGGGGCGGTTGGGGAGGTAGGGGGGTTAGGGGTGGGGGTGGGGTTGGGGGGGTGGGGTGGGGGTTGGGGGGGTGGGGGGGGGTGGGGAGGGGGGGGGGGGAGGGGTTTGTTGGGGGGGGGGGGGAAGCGGTGGGGTGGGGGGGGGGGGGGGGGGGGTGGAAGGATAGGGGGGGGGGGGGGGGGGGGGGGGGGGGGGGGGGGGGGGGGGACGGTGTGGGGGGTGGGGGGGGTGGGGGGGGGGGGGGGGGGTTGTGGTTGTTGTGTGTTTGGTTGGGTGGGAGGGGGGGTGGGTGTGGTTGTGGGTTGGGGGTGGTGGGGGTGGGGTAGGGGGGGGGGGGTGGGGGGATGGGGGATGGGGGGTGGGGGTCGGGGGGGGGGTGGGGAGGGGTTGGGGGGGCGTGGTTCTTGTGGGAGGGGGGGGTCGTGGGGTTTTGTGGTTGGGCGAGGTGGGGGGGGGGGGGGAAGGTGGTGGGGGGTGGGGGGGGGGGGGAGAAGGGTGTGGGGGTGGGGGGTGAGGGGCTGGGGGGGGGGGGCTTGGTTGGGTCGGGGGGGGGGGTGGGGGGGGGGGAGTGGGGGTGGGGGGGGGGGGGGTTTGGGGGGGCGGGGGTGGTTGGGGGGGGGGTGGTGGTAGGGGGGGGGGTGGTGGGGGGGGTGGTGAGGGGTGGGGGTGGGTGGGGAGATGGGGGGATGTGTTGGGGGGTGTTTGGCGGGGGGGGTTGGGGGGAGGAGGTTGGGGGGGGGGGGTGGTGGTGTGGGGGGGGTTGCGGGGTGTGGGTTGTGGGTGGGGGGGGGGGGGGAGTGGGGGTGGATGGGGGGGGGTGGGGGTGGGGGGGGGGCGGGGGGGGGGGGGGGGTGGGGGGTGAGGAGGGGGGTGGGGGGTGGGGGGGGGTGGGGGGGGGGGGGGTGGGGGGTTTGGGGTGGGGGTGGCGGGTGTGTGGGGGTGGGTGGTTGGGGGGGGGTGTGGTGCGTGTTGGATGGGTGGGTGGGTGGGAGATGGGGGTGGGGGGTTAGGAGGGTGGCGGGGGTTTTTGCGGGGGGGGGTGTGGTGTGGTGGTGGTTTATGTGTTTGGTTTGTTGTTTTTTATTGGTGTTGTTTTGGATGGGGGTTTTGGGAGGGAGGGTTGTCTGGGGTTGTGGGGTGGGATTGTATGGGGTGGGGGTGGGGGGGGGGGGTTGCGGGGGGGGGGGGGTGGGGTGTGGGGGTGGTGGGGGGGGGGTGCGCGGGGTTGGGGCTGGGTGTGGTTGGGGTGTGGGGGGGGGGAGGGTGTGGGTTTGGGTGGTGGGGCGGGGGGTGGGTAGGTGGTGTTGGAGTGGTGGTTGGGGGGGGGGTGGTGGAGGGGGGGGGGTGGGGGGGTGGGGGTGGGGGGGGAGGGGGGGGTTGGGGGGGGGTGGGTGGGGGGGATTGGGAGGGGGGTGGGGCGGGCGGGGGAGGGGGTTGGGGGTAGGCGCGGGGAGTGGGCTGAAGTGCGGAGGGGGGGTGGGTGGTCCGGGGGGGGGGTGGGGGGGGTGGGGGGGGGGGGGGGTGGGGGGGGGGGGGGGGGGCGTTGGGGGTGGGGGTGGGGGGATTGGGGTGGGGGGTTTTGGGGGGGAGGTGGGTGGGGGGTGTTGGTTTGGGGGGTGGTGGGGGTGGGTGGGGGGGTTGGGGGGTGGGTGGGGTGGTGGGGGGTGTGGGGGGGGGGGTTCGGGGGGGGGGGGGGGGGGGGGGGGGGTGGTTGGGGGGGGTGGTGTGGGGGGGGGTGGGGGGGGGGGGGTGGGGGGGGGGGGGGTGGAGGGGGGCGGGGGGTGGTGTGTTGGGGGTGGGGGGTGGTTGGGGTGGTGGGGTGGTGGGTGATGGGGGGGGTGTGGGAGTGGGTGTGGGGGGGGGGGGGGGGGGCGGTGGGGGAGGGGGGGGGGGTGGGGGTGGGGGCCGGGGGGGGGGGTGGGGGGCGGGGGTTCGTGGGGAGGGAGGGGGGGGTGGTGTTTTTGTGGGGGCTGGAGGGGGTGGGGGGTGGGGGGTAATTTGGGTTTGGGGCGTGTGGGCATTGTGGTGGGTGGTGTGTTGTGGGGGTGGTTGGGGGGGGGTGGGGGGGGGGGGGGGGGGGGGTGGGGACGGTTGTTTGTTGGGGTTAGGGGGTTTTGGGGTATGGGGTGTAGGTTTTTTGTGTGGTGTTTTGGAGTTGTTGTTGGTTGTTGTTTTGTTGTTGGTGTTGCCTTGTTTGTTGGTTTTGTTATTTTGTGTGTTGTTGGTTTTTAGTTTGTTTTGTTTTTTCTTCTGTTTTGTTGATTTTTTTGTGGTTTTTTTTTGTTTTTTTCTTGTGTTATTTTGCTTTGTTTTGTTGGTTTTTTTTTTTGGTTTTTTTTTGTTGTAAATTGAAACTCAAAAAACAATGATCCGAACTGCCTTTCCCCCATTTCATTGCCAATGCTAAAAAAAATCTATGGAAACTCCTGTGTGCTAAAAATTGCAGATACATCCTAGATAGAGATCCTGAGGGGTGTTTGAATCTAAAATGGGGGCGACTTCTGGAAGTTTCGCCTGTTCTGCTACTTTCGGGGTCTTGCAATTGCGACATGGCCCCAACCAATTCTGCGTTCAAAAGCACAATAGCGCTCCCTCACTTATACGCCCCCTGCATGCGCCCACACAACAGTTTACAACCCACATGTAGGGATTGCCGAACTTGGAAGAAATTGCTTAACAAAGTTTTAGGGTTCTTTTTTTCCAGGATGCACTTGTATTATGAAACATTTTAGCTAATTTGCCAAACATTATTGGAAAAAAAAGTTTTTTAATTTTTCTCAGCCTGATGCTTAAAAAAATTTTGTGAATCACCGTGTGGGGTCTTATACTCAATGCACCCTGGATTTATTCTTAAGGGGTGTAGTTTCATTATGCGGGTCTATTTAGGGGTTGTTTATTATGTTTTTTAGCACCTTAGGGTGTCACCCAAACCTTGAAATGGCGCCTAAATAATATCGTATGAAATGTAGACCCAGAGTATAGTAGGTGACTCCTCCTATTCTGGGGCTTATGGGTGAGCCAAATAATGCCAATTGGGCCTCAAGGGATATCTCTAAAAACGGCAGAACATGGGGGAATTGATATTAAGTTGCATTTACACTAAGTCACAAATTTTTATTTTTTTTACCGTATTCAGTGAAATAATGGATATAGATTGAAAATCTGCAAAAAAGTGAAAATTTGATATTCTCCTCCACTTTGCTGTAATTTCTGAGAAATATCTAAAGGGTTATCAAAATTCCAAAAATAGTCGTTGTAAATACGTTAAGGGGTTTTTAGTTTCTCAGATGGTGTCACTTATGGGGGTATTCTAAATGCAGGCCCCTCAAAGCCACGTCAGAACTGGAGGGGGTCCCTAAAAAAATGTATATTGAAATTTTTCTTGAACAATTGTGAGTAATTACTACTAAATTTTCTAAGCCCTTAATGTAGTAATAAAAAATAATATTTAAGACATTTATAAATAATGATGCCAACCCTATAGATGGACATTATCGGTAGAAGATGCTAGTTTATAAATCTATTTTTGTGGGGAATAATTATCTGTCTTGGCTCGCAGAAAATTTTATGCAAATTTCTAAAATAGCAATTTTTTCCAAAATTTTCATGAAATTTTGATATTTTTCAAATACAAACAAGGATTGTATGGATAAAATTTATTACTATCTTAAAGCACAATGGTGTCACGAGAAAAACATCTCTGAATCACATGGCTAGGTAAATGTGTCAAAAAGTTATTCTCACATATAAGGGACATATTGCCAGATTTCAAAAATAGGGCTTGTCAGGAAGGTCAAAAATGGCTGGGTCCTTAGGGTTTAAAGGGAAGCAATCCGTTAACTCTTAATCATACCAAAAACTGATAGCCAAATAGTGATTTATCATGATTCAAAGAGCGGATGTATTATGATATATATTATATATTATATATATATATTATATATATTATATATATATATATATATCTTATTATATGTATATATAATATATTTTGCAAAGTGACTTGTTTTTGCAAGATCTTTAATCATAAACGACAATTCGTATGTAGTGAGACAACCTTTAGAGATATTGGCATTTATAGCTATTTGGAGCACTATTCATGGCCATTATATTTTGCCGTACTTATCTTTTGATATGACTATTCTTTATCCTGATATGGAGCATAAGTGAGCCCGAGTATAAGCCTATATACTTAACTAAGGAAGATAATTAGAGCTATATATAATATATATATATATATATATATATATTATATATATTTATATGTATATATATTTTATATATGTAATATATATATTTTGATATATGGTGTTTACTTCGTACCCCATTTCTGTAAGTTATTATCAATCTTCTTTTATGTGCCAATCAATGTAGAATATATATGTTGGTTATGATTGTGCATATATATGCTCATCAGCGATACATGTAGATGGCTGGTTCCCCTCCGGGATTTACCATGCCTTTTTGACATGAATGTTCCAGATAGATTGCCTTGAATGAATTACACAGTGTTCAAGAGGCTTATATAGCTTCTATGCGATATACTTGTATTGCGCCTGCACATACGGAACCATAGTCTTCCTGAAGCTTATACAGCCTGAAAGACACACCAAAGGCCATACTTACAGCTCAATGGCTGAACTAGAGACTGAACCCAGTAGAAGGCAACAGCCTGGTTAGGCTTATACAGCGCCTGCACCTTATAGTTGGATGGTGCCTGCGCACTTCGGTATTGAAGATGCGAATCCGGCGGTTATGTGGTATGATGTTGCGCTTGCACACATCAGACATGGATCCAGCAGTCATGTGATCGGGAGATGTACAGGGCGCATGCGCATGGTGGTGAATACACGCCTGCGCACTGTGACTTGGAGAACACACTTCTGCCTACTATATCAATTGCTTTCTCTGTAAGCAATATGGAGTTCCGTTTATAAGGATTGGTATGTGCACATACCAGCTATAAGTCATTAGTGATCTATGATTGTATTAAAGTTGATTACCTATGAGTATCGCTGCTGTCGGTCTCCGTATAATTATTTCTGATTGGACGGACATTAACCAATCAGCGCTCGTACAGGTGTTTGGCATGATACTAGATGAAATGGGGGAAGTCTTGTCTATATTGATTTAGCCATATGTCATGGTTCTCCGAAATGTATTAGCTTTATGGGGCCCCTCAATATATATAATATATGGGATAAGGGCCATGGGGGAGGAGTTTGGGGGACTCCCTTCCCCTCTTCAATGGTGCATTAAGGCCATTACTCTCCTGTCATATACAGGTCTAGGCTTACCCTTGCTGAGTTTTCACTATGGTGTGATTTTTTTTTTTTTTTTTTTTCCCACTGACGAGTCCAGTTTATGGACGAAATGCGTATGGGTTTGTTACGGTTATGGTTTGTCACAGGGTAAGCTAAAGGTTACTTCTGCAGGGTCCCACTTTTTGGGGCATATTGCTGCGCTAAAGGATAGTTCCCTAACAGGAATTTTGTAGGGTGAGGAACCAATAATTATCCATTGCCTTACAGGCATTATTGGAGATATGTATGGATACCATCACCCCTACTGGACCACAGGGATCGCATTGAATCTGAACAGTGAATGAATGTGGCAAGTCTTTTTTCAATTTGATCCCCTTTATGTATTTCAAGAATGTGAATGAATTTTTTGTGGAGCTTCTTATTAAACATTAATTAAATAAAAGTTATGTTTTTTTAACCAGTATTTGGTGAACGAGTTTACTCATAATTGCAGTGATCTCTAACTTCCACGTGATGCCAGGACCCAAGGTTTCCCAGCAGAACACTGCCCATAGTATCACTCTGCCTCCGCTGGCGTTTTTTCCGTAGTAAATCCTAGTGCCTTTTCTTTCCCAGAGAAGTAATGCACATGTACTTGACCGTCCAAATACTAAAGGAAACTACAATTCATCACCCTACCTTCTTCCACTGCTCCATATTCAGGTTCTGATGCTCATGTGCCCGCTGTTTAAGTTCCAAGTCGTTGACAGGGCTGAGCACGGGCACAATGACCATTCTGCAATGCACCGTGTTGGTCTGACACCTTTCTATCGTATTGATCAGTAACTTTTTCAAATTTGTGCTACAGCAGCTCTTCTGTTGGACTGAACCAGATGGGCTAGCCTTTGCCCCCATGCATGCCATTGACCATGTTGCTGGTTCACCAGTTGTCCTTGCATGGATCATTTTTGGTAGCTGGTAAACACTGCATCCTGTGCCTGCCGTCCAAGACCTCTTTTCGACCCAGTCATCACATTCTGGACCTTATGAAAGGCACTCAAATCCTTAAAGAGGTTTTGCCACGAAGTAAAATTGACGTGGGAAGTTGAAAACTAAAATAAAACATTTTCAACCATTCATCATTATTAATAATTCTGCACCGTTTTTGTTCTAGCTGCTCCTTTAGTGATCCATTGTTTACAGTGGTTTTCCAGGGGATAGACCAGGGCTGAGAGCTCCTCACTCCTGGTGCACATGCTCAGATTTTCACTTCTCCTCTCAGGCAGCTACTGGTGTTCAAAACCCGGGTGCTGTCATTCTACTCCTGCCCTTTTGGGACTAGTTAGTAATAAGTCAAACAGTGCAAATAAAAAAAAAAAAAAGAGAAACCTCAATCAGGTCTGTGCATTGATAAAGAGAAAAAAAATCCACAGGTTTGGTTCCTTCGGGGATTTGAACCTAGGACCCTGGTGCCTGGAGGCAAAAACTTTACCTCTGAGCTACTCACAGCTTTATACATAAACAGACCTTTCTTTGACTACAGAGAGGAAAGGCCTGGTCATGTCATCCTGCTGGGTCACATGATATGCAATTCAAACAAATAACACACGCCCCCTTCTGAGCACACAGAGCTGAAGAGCTGGAGGCATGAAATGAGATTGTGGCAAAAACCCTTTAAGGCACGTTAACAAATCAGATATTCACATCGATTTCTAAATGTTGCGAATCCGCATTTCAGCTGACTGTTGTCGAACCCAGAATGATGCGTCACTTATTAGTTTTTTCTTAACATCAAGAAATTAAAATCTGTGGTGGAAAAATCCATATTGCAGTTAACAATGTGAACTATGGCACAGACTTTCTCGTCAAAATCCAACGTATCAACTTATCCTTATGCTTGCCTATTTTCCTGCTTTCAGCACTAGACTTCAACCTCCAACTCTGACTATCCACTTGCTGTTACGTATATATTTAATCCCTTGACAGAATCCATTATAAAGTCATAACCAATATTATTCACACCACTTGTCTTAATGTTATGGCTGATCGGTGTATACACCACTCACAAAAAGTTAGAGATATTTGGCTTTTGGTTGAAATTTCAGGATGAACATAAAATTTCTTTAATTTTCTTTAAATTAACCAAAGGGGACTCTCCTAACTTTACATGCACGTGTCCAACCGTTCAGTGTTTCAGTACTTTTTGCACAACTTGCTGATCTCTAACAAGGAGCTTAATGACAAAATTCACAACTGATGTTTGATCCATGAATGTCCCAATAAATTCAGGGGATCAATTTGAATTGGGATTGAAACCGTCCTCCTCATCCTGCTGTTCACATTGTGGCATCATGAGACCAAGGTAACACCTTACAATTGATCAACAGTATCTCACCATTGTGTGACTTCAAGCAGGATACTCTCAGACGGAAGTGGCCACTGAGCAGTGGCTTGAGAAAGGCTCTTAGTGAGCCGAAACATTGCCCGACATGGAATAAAGCACATTTTTTTCATTTTCAATAAATTGTGAGTGCAGTGGATTTTCCTTTTTAGATAGATTTCTCGATCTTGAAAAGATGTAAATCATGAAAAGCAGCAAGGATGGACAATTTGCACTACAGGGGGATAATTGAATCCTCTTCTGCACACCACAGACATTAAATGACAGTTGTATAAGGCTCCTATGTGGTTAAACCAAAAGGATGTGGCAAAACAGTCATCTTTCTTAATGCGAGTAAAGGGCAGCTGCCCTCATATATGTACAGGTATTACATTGCAGCACAAGCTGTGTGTGTGTATATTTTTATATATATTAAAATATATATATATATTATATATATATATATATTATTACACTGTATATATATATATATATATACACACACACAACACCACACATGGTTTTGTGTATTTATAGGTGTGTGTGTTATATATATATAATATATATATATATATATATGTTTTGTGTGTGTATGTATAGGTGTGTGTGTATATTTATTTATTATATTATATATGTGTTTTGTTATGTTTGGTGTGTGTGTATATATATTATTTTATATATTATATATATAATATTATATATATATATTATATTATTACAATATATATTGTGTGTGTGTGTGTATATATATTTATATTAATAGTGATAAAACAAGAGTCAGGAACATGAAGTAAAAATGAAAAAGCTGCTCCTTTTCTATCTGTATATGGTGGCCCTTACTTTTCAGACCATAAAAACAAAATGTGTTTTTTTTGTTGTTGTTTTTTTGATCTTTAAGGCATATGATGAGACACAAATCAGACTACCTCAGATTCTCTTCAGAGTATGCAGCTAAGGTCTTGTTCACGCTGCATTTGCAGTCCATATCTGCCGTATTCAAATAATACATCCACAGATTTCTATGTATCTGACTTAACCAAAACACTGGCTGGTTGGTATACATACACACCAACCAGCCAGAACATTAAAACAAGGACAACCAGTAAACTAGCAACAGGTCACAGCGCCCAGGACTTATTGTTGCACATGGGGATCAAATGCTAGTCCGATCTCTCAGAGGAGGTTCTGTAGCACAAATTACAAGCTTAAGGGTAACGTGTTATCAAAAAATGACATTGTTTAACTCCTGATTTTATGTTAAACACATTTTTAAGATTTTTTTTATTATAACTAAGTCTAATAATAGTCTGATATTTCCTGTTCTGTAGAGAAAATTTTTGCAGTTGCTATTATCAGCACAGGCAGGATTACACTGAAAGGTGACACCATGTGTATAGATAACACAGGATCCTCCATTCACAATAGGAGATGTCACAGCTTCTTCCTAGGTCACAGAGCATGCCTAGGAAACTCTCCTATAGAAGTCAATGGGTCTGATCCTGTTCACAGGCTCCTATGTCCATGAAGTTGCTGTAAAGCATCTCTCTGAACACTGTTAAAAGCAGAACAGACAAGATGGCCACCCTCATAATCATAAAGACGACCAAACTGAGAAATCTACAATCAGAAAATAAAAACTGCGTCGTGCTTTAATTAGTAAAAAAAAAAAAAAAAAAATAGTTGACCGATTCCCTTTAAGGGAACCAGTCACAGTGATCATGCTATCTGATCTGCAAGCAACATATAGAACAGGAGGAGCTGAGCAGATTGAGATCTAATTTTTTTTTAAAAGATTCAGCAGAACTTGTAATTTATTCATTTAATTTACGGTTTATTCTGGGTTCAGGAGTCCAGTGGGTGGTGTTAGCAGTGACTGACAGCTATCTCTGAATGAACACTCATACCAGGAAGGTTGTCATCACTGTAAGAACCGCCCACTGGACTCCTTAGGCCGTGTTCACACGGCTTATTCCCGACGGATTTATGCGCTCAAAAATCCGTCGTGAATTAGGGGCGGTGCGGGGCTGGAGCGCGGCGCGGTGGGGGCGCCGCTACCCGGCCCCATAGACTGTCATTATCTACGGCGCGTACGCGCCGTACATAATGTGCATGTCACTTTCTCCCCCCGTGGCGGATTCGCAGAGCGGGGAGGAGTGCTGGAATCCACTGTTCTCTATGAGAGCAGTGGATTAACGTAATTACTCCGACGGATTGGCGCCGTACTGCAGCGCAAATCCGGCGTGGAGTACGGCGCCAATCCGCGGAGAAATAAGCCGTGTGAACGAGGCCTTAATCCGGAATAAACAGTAAATTAATGCATTTCAAGTTCTATTAAATAGTTCCAAACAAACTTAGATATATATCAATCTGCTCAGCTCCTCCTGCTCTAGAACATGCTGCCTGCAGATCACATGGCATGATCACCGGGCCAGGTTAGCTTTAATGCTGACTATGATAGAAAGGGGTGAGAACATATCAAGTATCTCAGTCACAGAGTCCATGCCAAACCATCCACCACCACACTGTGCCTACAAGGAGCAAATAGATACCAAAATTGGACAATAGAGAAATGGAAGTATAGGTTTTGGCTAGTCACATGTATATCACTTAGGGGCCACTCACACAGTGTTTTGTCGTCCATCGGCGGTGCAACAAAGGTTCACCCACTGAGAAAATAAGTTTGCTCTATTTCCCAGCCATATATGCTTAAAGGGGTTTTGCCATCATGTAATGTTGACGTGGGAACCTCCAAAATGGGTATTTAATCACTTTTCTAAATATATGTGATTACAAAAAGTGAAGCCTCTGAGAACTACAGCATTTCTCAATCCCCCCTTGTTACCCGAAAGCTTCACGACAAGGCCCAGGAGCTGAAAGGCCGCCTTTTTGTGAAAAATTTTATTGGAAGGCCAAATGAAAGAGCTTTTAAGGAAAGGGGAAAAGTGAGACTGGGCTGTGTTTGCTGGTATTTAGAAACCACTGTTGTTTTTGTTTATTATTTCACTTAAGTTTTGGGGGCCCCCCTTATTCCTAAACTCTTCTCCACCCCCCTCTCTCTCTTTCCCCCGAGCCCTTTTGATCAGCGTGATTTTTTGACATTTCCCTGTGTGTTTTTGGAAGGTAAAAAACTTGAGTCCTGGCAAATCCCCTTTAATGTGCTGCATATAAAATCTTGGGTACCTGACCACAGGGTGGAGGCGGTGCAAACCCCTTGTCTTTTCCGCAATTTCGATTAAATCCATTATTATACCGTGTTTCCTCAGGTTTTCATAAATTCCAAAAAAGTTGAGGAGATTTGTGGTTGAAATTTCAGGATAAACATAGCATTCCTTGACTTTTTTGAAATGCACTAAATGAGGCCATCTCTAGAATGCACATGTCCAACTGTTCAATGTTTCAGTACTTTTTTTTTTTTGACAACTTGCCGATCTCTAAGGGTGCTTTCACACAGTGCGTTTTTTAATTCGTTTTTTTGTGCAGGAAGGCACAGCAATTAATGCTGTGCCTTGCTGCACAAAAAACGCATCAAAAACGCACTGTGTGAAAGCACCCTAACAAGGAGCTTAATGGCAAGATTCCCAACAGGTGTTTGATCCCTGAATTGCCCAATAACTTTAGGGGATCAATTTGAATTGGGATTTTAACAGTCCTCCTCATCCTGTTGCTGTTCACATTTTGACATCCTGAGACCAAGACAACACCTTACAATTGATCAACAGTACCTCGCCATTGCCAGGCTTCAAGCAGGATGCTCTCAGACGGAAGTGGTCACTGAGCTTAGAGTGTCACAGAGTGTCATCAGCAGGTTGTAACAGAGATAGAGAGAGACTGGAAGAGTCACAGAAAGACAAAGAAGTGGACGTCCTTTGGCTCCATCACACACTGAGGATGGCTTCATTGTAAACCATGCCCTGCAGAACCAAAAGATGAATGCCACACAAATCCAAGCATGTGTAAGGGAGGCGAGAGGCACCATTCATAACCATTTACATCAGCATGGTCTGCATGCTAGACGACCGGCAAGGGTACCTGACCACACCACTAGGCACAGACATCATCGTCTTGCCAGGGAGCATCTACGCTGGACAAGGGACCAGTGCTCCTCAGTGCTGTTCAGTGATGAAAGTTGATTCACTCTGAGCAGAAATGATGGCCGCCAACAATGCAGAAGGTGTCAAGGAGAGCGCTATGCATCAGCTACTGTTGTCACCAGACGAGCCTTTGGTGGTGGTGCTGCTGCTCTTGTTACAGTTTGGGCAGGTGAGTCTAGTCAATACAGAACTGTATGCACCCTCGCTCCCCTTCAAACCATTCTCAACTCTGCTGCCCGTCTTGTCCACCTCTCTCCTCACTACTCCTCTGCCTCTCCCCTCTGCCAATCCCTTCACTGGCTTCCCATTGCCCAGCGAATTCATTTCAAGCTATAACATGACCTACAAGGCTCTCCATAGACCTCTCCCCTCCATACATCTCTGCCCTAATTTCCAAATATCTCCCCCACTCATCTCCGCTCCTCACAGGACCTTCTCTCTGCTCTCCCCTTATCAGCTCTACTACAACGTCTCCAAGACTTCTCCCGTGCTTCACCACACTCTGGAACTCACTGCCCCAACACATCAAACTCTCCTCCACTTTCACCAGCTTCAAAAGCAACCTGAAAACCCATTTCTTCAGGCTTGCCTATAACCTTCACTAAACTTGTCACTACTTCCTCCACAGACATATCTGCCCCTCACCTCCTGTCTCTTTCCCCTCCTTGTAGATTGTAAGCACCGCGGGTAGGGTCCTCTCTCCCTCTGTCGTGCCAATTGTCATTCATCACTTATTATTGTACTCGTTTGACTTATGTAATGTATGTAACCCCCTCAAATGTACAGCGCCCTGGAATCAATGGTGCTTTAAAATAAATAATAAATATGCAAAAAAAGAAACATGGATCGCACATCCTTACTATACGTTGATCTAATGCTTCTCAGCATAATTTTTTACAAAAATGAACAGGAGGTCCTTAGTATACTTTTTGATCAAAACGTATTTGCCCACTTGCCACGTCACGGCGACCTCTTTAAAGTGGGTCCCTACGTTAATGGGGGCAACACTGCATGGCAGCCACCGCCACAGCAAAAATCACACAGATGAGAGGCACAGACCATTGGCCCAACAGCACCACTGCTGCCAGACCTAGCCCCCCCCGGCTTTGGACAGCACCACCCCACCAGCACAGTATCACAGCAACAATGGCCGCCACACAGCACCACCACCAAAAAAAGGAAAGGGTTGACACAGCTCACCTCTCCTGGGCTCCCTGCAAGAATACAGAACTGCTCTACACTGTGAATGGTACAGTGACGCCTCTACTACTAGAATAAACTTATTAATGCAGTCATTGTGCCTCTGCATGAAAAACACAGGGCTAATAGCATCTTCATGGACAACAATGCTCCAGCTCATTGAGGTCATATCATTAGGGAACGGCTGTTGGAGACTGGGGTGGCCTGCACCCTCTCCATGACCTGGGGAACGTCCTTCAAAAAGAGTGGGCTGCCAGGCCTCAGCAGTCAATAGCATGACTTGTGAACAGCACGAGACGTCATTGTCAAGGCCACATGACAGGTTATTGAGACCTTGACATGTTTGCATCCTCAAACTGGGGCCCTCCAGCTGTTGGGGAACTACAACTCCCATCATGCATTTATAAACTCTATAACAGTGGGCATGATGGGAGTTGTAGTTTCCCCAACAACTGGAGGGCCGCAGTTTGAGGATGTCTGGTGTATACCCTTCACTGTTGTTGCCTTTTCTTTCAAGAAATTCTTTGAGATGAGAAAGTCAACATTGCCTGCTACGACTTAGATGGCCGACTCTCAGGATAAGATATCATTGTGGCGTAGAATTTTAACGTTTTCCATAAACTATACCCGAAAGCCAAGTATCCATAACTTTTTGTGAGGAGTGTATGTGCAGTTGCGGTAAAACTGATCGGGTGACGTAGGGTATGTCTCAGATTTCTGCCTCAAATTACAAAACTGATTTTTTTCAATGGAAGAATTAGCTGTGTGAACATATGCTTAGGAGAAGTGATTTCTGTACGAGTTTACTGGCATGTGCACACGTATATCTGTTTATATCCAGATGAGAAAGATACAATTGTAGACCTGAAGCAATATCTGCAAAACCCACTACAGGTAGTCCCCGGGTTACGAACACGATAGGGACTAAGTTTGTTCTTAAGTTGAATTTGTATGTAAGTTGGAACAGGTAGATTTATTAACTGAACTCCAGCACAAAAGGATTTTTCTTTTAGTTTTGGATAGTGCAGGGAAGGGTTTTTACATTTGTTTTGCTGTCTGTGCCCCTGTTATTTCACCTTATCTGCTGCTGTGGCACGCTGGAACTTGTCATTCCACAGCTACTATCTGCTGTTGAACATGGAACTACAAGTGCCAGCATGCCCCATAAGTCTCCGTTTGTCACTAGGGGACAGATGTAAGTCAGAACGGTGCAAGTCGGGGACTGCCTGTGTATCGGATTATCACCCTCATACGGACCAGACCAGTTTAGGATTCCCCCGCCTTGGCGTTTGTAATAATGGCCGTTGCACATGTGACAACCTGCTTTGCACAAAGACAGATTTCTGCCGCTGCATAAAAAGTACTATAATAACTCCAGGTACAATTCCTGTAACATAACTGCTGGCATCTAACATTCAGCTACTCTGCTTTCTACAATTCCAGAAGGCCCCTGGGTTGCACAAACAAGATCACGCTGGTGGCTGAAACACAAGTCTCATTAGCAGCTTTACTATGAGGATTTTAGTCTCGGTAAGAGTACTGAAAAGTAGGTCAAGCTCCTCCAGCTCCTGCTGAATCAAGGAGACGTGGGGGCTCTCAGAAGCTATGTTTAGAAGCTACGTATCATCTCTACATGAAACAGCATATATGTAATGACTGAGCGATACCCCAACTTACTCTGGACCCCACTCCTACCCACACAAGCCTGATATCTTCAATATAGGACACCCCTTTCCTTCTGCGCTCTTCACCTTACTGCCAAGTAGTAATATGATCAGCACTCTGGACTTTGGTGATCAGTTTAGCATCTAGAAGACGCCAACAGCACTCAAAGGGTTTGAAAGGCAATTAAAATATTGTACGTTTTGGTCCTTCCAGACTTCGGTCTTACAGAGGTTCTCTCATTAGGCGGTTTCACGGAGCGACAGCCAGCTTCAGGCTCCCACTTCCTGGTCTGGCTATGGGTGGCTCTACATTTCAGCTGAGTGAACAAGCAGGGGTTAATATCTGCTCTAGCTTCAAAATAAAGCAAAATCATACCAGCAATGTACTTGGTAATAGTATTTATTTATCTTTACCTACATTGTTAAAGCTGATTAATGTTATAAGAATACCCCTTTAACTATTACAGAGCAGCTGGGGGAAAATAGAGGAGAGACGCTAGCGGAAGTTGGGTCAGATCAGTGTATGCCAACTAGATAGGTACCTTTGACAAACCAAGAAAGTGCCTATTATTGGATATACTGCACTCATTAGTATAATGGAATTGGTCTAGAATAATGGGGAGCTTTTGTATAAAGTGTAATTCCAGGCAAAAACTCATAATTCAACTATAGAACATGCCCATGGACTACAACACGTGTCAAACTGAAGACCCAAATCCGGCCCTCCACATCATTTTATGTGGCCTGCAAGAGCTTAGACACAGACAAGGTCTGGACGCAGAAGGACTTGCTCTTCACTTTCTATGGAGGATGGAGCCAACACTTGGCTGAGTCTGCACCATCTTGAATTCAGAGCTTTAGCAGTTACCTCCACATCACTCTGTTCAGCAACTCACAGCCCTACCAAGGCCGCCCTCCAAGACCCTCAAATGGGTCATTTGAAAGCAACCATAATGCTGATGGGGCCCTTGGTGAAAATCAGCCCTGTACCACAATAATTTATAACGAGACCGCGCTCCCTAGCGCAATATTGCGACTTTTGAATAAGAACCACTAGTACTTATTTTAAGCACTAACCTTCTAGTGTTGTGCAAAGGAAGGCACAACACTTTTTAAGCATCCAAATATTAGGAACCAATGCGTCAAGGTTGTCCGCAGCCGTCTGTCCATTTTGATCCGTACGCCCGATACACGGGGTCAGGGTAGTTGCGATCCAAAAGGTGTGAAGATTTTCTCCAGTTTGCCCAGAAAAAACTCCTTTAAATGGAATATAATGACTGCGCTGGACGTCTTTATAGTTGAAGATTTATTACAAATAGCAATTGGACTATGTGTTTCGTGTGTAGAACATGCATGGAGTTATGGACCTATCAAGCTGTGGTTACACACGAAAACAATAGTCCAATTGCTATTTGTAATAAATCTTCAACTATAAAGACGTCCAACGCTGTCATTACAGTCCATTTAAAGGAGTTTTTTTCTGGGCAAACTGGAGAAAATCTTCACACCTTTTGAATAATTTATAACAAGTAGACAACAGCTTAAAGGGGTTGTCTCATCTCGAAGGATAGGATGTATGAATGAATTAATGCTGCTTTGCTCTGTCACTTCCTGGTCAAGCTGTCTGTAATTAGCATATGAGCTCCGTGTATTTAGACCTCTGCTAATTAGATAAACCTCCTGCTGTCAGGACCAGGGAAGCTTCTGAGTTAAAGTAAACAGCAGTAATTATTGGCTTTTGTCCGAAAGATCAGATAACACACAAGCTTTCACACTGCAGAGCCTTTTTGCGATCTGTGTGATGAAGTCACTCCCTGCTATCAGATAGAACAAACAGCATGGGGGGGGGGGGTGGGGTGGGGAGAGAAAGTGCACAGGTCGGTCACTTGGGGAACCAGAGAGGAGCACAGAAGGTGATAAAGTCACTTGTAGCTCCTCAAAAAATAAAATAAATGAACAACACAATTATTTGGAAAATGTCTTCATTTACTGTTCCCTACATGTTGAAAGCTAATCTTTGTAGTGAGACAACCCCTTTAAGTCTATGCTAGTCAACCAAGCTACACTGGTATGAGGCACCTGACAGACATTCCACAGCTAACCCATGCAATGCAACGGTACAGTGTCGGGACATCCATGATTACCCTCCTGATTTTAGCAGTGCAATCCGATGATCCAGTCTGCAAATGGGGTGAAATCTGTGCAAACACCCTAAATTTTGGGGGTGTTCTTGAAGGGCTTAAATATCCCGGATTCCAAATATTGGCAATTATGTCACAAAAAGTCAATTTCTCCAAAAGACTACTCCCAAGACATCGCTAAACTTGTCTTTTCTGCTCTTATTTACACATAAAAGCTTCAGCGTTAAAAAAAAAAAAAAAAAAAAACACGCTAAAGAGACAGCAAAGAAGGGACATAGCCTAAGAAAAAAAGACTGCACAGATTTGGGATTAATGTTGAAGCAGCTCGTCTTAGGGTCCCTTCATACAATGAGCATTTCCCGTTGGAGATCCACATGGATTTGGATTTTAAAAAAATATCAAAAACAGACTGCAAACCATCTTCATAGACCTGCATTGAAAATCTGCATTGTAGTCCACACGACTCGGATTATCTGAGTTCGGATTTCAAAATTGGCATTAAAAAAAACCAAACAATGTAGAACACGTTCAATCTTTACTACTAAACTTTTCTATTGAAGCCAATGGGATGGCATGAAAAACAACCAGAACGCTTTGTGCGCGTTTTTTTGCAGTGGATTTGCATCAAAAAACGCAATACTGCTCTATGATGCAAAAACAATTGAAAAACAGAATCCAAAAACTGCATATAAATCCGCCCCAAAAAACGAAAACGGAGTTAAAAATCCTTGAGTTCGCACGTAAATTATTCTTCAAATACTCATTGGACAACACTGTTTTAGGATTCAGAATCCTATGAGAATTTTGTCCTTGGTCGTGCGGACGTACCGTAAAACTTACAAGTAACCACCTGAAAGGATAATGTTCTATGGATAACTCAAAAAAAAACTTTCTGGGCAAATCAAACCCCCTTTATCTGATTTAAAAGGGGGTTTCCCTCACTACTTTGTTTAAATTACTTCTTTGTTTCTTGGGTTTCATTTTAAATTCGGGGAAAGGTTTTACGGGTTTTCTACTAGGCTGCAATATAACCCTTTGTCTGTAGCTATACCCAAACCAGTGCTGGCACCTATCGGAAAGAGATAAAAACAGGTCTGTAGCTGTAGCGCCCTGGGGAGTAAATGCAGCCCATAAAAGAGGGGATATCTAGGAATAGGTAGGCCCATGTTAAGGACACATATTCCCAAAGTGACTTGTTTTTGCAAATTTTTAAAACATAAAAAGCAGCAACCCTTGTAGGAGAAAACCCCCTTTAAAGGGAAAACGGGCATTCCACAATAAAAAAAAAAGGCAAGCTTGTTTGCTGGATTTGTAAAAAGGGCCAAAAAAAAAAAATTTTTGGATTAAAAAACAGATCAATATATTGGAATCAACGAAAAAAAAAAAAAAAAAAGACCAAAAATTTAAAATCATCTTTGGGTTTAAAAACCCCAAAACATCCCCATTTAATTTACGTCATAATTTTTAAAAAATTGTGGGAAGATAAATGAGGTTTTTTTTTGGATTTTTTGAAAATGAATTGTTGAAGCGATTTTTTAAATTTTTTTTTGTATTTCAAAAAGGGTTTTTTGGCCTTTTTTTAAGGCAAAAACCCTACTGTCCAGAGTACAGAAGTTAGGGCTCTATACCCACTGAAATGACAGGGGGGTTAAAACCCGCTGTAGGCAACTTGATTTTAAAAAAATTTTTTTTAACACTTAGTTTTCCCTTTGGGAAATAAAATAAAGTGGCCAAAGTTTTAGTCGTAACCTTCATTAAATTTAAATGCACCTCGTCTGCGCCTGCTTCTTTTTTTAATTTTTTTCTGCCCCCTCCTCCCCCATAATCCTTACTGGGGGTGATTACTGGGGTGTTTAAAGAAGTTAGAATTTACAGGGGGTTTGCCCTGCTTTTCTTTTACACATGTAACACCCCTTTGGACGGGTACCCCCACAAACTGCTTTGTGTGCGTTTTTCCCCCCCAATTTTCCTCCCTTGTTTTTTTTAAAAATTAAATTAAAAATTTTTTTTTCCCCTTCTTGGGTTTTTTACCTTAAAATTTACCAAAAATTTTCTTCCAAAAATTTTAAAACGTTTTTTCCCTGAGCAAGCCCCCTCCCCCCCCCCCCCCTCCCTGGCTAAACCCAGGGCCCCCCAAGAAAAATTGGTTATTTTGGGTTTGGGGCCTTTTAAAAAAATTTTGGGGAAACCCCTTCCCCTTGAAAAAATTTTCCACTTTGGCCGGGGGGCCCCCTTTTGGCCCCCCTTAAAAACGCCCCCTGAGGGGTTACATAAATGTTTCTGGTTTTTTTCGAGTCAGTATGATTCCATGTATATATTCTATAAATTTTTTTGTTACGAAAAAGGGGGTTTTTTCCCAACGATGTAATGTTGAGGGGGACCCTTCCAAAATGGGTTTTTTAATAACTTTTCTAAATAAAAGGGATTACAAAAAGTGAAGCCGGGTGAGAGCTACAGGGGGCCTTTTACCCCCCCTTTGGGTTTCCTGACAGTTTACATTAGAACGACCAGGAGGGGCCTTGGCCCCGTTTTTATATTTGCACTTCTTTTTGGGATGGCTGGGAACATAAAGGATTTTAAAGGGGAGGGGGAGAAAGTTCTGTGTTTTTTGTATAGACCCCCCGGGTTGAAATGTAATTATCTGAGTAAACATTAAGATTTTTCCCTAGATCTCTCTTAACCCCCCCTCCCTCTTCTCCGCGGCCCTTTTCTAAAGGGAAATTTGAAAACCTCCCTGTGAGTCATTTCTTCCGGGGCAAAAAAGGGGGGGAAAGAAAAAAAACCCAAATATAGCTTGGCACAAACATTTCCCCCCTTTTGGGATTAGCAAAAAAAATTGTTTGCTAAAAGTACAGAGACGGGAATATGGGGTTGGGCATGGGAGGTGGCGAAAAACATCACAGAGGATACAACTTTTGGAAAAAATGGCGGACCCCGGCGCACGTGGAATAAAGGACGCGAGGGGTTTTTGGGGCAAAGGGAAAAAACTGTTTATTGTCAAAAAAAAGAAAGGGTTTTTTATCCTTGTTTGATTAAAACAAAACTTAAAAACCTAAAGCGTTTCGCACTTCTTTCACAGGCGCTTTATCAGAGCAGTATGCTTTTTTTGACAAAAAGTTTTCCCTTTGCCAAAACCTTGGGGGCCTTGATTCCCCTTTTCCCCCGGGGGGTCCCCCCATTTTGGGCTATAGTTGTATCCCTTTTAGAAAAATCCGCCCTGAAGGAACCCGGGGTGCCCTGTCAAAAGGGGTACGGGGCAAAAAAAACCTTTTAAAGGGGCCCATGAAAAGTTGTGCCTCCCATAAAAAATGGGAAACCCTACTCGGTGAGTGAAATTTTTTAACCCCCCCCCCGTATTTGTTTTAAAAAATATTTCACGGGTTTCGCCCCCCTTTTCCCCCTTTTTTTTTGGGCATCACAGAGGAGGTATTTTTTTTTTAAAAACCCAAAAAAACAAAATCCCCCTTTTTAAGCCAAAATGGGGGGGGGGACACCTGTTGGGGAAAAGGGAAATCACTTCTTGGCCCAAAAAAAACCCCCTTTTAAAAGTGTCCCTAATTGACTATGCAGTTTTCATCGGTGAAACTTGTAAAATTAAATATGTTTCGCCAGTGAAAACCGCACAGCCAATTACCACATGGCAAAACTGTGGAAAATTGCATTAAAAATACACGTGTTTTTTTTCCTGGTGCAGTTTTGATCTTTAACAAAATTGCACCAGTGTAAAAACACCTTTAGGAATCTGGATCGAATAATCGTTTGTTAACCCCCTTCCCTATCCATCTCACGCCCCCCTTTTTCCCCAGGGAATGGAATTTTAAAGGTCATTTCATACAAAATCTGGGGGAAACAAAAGGGACCTATTTTAACCCCCCGGGGGGGGGTTTTAATCCTTGCCCCCCAATGAAGGAATTTGCCAGATTTTCCAAGGGCAATTGCCCCCCCTTCCTTTTTTCACAAAGGGAACCCCCAGGGAATGCCACCCCCAAAGGGAGGGTTCCCTAACCATTTTAAAGGGGGTTAAAGAAAGGCAAGGAGGGGGCCCGGGCCCACCCCAATGATGTACCTACCCCTCGAGGGCTACCGTGATGTACCTACCCCTCGGGGGGCTACCGTGGGATTGTTACCCACCCCCCGAGGGCTACCGTGATGGGACCTTTCCCCTCGAGGGTACCCTATGTACCCACCCTGAGGGCTACCGTGATGTTTCCCCCACCCCTAGAAGCGATACCGTGATGTACCTACCCCTCGAGGGCTACCGTGATGTACCTACCCCTCGAGGGCTACCGTGATGTACCTACCCCTTATTTCCCCCCTTCCCTTCCTTTTACCCTCACAATTTGCAGGGAAATTCCCCCTGAACCCTTTCTTGAAAAAAATTCTCTAGGTTTAAAAAACCCTCAAACAAAGGTATAATTTAGCGTGTACTTTGGCCCTTTGATGTCAATGTCATCTGTACTCATGGGGGCCATGTGGGCTGGAACTGGCTTGCTGACTGGGAAAAGGCCTGACACTGCTATATGTGATGGCAAAAAGACCAGCCATTGTTAGTGACGGCTTCTATTGCTTCGTTAAGAAAAGTTACCAAAAATTCTTCTACTGAACTAAATATCCCTGGTGCTTTCTAACACCGCAAAGGCAAAAAAACCCATTATGCCCGCGGTAGGTAGGGTCTTCCCCACCTCCCCAGGTTCAGTAAACAAAATGGAGCATTCCCTTTCTCTGATGTGTTGTCTTGATTTTTTTTTTCCCCCCTTTTTTTAAACTTGGGGGACTTCGCAAAGGGGTTTTTAGAGAATTTTTGCAAAATTTCTATTAGTAAAAAGACTAAAATTATACAAAATGTCTACAGGTGGGCGATCCTATTTACAAGGGAAAGCAGCTCAGCCAACTCCATACTCCTTTCCTTACATCGTGACATACAGTTCCGTAATATGTCAGAAAATGAAACGTTATTGGTCTCAGAAAATTTACCCCTCCAAATTTTGGACCAGGTGAGGGGGTTTTTTGTTGTGGCTTGAAGTGTATTTTTAAATTTTGGGACCCCCTTTTTGGGTAATTTTGAATTTTTATGTATTAAATTTTTGGGGGAAACAAAATGGGCAAACAAAACCCTACATTTTTGCAAAACTTTTTTGCACAAAAAATGTTTTTCCTGACAACTAGAGGGCGCGATTGCTTGCACGCTATTATGCAATATGAATTTAGTGTAGAATAGTATACAAATTTTTTTCTCCCTTTTACATGGTACAACCATACATGCTGCCTTGTTCTATCTCCCAATCTAAGGGGGGCCCCATGTTTGAAAAATTTTTGGGGCTAAACTCATTTTTTTTTCCCCTAGGTTTTTTTGGGGAAAAAAGTGAGTTTTAGACCAAAAGTTTCATAATGTGGCCCCAAAGGGGGGAAGGGGGAGAGCCGAAGAGCCAACAAAAATATTTTGACCTTTGTTTGAGATTTGCAGGACAGCCCAAGGAAGAATTACCCCAAACTACAGAAAAAAAGAAAAACCGAAAGGGTATTTCCATCTATCATTTGGCTTTAAGTGTGAGCGAGTATAAAAAAGGGGAAAAAGATTCCCATTTCTATGGGAGCTTACAAAGACAGCCAAGCAAGAGTTTGGTCGGTCTGAGGGGAAAAGAGCATTTTTGATGAAATAGTGGAAAACAAACCATTGTACACGTTTTTTTCTTATAAAATTTTACTAAATAGCCCCAATGACCTGAATTTAATATATGCCCAAAAGGCAAATTTTCCCCGGTGTAATTTTGGCCGTATAGTATGGCCGCAATTACGCCGGGGGTGATTTGGGATTTTTGCGCTGACAGCCTACTCTGCGAGCGGGGGGGGGGCCAAAAGCCCCCGGCCCCCCTTGACATGCATTATCGTGGCCGGGGGGTGGGGGGGGGGGGGGGGGGCTGAAAGCTTATTTGGCGCGTAATTGCCGCAAGTAATTGACATGTTCTTTTTTCCCCGCGGTAAATACATATAGTTTTCAACCCGGGGGCTGTCACTTCTCCCGTCCCCGTACTCCTAAGTAATTAGTCAAAAAGGGCAAATAAATTTAAAAAAAAACCCCCAATAGGTTGTGCATTGATAAGAGAAAATAAAAACCCCGGTTTGGTTCCGCAGGGATTTTAACGAGGGGCCCCTTTTGCCCGGGGCAAAAAATTTTACTCGAGGTACAAAGTGTTTTGTTTACACGTATTCTTTGATACAGAGAGGAAGGGCCGGTGTGTCATCTGCGGGTCACATGTTGCAATTCAAACAAATCAACAGCCCCCCCGGCACAAGAGTGAAAAAAGCTGATGAGGGGTTGAAATGGATTGTGGCAAAACCCTTTAAGAGTCGCGATTAGTGTTCCCATACACGTAGAGGAAATGTAGCGGGTTTTTTTACAACAAAATATAGGAACCCACCGACACCCAAAAAGGACCCCTTATAAAAATCAAAGGGTCGGGAGGGTTTGGGGGTTTTCCCTTTAGGAGATTAGAAGCGTTTTGGCTTTGGAGGAACATACCCCGTGTCAGATGTTCGTATTCCTGATTTAAGTGAATGACAGGAATGGTTCGACATCTGATGTGATAATTTATGGTCCTAAAAATAAGACATAGAAAACAGAAATAGCCCAAAGAGTATAAGATTCATGTATGGAAGGCTTGAAGTACAGATATGGTTCTCAGTAATGGGCAATGCTAAGTGTTTGAGGGTGCAACTGGATAAGAGCATCAAGCCATTGTATGACCACTGAACACGAGGTTGGTGACTACTGGATTTGAGTCAAAAACGAATGGCGCTAATGTTCAGGTCAGCCCAAATATATTTTTTGACAAAAACTTGACTGAAACCTTAACCCCATGTTAGGAATATGGTTATTTAATCGGTTTTAAGGGGTTTAGTTTACCAGTCAGGTGACACAATGCTCTAATTCAGCCAAACTTCACATCTAACGTCAATTCCAGTGACTTTACCCAACGAAATGGTAGTTAGAAGGGACGTCCGACAGGACGTTATACCACAAGAGGAGCTTCAAGTTGCTGGACTAGTACTTTAACCCCCTGTAACAACCCTTACTTAGTGTTAGAGTTACTGTTATGGTTAGGAATAGGGCAAAAGAAAAAAAAATCAGGTTCTGGATATCCCAAACCACAATTTATTTTTTTTGCAAGCTCAGTTAAACCTGTGTCAAACTAAATAGGACACCATTTGAGCAACATTACTGGTAACTAATCTAGGCTTCAAATCTTGGTGCGTTGTCAAACCAAAACTGAATAGGTAAGATCGGTAGTACTAAAGTAAGGGGTAATTTCACGAACTATGTATTGCTGCGCGTAAGTACGCGCCGCCATACATCGGTCCATTCGGGCAGCTCAAGCGCTAATACGAGTGTACTCCCGTGCGCGAGGGGCCGGTCATCCCGCTGCCCCCAAAAACATGCATGATCAGTGCGCGTATTCGCTGCAAAAAATTGACATGTCACTTATCTCCCCGCGCGTACAATACGATCGTATTGTACAAGCAGGGGGACGAGGCGTAATCCATAGTTCTCATAGAGAACTATGGATTACTATCATTTTGGCGCGCATCTCACCCGTATTAGAGCACAAATGCTTGCCAAAATTACGCCATGTGAACATACCCTAATAGCAACAAGACTGTTCCAACATTAGGCCTCAGTGATCAAGAATAGCAAAAACTTTTTGCTATCCGATGCAATCAATTGCAGTCTGGAGTTAATCCGATTGGCTGCAGTGGGCAACGAAAACAGCTTTTCTTCTAGTTTTATAATTTACATTTTCATATCACAGTATCATAAGCTCATCTGGTGCTGTCCCTTAAACGAACGAAATGAAGAATCTTGAGGTTACCTTTACACAAGAACGTATGTCCTAAGAATTAACCATTAGAGACCAAAACAATTTTTTTTTACTTTATTTTCATATCTCCTAACTTAAATATTTTAAAGGGAATCTGTCGCCATTTTTTTTTTTACTTATTAAATCTAGACCCTGATACATATTCGTTTCTTCTTTTTTGATTTAATACACTGTGTAAGGGCTCTATTTTTACAGGGCGAGTTTTTTATTTGTTTATTCTTTTTTATATTTTGAGGACATGCAACTTTTTGATCACTTTTCTATTCGATTTATTCTATTTCGGGATGGAGTGGAATGAAAGAAGTCTACCTTTCTCTCTAACTTCTAAAATGATGCAGTTGCCATCAACCATGGCATCGGAGGGGTTAAAATGACTGGACTGGAGTGCTCGTCACAGTTTCCCAAATAGAAAATTGAAGAATTTCCTGGATGATGAGGGTCCCGATCGAAATGATATAAGTTCCTATAGAGGAAACTCAAGGTAGTAATGCCAAGACATGTTCGGGCACGTTTTTCACCCCAAAAAAAAAAAAGCTCATTTCAGAAATTGTTTAAATAATCACTCGTGGAAGCTTATGTGAAACATATTAGACAAAATACTGCTTCTAAGAAACAAGACTTGGAGGCAAACAAGTTTAGTTATATATTTGAAAACACTCTCTCACTATAAATATAAATATATATATAGTATTATATATATATATATATATATATATATAATATATATATATATTATATATATATATATATATATTGACTATATACTACAGTGGGAAAAAGTATTAAGTCAGCCACCAATTTGTGCAATTCTCCCATTTAAAAAGATGAGAGGCTGTAATTTGACATCATAGGAGACGACTCAACTATGAGAGACAAAATGAAAAAACAAATCCCGAAAATTCACATTTGTCCTGGATTTGGAAATAAATTTATTTGCAAATTATGGTGGAAAAATAAGTATTTGGTCAATAACAAAAGATTCTTCTCAATACTTTGTTATAAACTTTGTTGTGGCATGACAGAGGACAAAACGTTTTTCCCAAGGTTGGCACAAACAGTTCTGGTATGTTTCCCCATTCACTCCATCAGCTCATCCTCTAGAGCAGTGGTGTTTTTGGGGCTGTCGATGGCAACACGACTTACAACTCCCTCCAAAGGTTTTTATGTGGTTGAGATCTGGAGACGGCTAGCCACTCCAGACCTGAAATGCCACTTTCATCTACAATGCCCTTGCTGATGGAAGGGGGGTTTGCACTCAAATCTCACGATACATGGCCCCATTCATTCTTTCATGTACACGAATCAAGTCGTCCTGGTCCCTTTGCAGAGAAACAGCCCCAAAGAATGAATGTTGCCTCCCCATGCCCCCCCCCTTCACAGTAGTAGTGGTGTTCTTTGGATGCAACTCCGCATTCTCTCTCCTCCAAACATGAATGAGTTGTGTTTCTACCAACCAGTTTCAAACTTTGGTTTCATCTGACCATATGACATTCTCCCAATACTCTTCCTTTGTGGGGGGGGGGAAAATCATCCAAATCTTTATCTACAAACTTCAGACCGGGCCCGGACATGTACTGGCTTGAAGCAGGGGGGACACTCTGGCAACTGCAGGATCCAGTCCCTGGCGGCGTAGTGTGTTTACGATGGTAGACTTTGTTACGTAGGTCTCCAGCTCTCTCGCAGGTCATTCACTAGGTCCCACCCCCCCCCCCCCCCATGTGTTCTGGTTTTTTCACTCACCGTTCTTTGATAAATTTGACCCCACGTGGTGATATCTTGCATGGCGCCCCGATACGAGGGAATTATCAGTGTCTAGTATGTCTTCCCTTTTCTATTTATTGCTCCCACAGTTGATTTCTTCACACCAACTACGCTTCATTATTGGCAGACATTCCACTGCTACCATTGTACAAGCTGAAAACGCGTGATCTCTTAGTAATTTCTTCGAACCACACTTGTATATAAGAATTTTGGCAATATCTCCTTAAAATTTCTCACAGGCACTCCAATGTACAAACGTCATCACGGTCAATTGGCACAAATACTTCTAGTCTTTGCTTCACCAATGCATCATGTTTGGGGAGTACCTTATGATGGGATTTATATGTTAATATGTTTTTAACGGCATATTTTTGCTGAACCATTTTCTTATCCCCTGAGGAACCCCTATAAACCATAGTGGGGGGGGGGGGGGACTCGTCGAGATGTGGTTTTGTCCCTCTGATTTTTTGAGGAGACATTGTTATTCCTTTCTTTAGAGTCAGGTATTGGATCTAAGGTCAGTCATCAAAAGATGGGACCGTCCTTCTTGGGACATATACTCTCTGTATATAATAACAGCATAGGTGTCACCTTATAGGTCTAATACTTAAGAGACATCGGCATTTGAGTCTATGAATCGTGAGTAACAATATACTTTAACCAATAGTATGTGTGTGGGACTTACTAATGGTGATTAAGAATATAGAGATCTGTTGGTGCTTGGTATATCGTTGGGTTATTGTGAGCATCAATAATATACTATAATCTGTGTACATAATTGCTGTTATCTACCTGTATCTATAGAAATAGGAATATCTTATAAGTGGATTTAGGTTAATTTGGGTGTTTATTGGTGTGGGTTTTTGACATTTTAAGGGATATGCACTAAAAGTTATATTTTAGTAGGGTCCTACATGTGTTCTTTTCTGTGATTTTTGTCTTTGCTATTTATACCCATTTATTAGGCTCCTCCACTCGGACACATCATTGAGGGGAATTCTGGAGCTTCTTCTCCTTTTATCTCATTCTTGACAAACTTCACAAAAACTGTTAAAAAGGACCTGTGACCTCTCCTGACGTGTCCGTTTTAATAAATCCCTGTAAAATAACATTTCTGGAGCCTCTTCTCTTCTAACTCTGGGTTGTGCTGTTCCTCTGTTATTCCTCCTAGAAATGTGTCACTGAATCAGTCATCTGGGTGTTACCATTACAGTTTTCACACACTGCCAGAACTGACTGGACAATGTCAAAATGTACAGGGTTCACATCCCAGACTGGCAACACCCATCTGACAGATTCAGTCATACATTTCTAGACGGAGTAACAGAGCGCAACACAGGGATATAAGAGAAGAAGCTCCAGAATTGTTATATCACAGGGAACACAAGGATTTACTAACACAGGCTCATCAGGAACGGTCACAGCTCCTCTTTAAACTTGCCAGTTCTCTCTCTTCTGGATAGCACTCTCATCCATAATATAGCTCCAGATGGAGGGGCATGTGCCAATAACAGTCATCCTGCCTTCTCCACTGTGCCAGCTTCCTATGTGCAATGTGTTATGGATGAGGCTGATTAACGTGTCTGGTCACATTCATCTGGAGCCATCTTATGGCTGGGCAGAACCTCCCCCACATCTGTAATTATATTGTAACCTCCCCTGTTACGCTTTGTTGCAGACTGGGTGCAGCTTTTAGACCATTATACTTTCGTTGCATTAGATACATATTTTGTTAAAATCATTTGCCATTTATATTGACCACATGCTGCTTGCATATCACTTCCAGAATTAAGAACTACCGAAATCTGCTTCTTTTTTCAGCTGTAAGGCTCTGTCTACACTGCACAGAAAAACGTCCGTTTTTCTTTTTCTAAAAACGCTGGAAAAACGACTGTAATATCATCTCCTATGAATCTATAGTAAAACCTCGCGCTGTCAATACATTGCGCTTCCTTTTTTTCTGCTCATTTTTTACTGGCGAATATTTGCAACCGATATCTAAAAAACACCAGTAGCAGTGCAGAAAATTTACTACAGAGTCTATGGAAAGCGCCGGACGTCTTTTGCCGCGTTTTTGCGGCGTATATTGCCGCGATTTTTCAATGAAAACCCTCCCAGGAGACCCAAGTCCCACCTATAGTGGGTGCAACAGAGGTTATAACTGATCAAATTTGCATACAAGTGTCTGAAGGGTCCTTGTTTCTGTACCTTAGTGAAAAAATGATTCATGCTTTGGTCGCACCCGATTTTTGCGCAATATCATATTTTTATTCGCTAAAAATAAGTATACTTTTTATCGGATTTAGGCGGCAAGAAACCATTTTTTTTTTACGGATTTTGGTGTTAAAAATCCTTTTCTTAACAAACTTTTGGCAATTAAAGTTATCTCGCTTCTGACAAGCCAAAAATACTATTGTGTTTTTTTTTTTTAAAACGGATTCTGGCGCAAGAATCCGTTTTTTTAATGATTTTGCCACTAAAATACTGTATCTACAGATTTTGGCGCTATATAAAGTTCTCCCATCTGACGCCCAAAATAACGTTGTTTTTTACGGATTTTGGCGCCAGAATCCGTTAAATTATGATATAGCCGCTAAAATCTTTTTCTTAACTTTGTTAACGCCAAAATATGTTAAGAAAAGCATTTTAGCACCAAAATCCGTTTAAAAAAACCGGATCTGGCGCAAAATCCGTAAAAAACCTTATTTTTAGCGTCAGACGCGAGATAACTTTATTAGTGCCAAAATCCATAAAAAAATGGACTTTAGGGCCAAAATCCGTAAAAAAAACCCCCGTATTTTTGGCGACAAACGTAAAATAACTTTATTAGCGACAACATCCATAAAAATGCAGATCTTAGCACCAAAATCCGTTAAAAAAAACGTATTTTGGGCGACAAACATGAGATAACTTTATTAGCACCAAAATCCGTAAAACAACTTACAAGATGACATATAAATGCAATAATGTGCTTTATACCCATTGTAGGGTTGGAGTTTTTACATACATTAAAAAACAGGACTTGAAGACACAGCAAAAAACCCCCGCTATCAAAAAACGCGCCAAAAAAACCATAAATCGCGGAAAAACGGCCGTTTTTTTCAGCTGCCTTTTGACAGGCTGGAGTACAGAAAAACTCATCTTCAGAACTTTTGTAGTAAATTCGTTTTCGGTCTTTTTTTGTCCACTGCAGGGGAGACATAGCCTTAAAGCTTGGCAGAACACTGGACTTTTACAAGGCAGGGACCTCCATTACTCCACTTCTTTACCACTTTTGGATACCCCTAAATTCCAGGATGGAAAATCATAAGAGGCATTTTTTTTCTATGGAAAAATCTATGTGACTAGTCACAGTTGGTCAAAGAAGCCAAATGCAGGCTTCTATAATGTATAATTTATAATATATATATTATATGTATATATTATACATAGTATATTATATACTATAATGTAGTAGGAATGACAGGTGTCAAATTGGGACGGTTCACCTCTTCATCACCAATTATAGGCAATGTACATATAAAAGCAATCAGTACACCAGGTGACGGGGAGTATAAAATAGTTCAAAATTGTTATTCATTTTTCCACGTCCCAATATAAAAAAAAAAAGTAACGCAGTCATATAATATAGCAACGTTTTGTGCCAAAACCCTTCTTCAGGCTTTTTACATGAAGCAAACAGAGCCCAAGTGCAGGTAAAGATGCCCTACTAAGCATTAAGGCTATGTTCACATGACGTATTTTGGCACAGGCCACTGCGCGTGGTCTTCTTTTTGAAATTACACGCTTACAAGTGCATAAAGGAGTAAATGAACACGGTTTCTACGTGCAAAGGTACGTGCCGAAAGTACGCCGTGTGAACCTACCCTTCCTGTAGGAGAAGTGGTGTATGGAAGCATATATTGGACCACAGTGGTGGTCAAGCCTAGCTTAGCCTATACCAAGCCCGCAGAAGGGCCTTATTCCAAAATGTTGCAATATTACATGACACAGTGGTAACTTATTGTGACATAGAAGAATCAATAAAACTTTGAACAATTTTATTTTATACTTACTACCACCTGGAGTGCAGACGGCTTCTTTGGTCCCAGTTAATGACATCCTGGCTTCTTATCGGACACACATGTTGACTGACTTTCTTAGAAGCCCAAAAAAGATCTGTTTTAACAACATATTCCACATATTCCACTATCTTCAAACCAACAGCTATGGGAATGTAATAAGAGTTAACTCTAAAACCTTATCTTAGGATCCTACAGTCTAAAACACTAATGAAATTGGAGGCCTGGACACCAAGTGAGGTAGCACGTAGAGTAGGTTCCCACCTGAAATTGGGGTCACCTTATGTCGTGAAAGTGTGGGTCTTTCACAGTTATTGTATCAAAAATAGTACACTAAGTAACCCAAAGTAATTTTTCATATATTTCAATAGTAGCAGACATGCTTTTTCAAAAAATTCTTGTGTACCTCTTGGCCATTTTTTAGTGCCTTAGAGTGCTGCTGCTGCTGCTGATGTATTGTTGTATATGTTGTAAATTCTCCTTTCCTACTGACACTTTTTTTTGCCCTATCCCTTAAGGGGTGTTCTCATCTTGAGATCCTACACAGAGACTTTCAGGGCCCGTTCTTTCTCAAGATAGGTTGCAGTCTAACCTCTTGAAGTGAGCCAAACCTATCAACATTATAAGGCCATGTTCACACGGCTTATTATTTGGGTCGCAGAATTAGGAGCCGTACTGTCGCGCCGGATTTGCCGCTGCAGTACGTGCTCCAAAACCATCCTCAGTCATTACGGTAATACCACATTTCTCAAGAGAACATATGGATTCAAGTCTCCATCTTCCCTCTCCCCCTCCCTAAGTCGCTCGGCGAATCCGCCCGGGGGGAGAAAGTGACATGCACATTATTTACGGAGCCTACGCGCCGTAAATAATGCATTGTCTATGGGGCCGGCGAGCAGCTCCCCCGCCGCGCCCCTGCCCCATAATTTAAGTCCCGTAACTGGCGGCGGAAATCCGTCCCGCAATTACGACTTGAATAAGCCGTGTGAACACGGCCTTAGGGTGACATGTATGAACGGGGCTGCCCCAGAAGTCTGGCATCCTTTCAGCCTGAAAACTGGCGCAGCCCTGCTCACTAGATTTTTAATCAGGCGCACTTCAATATCAAGCGTATTACAGAGCACCTGCGGCACTTTGTTAGGCGCCTGAGATCGGGGCGGGGGTGGGTGGGGGTGCTGGAGGTGTGTTGCACTACAACCGTATGACGCTACAGATTTCAAGCTTCAGAACGTCAAATCCAGGCGCATTACTCCTGGAGCAAGTAGAGCACTTTAAAAGTTTACCTGAACCAGAAGTGTCGCTTTGAAACAAAAGGCAAAAATCATGACCCCACACCACAGTAAAAACGGGTTTTAAAATAGATTCGGGCCCATTCTACCTAAAAAATGCCCAAGAAAAAAAATGGTGCCTGGGCACCAAAAATCATACATGTCGCCCTTAAAGCATATCCTATTCATATGCCATAAAGTCAGGGTGGGGATGACTTAGTTTAAGGGAAATGATGCCTTTCCCCTTCCCCCCAAAATCTTTAGAATCAAATTTCTAAAAACTCTCATTCTCTCTAAACTTTCCCTCATTTCCCCGGGGCCCCCGTCCCCAATTTTTGTTATTTAAAAAAGGGGGTTTTAAAAAAAATTTATTAAAAACTAATAAAAAGAAAAACCTTCAGTCACCCTAAGCTATGTTTTAAAAACCCCCAGTGGGCAAAAAACTCAATAAAACAAATTCTAAAAAAGTTTATAAAACTTTTTTTTTTTTTTGTCCCCTGCCTTTTCATAAGCTGCTTAAAAAAAAATCCGGGGGGGGGGGGGGTTTTTTTCCGCATTTTTGGGGTGTTTTTTCCCCTTTTTTCCCCGGGAGAAATGCAAAGCTTATAATTGCAATGGATTTCTGCCAAAAAGCCCAGCGCTTTAAAAACAGACTCCAAATTTAAATTTTTTGCCTTGCTCATTTTTTCTGCAAACATTTAAAAAAACGCCAGCAAATAAAACACGTTCTGGGAGAAAATAAACGTTTTTACTATTGAAGTCTATGGAAAATTTTTTTCAGTCGTTTTTCAAAACAAAAAACCGAAAAAAAGTGATCGTTTTGTTTGCATGGGACAAGGGCCAGTCCAAAAAGCCCTTTTCATATGGTTTTGGCTTTCTTTTTAAATGAACAAAAACACTTAAACCCTTTGGGCCAAAAAAGGGGCCTCAGGCTTAAAGGGGTTGTCTCCCCAAAAAGTTTCATGGGATGCATAATAAAAAATCCCTTGGCTTGTCACTTCCGGGTCAACTGTCTAATTAGCATATGAGCTCTGTTTTTTCAGATTCTGCAAATTTAGATCAATATCCTGCTGTCGGGCCCAGGGGGAGCTTCTGAGTAAAAAAACGCAGTAATTAGTGTTTTTTTCTGAAAGATCAGATAACAAACAATCTCTCACTGTCCGGGGAAATTCTGTGCGTGGGGCCTGTTGGAATGACTCCCTTTCATAATAGAACAAACGAAAAGGGTGGGGGGGGGGAATTCACAACGGTAATTGGGGAACCAGAGAGAGCAAGAAGGTGATAAAATCCTTGTAGTCCTTAAAAAAAAAAGATGAACAACGCAAAAATATTTGGAAAACGCCTTTATTTAGTGTTCCCAACATGTTGAAAGCTAATCTTTGTAGCTAGACAACCCCTTTAAGTATTTTTTATGGTAAGATCAGGGCAGCAGAATGCTTGCATTTTATTCTTTCACTTGAAAATATTTAAAAGCTTGACAGAAACTTCAACCAACCCCACAAACAGTATGAGAGGTACCTTGAAAGGATTGTATGGTTATCAGAAGTAAAGGCAATGCTATACAATTCTACTACAGAAGTACTAATGTAGTAGATACTGCCGAAAATTGTTTGAATGTATCAAGGATACAGGACATATTAACAAAAGGGTTTCAGTGTTACTTTTGTAATCGCAGCTAAACAACTATTTTTATGAAAACTGTTGCAGTCTTTGCCGTCATTGAAAGACATAACCTCTTCTAAACACACTATTATAACTCCCTGTTGATCCCTTTTAATCTGTGAAGATTAAAGAGTCATTGGCCTCCATTTATTAATAATAGCATATTTTGCACCAATGAAATTGGAAGGGAAAGTTGGCGAGAACAGTTTCTTATACTATATCTATGTAATTGTGTATTATTCAGATATAACATTTGTGCCACTAATTTGCACCTTTTTAGCCTCTGACAAGTACAGTTAGAGCTCAGCCTTGCCTACTTTTCTCACACTTTGTTTCGTTTGTTTGTTTTAAGACAAATGTCACAGTTTATTGTGCAAAATTTTAAAATTTGTGTAGTTTCCTCCCAATTCAGACATTAAACGGAGTAATAAATGTGCTCCATTGTGTGTAGTTCACAGCCACTCGGCATTAAAATGATGTTTTTGCCACAATGTGGCAGCATTCAGCTTTATTTATAGCTCAGACTTCTCAAAGAGGCGAGCATTCAAAGACACCATTTAAATGTATGAATGATAGGATTTACTTCTGTCTGACTGTGGGAGCGCCTGCACAGGATACCACGACTGCAGGTGTACGGACAGAGCAAAGAAAACAAAATCCTGATCAATACATTTAATCATTAGAAATAAGAGACCCTTGCATTCATTTGAGCCCAGAAGCCCTTTTGAGGTGAAACGCGGCCCTCACCTGTAACTAACAGACCTATAAAAAAAACTATATATCAATAACCCTTAAAGTGGTTGTCTCACTACAAGGATTGCTGCTTTTTATATTAAAGATCTTGTAAAAACAAGTCACTTTGCAATATATGTCCATTAACAGTGTCCTACCTATTCCTAGATATCCCCTCTTCTGTGGGCTGCATCAGCTCCTCAGGTCGCTATAGCTACATACCTGTTTAATCTCTCCTGGTAGGCTGATAGCACTGGTTGCTATAGCTACAGACCTGGCTTCTACTGCAGCCTAGTAGAATCCAGTAAACATGAACCTGAATTCAACATGAAACCAAGAAAACAGAACTGAGGTGAGATGAACCAATGTAGTGAGACAACCCCTTTAAGGGTCCGTCCATGCGGCACTGACAAAATACCGGTCGAATTTTGTTGTTTTTTGGAACGCAAAGGGGAACAGTTTCTGGCCACAGTTTGCGGATTCAGCCGTCCCCCTTTGCATTGAACAGTTCATGTTCTGCCTGAAAACCGGGCAGAAGAATGAACATGTTCTAAGTTTTTAAGATGGTCGGATTTGCCGTCAGAAAATCCAAGCTGTGTAGACTACAACTCAGATTTTCTATTCAAGTCTATGAGAAGGGTTGACAGTCGGTTTACAGACAGCATTCAAAACCGATAATCCGACTGTAAACCAGTGCCGTGTGGATGCACCCCCTTAGGGCATGTCCCCACGGTCAGGTTTTTCAGCCAGTTTTCGGTTTTGAAAGCTGTCTGTAAACCGGGCGTCAACCTTTCACACACAATGGAAACGTGCAGGTCCCCCGCTGGATTTTCGCGACGAAAACATTCACTGTTCATTCTTCCGCCCTGGTTTTCTGGTGGAACATGAACATGTGGGTGGGAAGGGAGGACAGCTTGACTGGCAAACTGGAGACAAAAGCCGTCCCCTTGCGGCCATGCACACGGCCCCTAAACAGAGCAAATACCGGTCGGGATTTTCGACCAGTATTTGTCCTGTGTAGTGTAAACGGCCCCTTAGGGTCAATAATAACCCAAAAATGTAACTTTGACGTAGCACGAAGTCAGAAAACATACTGCCGCATACAGAGGTCTGTTTTAAATAGTCGCTACACTAACTGTTCTACCTCCCAAAGATGCTCCCTATGTTGCTAAATATACATTATACAGTGTAATCCGAGTTTCTTTATTTTCTTGCTGAGATCAGTGTTTGACCCACTGTTCGGTTTTCATCGGGGCAAAAAGTCAAAAAGAAAGGCCACGCTCTCCCTGAGCGCAAAATTCATTAATTTTGCTACTGTTGTTTTTGAAGCAAGACATATTAGACAGAAAAACAAATGCTGCATGTTGGTCACAGTTCTGCGCGGCTGCATTGCTTTAGCTTCTCCTCCGGCATCCTCTGCATTGGCAGTCGATTGTGGCTGCAGTAGCAGCAGATCTCCGGGGCTTCCAGTGCCTCTGACAGAGCAATTAATTTCCTTCTCCTGAGGTTAGCCGAGAGGTTAGACAACTGCCTGTACCCATCACTCAGTCTCCACACTCCCCTTTGTGCCAAAGCAAAAAAAAAAAAGTATTAGACGCTTTACCATATAACATCTTCACCACCGAATCCGGACTCAGTGTAGGAGAAGGTTTTTGTCTACTATATATTTGTTCCTAGGAAGAGCGGCTGTGGTTACTGTGGGGAGCCAATGAGTCACGGAGCACACAGGCAGCATCCAACATAAAGAAAGCAGCGGTGAAAGGTGGTCCTCAGCAAACATCTGGGTGTGCAGGGTTGGAGACCTATCTTGTACTAGATCATAGTGCAAACCATTTGATGTTTGGTGTAATGCTGTACAGTAAACTGTCTGGATCAACAAAGAGTTAAGTTCATTTTCTCCACCCAAAAACCCGGTCAGTTACAAGATGGACCGACATTCCCAGTACTAGAATAAGCTGCGTGTCAGACAGTCGCAACACTCAATTGTCAGACGCAGCATGATGTGCACAGACCTATTTACTACTCCATTATCCAACTGGTAATGCTGTAGATTCTTAGAGTTCACACCTAATAGACAAGGAAATCAGATCCCTCTGGCTCGAAAAACAAGCTTGCAAATAGGAAACAAAACTGCCTAGATGGCTGCCTCCAGTGAAATCCCAGAGGTAGCCGCGTATTTTGCAGCCCTAAACTCCAATGACTACCTACGATATTCATCTAGATCAGGGATGCACAACCCGCTGCCTACATGCAGCCTGCACCGCCTCAAGTAGTGGCCCCCACCCTACTACAGTGGCTGGCGACGGCCATGGGAGGACATGGCTGATCTCACAGGCAGACAATCAGCTGTGTCTGCTGATCGCAGGGGTCAGTCCCTGCAGGAATACACAAGTAGTAATGGAAAGCGATAGTAAGGAGTAGCTCTGTCCCTCCTTCTACCTAGATAGTTGTGTCTTGGTCCAGATCAGGCAACCTCAAACTGCGGCCCTCCAGCTGTTGGGAAACTACAACTCCCATCATGCATTCATATAATCTATAACGGTGGGCATGATGGGAGTTGTAGCTTCCCAACAGCTGGAGGGCCGCAGTTTGAGGTTGCCTGGTCCAGATCATCCCTTGTTCCCTTCCCTTTTGAGATGTGTGTCAGGAAGGAAGAGGGACAGCAGAACAGGGCCAGGGCCATCATAAGCAGCAGCCACTCAGGATCAGTCAGCATTTTTTTTTTCTCCTCTGGCGATTGTGCTCAAAGGGGTTTTGCCTTATCTGCTAAGAAGCAAATGTAAACAAGTGTAACGGTCTGGAGGTGGATTCGCTGGACCACCGCAGGCGATGGCGTAAGCCCACACCAGGAAGTGGAATCTAAGTGGGTCCCGGTATTCACCAGAGCCCGCCGCAAAGCGGGATGGACTTGCTGCGGCGGGAGTCCACCAGGTCACTACCACTGGCGGGGCTTGCCTGCGGTGGCGGCCAAGGGTAGGCGAGGTACAGAATCGGCAGTCAGGCTCGTAGTCGGGGACAGGCAAGAAGGTCAGGGCAGGCGGCTGAGGTTCGTGAACGTAGACAGGCAGAAGGTCAGGGCAGGCGGCAAGGTTCGTGGTCGGTAAACGTAAGCAAACGGGTTCGGTACACGGTAGGCAAGACAAGGCTTTCTGGAACGCTTTCCCAATAGGCATGAGCACTAAAGATCCGGCAAAGGCCACTGGGAAGAGGCTGGGCTAAAATAGGAGCAGTGCCCGGTAATGGCCAATTACCGGCGCACTGTCCCTTTAAATCTCAGACTGCCGGCGCGCGCGCTCCCGCGCACGCCGAGGGACCGAGACGGACGGGGCAGGAGCGTGGCCGGGTAAGTCACTGGAGACCCGGGCAGCGGGATGAGCGGACCCGCTCAGAGTCGAGACGGGACGAGGGTCGCAGGAGCATCCGTGACAACAAGCCACAGAGCTGAGAGAGAGAGAGACACAGCCAGAGCACAGAGCCCTGCATAAGGGATCGTGTGAAATGTTCACTCAAATAATCAAACTCCAACTATTGGATTCTGTATACAAAAGACACCACCTTTTCTCCACAGCAGCTTGAAAGCTTCTTCATGTTCCCTGTCATCAGATAAAGCAGGGATCTACTCAGACAATCACATTACAACTAGTGGATTCTGTATACAAAACACAACATATTTCTACCCGGTGCCTTGAAAGCTTCTTCAGCTCCCTTTCATCAGATAAGAAGTATTCTCTGCACAAGCCCGGCCAGCAGACAGCAGCTCTTGTCAGGTCGTATCTAATAGAAGCTTTTAAGTAACTAAGGGCAGGTAAGGTGGCCTGTAGCTCTCTCAGGCTGCAATTTTTGTAATCACATATATTTAGAAAAGTGATTAAATACCTATTTTGGAGGATCCCACGTCAACATTACATCGTGGCAAAACCCCTTTAATGAGGCCGAGGCACAGCACAGTGCAGGAAGTCTCCTCTGGCTGTGGGAGGAAAACGTATGTAGCTTCGCTCCAAGAAACCTTTGCTTTGTCTGGGAAAATCCTTGTGTTCCCTGTGAAATAACAATCCTGGAGCCTCTTCTCTTATAACTCTGTGTTGTGCTGCTCCTCTGTTATTCCTCCAGGAAATGGATTACTGAATCTGTCAGGTGGGCGTTACCCTCTTGAAAACAGATATGGCATGTTCACACAACGTAATTTTGAAGTGTAAGTTTACGCAAAATATGCCTAATCAAAGGTGTAATTTGGAGCGTATCGTGCGGCATTTACATGCTGAAAATACGCTCCACCATTGTTTCTATGACTATTTTACTCATGTGAGCACCTCGGGAATTGACACGGTACTTACATTTACGAGAGTGAAAATCACCCCTAGATATTGCAAAAACTCTTGTAAAATACACGACGTGTGAATGACGGCGCATACTTTACACTGGAATCAATGAGAGCTGCATAGAACAAAAAAAATAAGGGAACCTCTCAATCAGACGGGAAGTGTCCCTTGAGCTGCGAGGCAGACATATTGATGTCCACCCTCGACTATCCTTGCAAAAGTGACAAAATTTAAGAACATTGTAGTGCACTGAAGGAATTTGGTCACAGTGTTTGAGCAGAATGTAGTTGTCACACATGGGGCAGGTGGTCTTCTAGACGCCTTGTAATCTTTGGATTGTAACCCATTGGACATTACATTCTGAAGAACTATGAAAATGACACAGTTGCCGTTAGTGACCTTGAGGACCTGATTAGGTCCTAGCTATGACCTTGCCTCTTCAATGCACTGTGAGTTTCACCTCTCCATTACCCTCAGCGATTTCACTCGCTATTGGTCAGCTGCCACATGTCCTGTCAAAGGTGTGACAGCTGCCCGAATGTAAGGACAGACATGACCGCTCTCGAGAGGGGACCTCATAAGGAGTTGACGTCCCCAAACTCACCGTGACCACTTTGTACCAGGATTAGGACCGCTACTACCACAGTGTTTCTATAGTGTTCAGTTAAATCTATTCCGCTTCCTGACTTAGTTTCCCAATTCTCTGCTCTTACACAAGCGTGTCAGATACAGGTTTTAACTGTGGAGCAAACACTCTCTCTGTGGTGAAGGAAAACACTTTTCTCAGGCAAGCAACAGAACGGAAAACAAGGGTAGGGACCAAAAGGATAAAATATAGCTTAAAGGGGTTGTCTCACTACAAGGATCGCTGCTTTTTATGTTAAAAGATCTTGCAAAAACAAGTCACTTTGCAATATTTGTCCATTAACAGTGTCCTACCTAGTCCTAGATATCCCCTATTGTATGGGCTGCATCAGCTCCTAACCTCGCTATAGCTACAGACCTGTTTGATCTCTCCCGATAGGCTGCCAGTGCTGGTTGCTATAGCTACAGACCTGTTCCATCTCTCCCGATAGGTTGCCAGCACTGGTTGTTATAGCTACAGACCTGTTCAATCTCTCCTGATAGGCTGCCAGTGCTGGTTGCTATAGCTACAGACCTGGCTTCTACTGCAGCCTAGTAGAAGCCAGTAAACACGCCCCTGAATTCAAAATGAAACCAATAAAACAGGACGAATCAATGTAGTGAGACAATCCCTTTAAAGCAGAAAGCTCCTTGGCCAACAGAGTGCTCCCGATAATTAAAAGTGTTACCAGGCAGGGTGCCCATTAACCATGCCAACAGAGTGCCCTCAGTATTATCAGGTAAATCTATAATACCCCCGCTGAAAAAAAAACCCACAAAAAATGCTCTGTGCCCAGATGTGGAAACGACTAGCATTTCAACACAATAACCTTGTATTACTTTATGACACAATCTGACAGTGTGACCCACGGAGCAGCAAAGGTTGTCCACCCTTGGGCTTACACTCTGATTTTGCACACGGAGACTACGGATTAATTTTGTTCTGGTGTTTTGTGGTTTAATAATTGCATTTTTACCTGGAAAATAATCTTCTCTATACTCAAATGGTTGAAAAGCAAGTTCTAGCAGGTGCAAAGCCACAATGTAACCCACTAACAACTTTCCAAGGGATTGATAGTGTTAAAGCGCATTTCCAGCGACCTAAACATTCTGGCTATGCATTGGGTATACAACATACCTGCCAACTCTCCCGTTTTTGGCGGGGGGGGTCCCGCTATTTGGGGTCCTCCCCCGCCCTCCCAGCAGAGTTGGCATTCCTCCCGCCGCCAGCAGGCAGCGGGGGTTCTTTAAATTACAGCGGCGCAAGAGTAGCGCTGGTGCGCTACTCTGGCACCGCCGGCCGCTGCTACAGGCGGGTGAAGCGACCGCAATGGCCGCTCACCCGCCCGTCGCGTCTCACTGTGCAGGGAGGAGGCAGGAGGGATCATTCCCTCCTCCCTTCTCCCCCTGTATGTACAGCGCCGGTGTGCGCTGTACATACAGATCAGCGTCGCAGGGGGTGGACGCCGCGCACTCACTCCCCCCCTGGACCTGAAGAGATCAGGAGAGATGTCCGGACTACAGAGCCTGGAGGTAAGTGCTTTTATTATTTTATTTATTAGCTAGAGGGGCACTACGCTACACGCCGGTGGCACTACAACGATCAGCAGGGTGCGGACTGCAACTACCCTGGCTACTGAAGAGATAGGGGATGTACTACCTGTGGTATGAAAACTATAGAGGGCCAACTACCTGGCTACTCCAGGGGGCAACTACCTGCCTACAAAGGGGGCAACTACCTGACTACTAAAGGGGGCAACTACCTGGCTACTAAAGGGGACAACTACCTGGCTAACAAAGGGAGGGCAACTACCTGGCTAACAAAGGGGGGAATCTACTTGGCTACAAGGGGGCATCTACCTGCCTGTAAGGGGCAACTACCTGGTTATGGGGGGCTACTACCTGGCTATAAGGGCATCTACCTGGCATTCTTCCAAAGCCATTATGCAGTTAGGCGGAGTGGGTGTGGCCCTTTGAAGGGGCATGGCACACCAAAAAGAGGGTGCACCGCCCTCTTCATTCTCCTGCTTTTCCATTTTCAAAAGTTGCCAACTATGGTATACAATTGAAGTGCTATTCCCATCACAGATATTTATGGCATATCAAAAGAATATATGTCTGATAGGTGCAGGTTCTACCTATCATTAGAACAGGGGTTCACTTCTCCTCCATCCCTCTTTGTGCCACAGCTGCACATAACAGGGAGGTGGCTGCAACAGGCGAGGTTGCAGTAATTCTCTTCTATGAGTGCTCCCATTACAGCCAAGCAAGTGTGCTCAGAACTGCCATTGAAAAGACTAGAGGGATCCACACACGACACCTCTCCGTTCTGTGTAGCCGCGGCACACACAAAGATGGAGGTTAGGGGTTGTCTCACTACATTGATTCCTCTTACCTCAGTCCTCTTTCTTGGTTTCATTTTGAATTCAGGGGTGGTTTACTGGCTTCTACTAGGCTGCAGTAGAAGCCAGGTCTGTAGCTATAGCAACCAGTGCTGGCAGCCTATCAGGAGAGATCAAACAGGTCTGTAGCTATAGTGACCTGAGGAGCAGATGCAGCCCATACAAGAGGGGATAGCTAGGAATAGGTAGGACACTGTTAATGGACACATATTGCAAAGTGACTTGTTTTTGCAAGATCTTTAACATAAAAATCAATCCTTGTACTGAGACAACCCCTTTAAGGAAACCCATATTCAAGAGATAGGTGTGGGCCTCCCCCCCCCCCCTCTAGGACCCACACCTATCAGACATTTATAGCATAACCTATCAGCAGGTCATATTTGTCTGGGATGGCAATACCCCTTTAAAAACTAGTCCCCTGTTTTACTTCTTTCTTACAAGTTTTAATTCACTAGACACCATTGATTGCCGTATATGCAGTAACGTCCTCCTTCAATGAATTTCTCACTGAACTACACTGACAAGCATGCCGTACCAGCGGATAGTTCAATGGACAGCTATCAGTATCAGTCTATACATTATTCAGTGTGCTCTTTCAATGCATATGCATTATTTATGTACTTTGTATACATTTAACTGTTTAAGCTTAGGTTAACTTTATACATTTTGTATAGTCTGCAACTTGTGGCTCTGATAGACATATGCAGCGTTTATGGCATGCTAGGGCTTTTAGTCCCCCCTGACCTTATGTGAAATTACTGGCAGTAGGACTTTTCCATACAGTAGTACCTTATTCTGAAGTTGCTAGCAGCAGGACTTTTCTGTACCCCAGTACCTTAAAAGGGTGTTCTCTTCACAGACAGCTTCAGGCTCACACTTCTTGCTCAGCCTGTGGGTGGTTCTATAGCAGTGGTTGACATATCAGCACTGATATTCCTATCTGAGCTTGTCACAGTGACATGACTGCTGGAGGTTTGTAAACTCAACATAAATTTATTTAGAACATACACTGATCAGCGACAATAAAAACGTGTGCCAAATAATGTGCAACTCCCCCCGGTGCCACCAACACTGCTCTGACCTGTTGCAGTATGCAGTCCACAAGACCTCCCGCCACATCCGGCACCAAGAGGATAGCTGCTCATTGTTTAAATACTGTGGATACTTTAGTTTTTTTTGTTTTAAACCAATTTTTCGTAAGTTTATGACAAGTTTTTAATAGTTTCAAAAATTTTTGGGGCTTTATTATTGACCGTGATCCAGGTCATAGTTGGCATAAGACTACAGAACTCTAAATGGTTAAAGTTTGTTTTTAACAAACAAGCTCCTGTTTTACGGATAGGACTAAGCGGGGAGTGACCTCACCATGGTCTGACAGGACTGCTAGAGCAATGTGAGCAGAGAGACATGTAAACACAAGCAGGAGATAGAGATTTTATCTCCTAAACAAAGCAAAAACAGTACAGCAATGTATTTGATACTTATCTTTATTTACCTTTGCCTACATGTTTAAACCTAATCAGTGTGGTGACAAACCCCCTCTAATATGAAATCACTAGAATTAGGCTATGTCTACACAGCAATGTTAAAATGCAGTCTAAAATCCGATGACATTTCAACATTGCTGGACTGCGGGTTTTGGTGCAGATTTGTACTAAAAACAATGATCGGTTTTCGGATTTGCCGTCGGCCCCATACATTCAATGTACTGGAATCCGACGGCAATCCGGCAGAAGATACAGCATGTTTTAACATCCGCTGGGATCCACGGATTTTAAAACCGACTGGAAAAAAAAATCTGTGCTGTGTAGATTACAGCACGGATTTTTCATTGCGCTCTACACAGCAATGCATCCACCAAAAATCTGATGAGTATACTGTGCTGTGCAGACGTGGCCTTAGGGCTTTCCGGTACACCAGTACCTTAATCTGAAGTCACAAGCAGTAGGACATCTTGGTCTTTCAGGACCTTAATCTAAAATTACTGGCGGTAGCACTTTTTGGTCCTCTAGGACCTCATTCTGAAGTTGCTGGAGAAATAAGTGTGAAGTATGGTAAATGAAAATAATAAAATATGTATCCACTATACTCCAGGCTTGTTTATTGCAGATTTTCATGCTTCTAGTATAGTTCTCCAGCACCTTCACATTAAAGGGGTTGTCTCACTACAAGGATTGCTTTTTATGTTAAAGATCTTGAAAAAACAAGTCACTTTGCAATATATGCCCATTATCAGTGTCCTACCTATTCTTAGATATCCCCTCTTGTTTGGGCTCCTGCATCAGTCCTCAGGTCGCTATAGTTAACAGACCTGTTTGATCTCCCCTAATAGGCTGCAGCAACTGGTTGTATAGCTACAGACCTGGCTTCTACTGCAGTCTAGTGGAAGCCAGTAAACACCCCCCTGAATTCAAAGTGAAACCAAGAAAACAGGACTGAGGTGAGATGAATGAATGTAGTGAGACCACCCCTTTAAGGCCTGGGAGGACGCAATCATCATGCTTGACATCAGTCTCTGCTCTTTATGTCCTTACAGACACTGAGATCTAATAAAATTTGTTCACGCTGCATACTTCATTTAGAGTGCCATTGCCTCCCTTCACTGACACTACCAGATGCGATCATCCTGCAAGGTTCTCCTTATTAGTTCCTTCTGCCAAACCCTCAACATACACTCACCGGCCACTTTATTAGGTACACCTGTCCAACTGCTCGTTAACACTTAATTTCTAATCAGCCAATCAATGGCGGCAACTCAGTGCATTTTGGGCATGTAGACATGGTAAAGACAATCTACTGCAGTTCAAACCGAGCATCAGTATGGGGAAGAAAGGTGATTTGAGTGCCTTTGAACGTGCATGGTTGTTGGTGCCTAAGGGCGGGTCTGAGTATTTCAAAAACTGCTGATCTCCGGGGAAATTTTCACGCACAACCATCTCTATGGGTTTACAGAGAATGGTCCGAAAAGAAAAAACATCCAGTGAGGGGCAGTCCTGTGGGCGGAAATCCCTTGTTGATGCCAGAGGTAAAAGGGAGAATGGGCAGACTGGTTCGAGCTGATAAAAAAGGCAACAGTGACTCAAATGCCACCCTTACAACCAAGGTAGGCAGAAGAGCATCTCTGAACGCACAGTAGGGCAACTTTGGGCAGAGGGGGCTACAGCAGCAGAAGACCACCACGGGTGTCCACTCCTTTCAGCTAAGAACAGGAAACTGAGGCTCCAATTTGCCCAACTCATCGAATTGGACAGTAGAAGATTGGAAAAAACGTTGCCTGGTCTGATGAGTCTCGATTTCTGCTGCGACATTGGATGGTAGGGGTCCAGAAATTTGGCGTCAAACACAAATGAAAGCATGGAAACCATCCTGCCTTGTATCAACGGTTCAGGCTGGTGGTGGTGGTGTCATGGTGTGGGGAATATTTTCTTGGCACTCTTTGGGGCCCCTTGGTACCAATTGAGCATCGTTGCAAAAACCTTGTGGGAATCTATGCCACGAAGAATTGAGGCAGTTCTGAAGGCAAAAGGGGGTCCAACCCGTTTCTAGCATGGTGTACCTAATAAAGTGGCCGGTGAGTGTACATTTATTTAGCACATACACTGATCAGCGACAACAATAAAAACGTGTGCCGAATAATGTGCAACCCTCCCCGGTGCCACCAACACTGCTCTGACCTGTTGCAGTATGCAGTCCACAAGACCTCCCGCCACATCCGGCACCAAGAGGATAGCTGCACATTGTTTAAATACTGTGGATACTTTAGTTTTTTTTTTTTTGTTTTAAACCAATTTTTCGTAAGTTTATGACAAGTTTTAATAGTTTCAAAAATTTTTGGGGCTTTATTATTGACCGTGATCCAGGTCATAGTTGGCATGCACTATACACACAATTTTCTATTAGGATCATCAATTTAGGCAGCTGAGTTTTATTTTTTAAGTTTTCAATAGTTTGGCTTCTGCAGTTTCTATGTAATCACTGTACATAGCAAGCTGAGGCATCACGTATACAGTGAAACCCATCAGAGACCATGTCTGGAGGCTCAGGCTGTACGCTCTCCTGAGCGATCGTCTAAGCTCAGTTGTGATAAATCAGAGTTGAACAGCTTTGTCTGCGGTGAATAGAGGTCAACATGTGCAACCTGACTGGTCTGCACAGGGCTCATACACAACAAGCTGCGATGCCACATGCGTCATAGTCAGCAATACCAGACATTTTAGTCTTCTCTTCCCTATGTACATTACTGAGCCTTGGACAACCATGACCCTTATGACTCTGTCACCTCTTTACTTTATTTTACTAGGTAGTAACCAACGCTTATTGGGAAACCCAACTGCCTACAAGACCTCACGATTGGGGGATGCTCTCACTCAGTCCTCAGAGTTGATCGCATCCTGTCAAAAATCTGTTCACTTGCTGCCTACATTTCCTCCCTCTCCTTGACTGTTGTAATGAGATGATCAATGTTCTTCACTTAAAGGGAACCTGTCACATATATTATGCCCCCCTTGTTGAGGGCAGAACAAGCTTTGTCAGATCTGCTGTTTCCAGCGCTGTGCCCCTTATTCTGTAAGATGCTGCAGTTTTAGAGCATTTACCCCTCTTATCTTATTCATGAGCAGGTGTTAGCCCCGTCCACCTGGCAGTTATTCACATGTTTCTACCTATTCAAAGTAATAGGTTTATTGGTTGAGGTGGGTGGGGCTAGCCTCAGGTGGGCGGGGCATGAAAAAAACTGACTCTTTGAATGACTCTTTTCTGGCTGAAAACTGCAGATTTGAGCATTAAATACACGAAAACTCCAGCATCCTCCAGAATAAGGGGCACAGCGCTGGAAACAGCAGGTCTGACACTGGCTCGTGCTGCCCTCAGCAAGGGGGGCATCACCTATGTGACAGGTTTCCTTTAACCTGTCAGTTGTTTCTAGGATATGTTCACAAGACGTGTTGACTCTGTGTTGAGAAGTTTTTGGATCCATGTTTCGGACCCTAAACGGACCCAAACACGCATTTAACAATGGGCAGTGTGATTTACTTTACTTGCTTTCAATGTAAAACACGCATCAGAGTTCAGACGATTGATAGCCGATGCGTGTTTACATGCGTCTTTCTGATCCGTTCAAAGAACTGACAAATCCATTCTTGATCCGTTTGACGCAGCAGGCGCCCTATTTAAAACTAGAGAGAGTGTGTTTCTGCTGCAGCCAAAACGTTGGATGCGATTTATGCAGCGCTTTTAAATGCGTTTTTGGATCCAAAAACGGATCCAACTAGCTGTGTGAGCATACCCTTAAAGGGATTGTCTCACAACAACGATTATTTTTTATGTTAAAGATCTTGTAAAAACAAGTCACTTTGCAATATATGTCCATAAACAGTGTCCTACCTATTCCAAGATATCCCCCTTTGTATGGGCTGCATCAGGTTGCTATAGCTACAGACCTGTTTGATCTCTCCTGATAGGCTGCCAGCACTGGTTGCTATAGCTACAGACCTGGCTTCTACTGCAGCCTAGTAGAAGCCAGTAAACACTCCCCTGAATTCAAAATGAAACCAAGAAAACAGGACTGAGGTGAGATGAATCAATGTAGTGAGACAATGCCTTTAATGTTACAGCTGATCGGTGTATTGGAATCACTTCATTATATAAGATTTAGCCCAATAAGCCAATTCTTATTAACTGGGAGTTAGAATAAACCTATAGTAAGTCACATAACTAGACTGGGGCCCTACCAATAGCTGTACAAGTTTGCTACAGAAATCACCAGCAAACCTGTGCAGGCATCAGCAAGTGTGGTTTTGTCCTCACATGACTCACCATGGGAGGCACCCACATTTCTATCAGCATGCAAGTCAACAAGATGACCACATACTAGGAAACGTGGTCAAGGTCAACAAACATTTGCTATTCATTTCTATCCTCCCTTTATAATTATCTATTTTTTTTCAGAGTTTAAACAGTTAAAGGGGTTGTCTCACTACAAGGATTGCAGCTTTTTATGTTAAAGATCTTGCAAAAACAAGTCACTTTGCAATATGTGTCCATTAACAGTGTCCTACCTATTCCTAGATATCAACTCTTGTATGGGCTGCATCAGCTCCTCAGGTCGCTATAGCTACAGACCTGTTTGATCTCTCCTAATGGTTGCTATAGCTACAGACCTGGCTTCTACTGCAGCCTAGTGGAAGCCAGTAAACACGCCCCTGAATTCAAAATGAAACCAAGAAGACAAAACTGAGGTAAGATGAATCAATGTAGGTGTAGTGGATGGGAAGCAAAGGTTATATCTGTGTGTTCCTGTGTGTCTCCATTTTAATGTGTTAGTCAGTATATACCTCATACATACATACTTACATAGATATATATATATATATATATATATATATATATATATATATATATATATATATTTGGCACATACCTATGTAATACAGCATGTAAAAGCTGTCTGTATATCTCGTCACTAATATGTTAACAAAATAGCCGCCGCCTGTAGTAGTTTGTAGAGATCGTCGTGTAATCCAAGATGGCACCTCTTCAGAAGTTACACCCTGTGTCCAAACATTCCTGAGCTGTGAGGAGGGGTCTGTAGATAAGGATGTACCAATAGACCCTCACAGCCAGGTACATGTGATGCTTCTTATCTACTAATTTGCAAAAGTATATAAAGCTGCCATTTTGTGAGTAAAGGCAGAAAGCACTTTCACAGCAACAGGGCATATTGTGATTTGTTTTCTCGGTGCACCCTTTGTTATTTTTAAGCTAATTTGGACTCCCACAAGGACAGAATAGCCCCTTTGAGGCTACTTCCATATCATAGGGAGACAACCCCTTTAATCCAAAGTACAAATTTGATTCTAGGAAAGAATATTGACACTACAAGCAAAACTACTATATGAAAATGAGGACTTCATCTCAAAGCGAACCGTGCAGGCTTTGCAACAGGAAAGTTAAGAGACCTAGAAGGTTCTCGTACGCCAGCATGAAATCCGGTGCATCAGGTCAGTAAGCAGTGAGGACACAGTGGGGTGACAGCTTAGACAGACTGGAAACAGCCATCTGAATATTGAAGAGATAAAATTGGAATTCTGGCTCTCTGTCCCTCCCTGAGCTGCATCAGCCAAGCTGTGAAGTGTGAAGGAGGATGGAGAGGAGCTCCAGCCGCGAAAAATGTTTTGAGCTGATGCAACCCGGGTCCCTAGGAGACTTTCTGCAGAGAATGGAACACAAGCGACTTGTCAGGGAAGTGAAGCACGAGTGGGGATCTTTGTGCTGCCTCCACTACCTCGCATGTAAAGCCCTGCTTCCAACCAGTTGTCTAAACACTTGTACAAATGAGAACATTAAATTACTTTGTAGCCGCAGTCACGTCTGGCTGGGGTAATGTTTAAACACATCCTTACAAATTTAGCTCTTAACAGACATTTGCACTGAGGAAAATATTTATACTGTAAAAGCTTGAAACAATATTTTAATCATTTTTGTGAATTAAACAATCTCGAGGTTAATTATTTCAAGCAAGGAAATTGTAAAAGCATGCGCTCTTTCAGGGACGACACACCAGCAATTTTCTGGTTTTTAATAAGGCTCCAAGTGCTTTATATATTTGGTTCTGTAGAAGGGTGCAAATGTATATTATATGCTTACACGTGTAAATTCATGTACAGTTAAAAGAGAACGTATATTTAACAGTACTGCAGAGGCAGGAAAGGGTTAATAGCCTTGAAGGTGTAGGAAGCAAGGGGAAGACAGTGCCGCTGAGCAAGCAGCCAACCAGAGAGCTAACAGGGAAGAGTCATAGTTACACAGTTAAATAGTACAGCCTGTCAGTTCTACACTTAGGGCCATATGTATCAAACTGTTTAGCTCTAAAACTCACTTTTTTGCCCATAGGTTACTATGGGAAATAGAGTGAGTTTTAGACCTAAACAGTTTCATATATGTGGCCCTATGGGCAAAAAAGGGAGTTTTAGACCTAAACAGGTTCATACATGTGGCCCTTAGTTCTGTTCTGAGTTGTGTACATAGTTGAAAGTTGTATACAGCAAAAAAGGGGAACCCTGCCTATCTGCCGGCGATAGGTGGGGTAGACCGGTGACAGTCCAGTAAACAGAGGGCATCTGAGAGAGAAGAGAAATCTGTTGACACAGGCAGAAGCCATGGGTGATATAACCCCTGAGGTAAAAGGTGGGCAGCATGGGCGAGAACTGCCCAAACAAGTGCAGACCTCAAAGGGAGATTAACCTGGTTTGTTGGTTCTGGGTAGCATACTAAGAGATCCGAAGAGAGGCCCTAAGGCACAACTGCTCTCTCAGAGAGGAAAACTGACAAAGAGGCTACTGAGAAGGTTGGGAGCAGAGTGAGCTGGACAGAAAGTTCCTCAAGAAGAGTGCTAATGTGTCATACCCAAAGAGATATGTAATGTCCGAAGAAGAAGTAACCTGTGAGTAAAAGGCTGAACTTTTGGTGCGCCAGAGCACCACACTACTGCCCCCTCACTACTACGCCCATCATCCACAATACACCATCCAATCTGCATCTTTACAGTTCCAAGAAATATTTCTTGTTTAAATAAAATAAGAGAATGTAGCACCAGTAAGTGACCTAGTGTTTAAAATAACATTTTTATATAATATATCCCCGTAACCAACAGATTGGTGGGGTCTTCATTGGTTGCAATTTCATGAATATATATATCACTCCATGTTCCAGAAGGTTTTCACCAATATATCAATTGTCACAGTCTTGATCTCCCACCAAATGTTTTCTCATAGTGCAGTGAGAGTCCATGGCTAGTTGTGGTACATCTTCTCTTTCAACATGACCATAGGAAGAAATCCGGTGGTGTAGAGTCGGGCGATTTTGGTGGCCAAAGTCCCTTGGAAATGCCATGATCAAAGAATGACGCAATTTCAGTCACGGTGGCACTACAAGTACAGAAAGTGGCACCATCCTGCTAAAAGTAAGTAATATCGACTTTCTTGCCACCTGATTCACAAACTAATTGAATGTTTCCATGTAGATCGTGGTTTTCACCATTGTGTAGAAGACGGAACCAACACAGTACTGCGAAAAGCACACTCCCTCCCTAAGTTTTTCAGCCTGGACCATGAGAATTTTTACACGCCCAGATATGGGTTTTATGAGATTTAATGTGACCACCGTGATGGAACCACGCTCCATTGGGGAAGTGTAATCTAGTACTCGTGGACTTCTACAGACAAATGATTGGAGCCATTTACAGTACGTGACTCTGTTCTGTTGGTCAGGAGCCTTCAATTCTTGAACAACACTAACATGATATGTAGGCAGGCTGGCTTTTTTCAATGAAGCTTACCGACATGCACTTGTGGAAGTGTCCATCTCCTGCAGGGAAGCCAATAGTCTGTTTTTTCACTTCCTTCACCATTGAGTCTGTCATTTTTGGAAGGCCTCCTACATGGATAGCAAATAATGATCCGGTTGTTTCTAGTTTTTTACCATACACTGAATGGTGAATTTTTTCGTTTTAGACTTCCACACTCCTTATTAAAAATAGTCTCCTGATGCATCTTTATTGACCTAGTTTTCCAGTAAGTCTGGACGATAAACACGAGTGGTTCTCACGTATATCGGTTTATATCAGACGGTAAGGCACAACATGATGAATGTGGACGCCACAGTATACAACACCCCTGTCAGATGCAGGAACACCGACTGACTAAGGCAGTGAACAGCTGGACTGGACTTTTGGCATGTGTGAGTGCTAATAGCCAACGCTTCCAACACTTGCTATGATTTCCTTACGTTTCTCATACACCAAGGTGTGTCTGTGTCAAATTTCACTAAATTACATTGACTATTATAAAGCGCAACACCCTATAAATAACATAGGATAACACCACTCCCAAAAGGTGATGATCAGAACTCGCCTTAACCTCTCACTGCACAGTGACCTCTGGACAGGTCATACAGCACACCTACACTACCCTCCAAGGGAATTCAATGAGTTGTATTCTGACGAGATGTCCAGGAGCCTGCTGTAAACTTGCAAGTTATGGTACACATTGGTATACTTCGGATACCTTCTTCCATAAAGCACTCAATGGTGGCACATATTTGTCAATATAACTGGCAAATCATGAAGTCACCGCATGCTGGTGTGGTTTCGTCAATGCTGGGTGGCTATAACACAACATACACTTATGTTCTACACAGGTAGGAATACTTTAGGTATGAGCTGGGTGTCTCGCTACAAAGATTAGCTTTCAACATGTAGGGAACACTAAATAGTTTTCCAACTATCTTGCGTTCATTTTTTTTTTGTTAAGGAGCTACAAGTGATTTTATCACCTTCTGTGCTCTCTCTGGTTCCCCAAGTGACCGCCCTGTGTTCTTCTCTCCCCCTGCTGTTTGCTCATTCTGATAGCAGGGAGTGATGTCATCACACAGGTCGCGGCAGCACAGAACTCCGGACAGTGAGAGCTAGTTTGTTATCTGATCTTTCAGACAAAAGGTCTGAATACAAGGAGCTCATATGCTAATTACAGACAGCTTGACCAGGAAGTGACAGAGCAAAGCAGCCTTATTTCATTCATGCATCCTATGAAACTTTGAGATGAGACAACCCCTTTAAGGGCATGTTCACATGGTGAAAATACTGCCGATTTTGAACCCAGATTTTTCAATACAGAATGCAGATTACTATACTTGGCAAGGAGGACGAAATTTTAACAAATCCTATTCATACACTGTAGACAATCACCTACAGTTTTGATTTTTTCATTTGCAGCATGTCCATTTCTATTGCAGCTTGAGGACAGATTTCCCCCTTGAAATTCTGCGCATTACCTGCAGATATGCAGCAAAGCCTTCTAATAGGAATAACTGTTTAAATATGCAGGTCAGGTCAGCGGAGGTCATACATGTTCACGTCATTACTGGAGGTAGAGGTAAAAAAAAAAAAAAAGAAAAAAAACCACAGACCAGCTGGAGACTGGGGAAGCCGCATCACGGGAGCAACAAGGTATTAGTAAAGTGAGTAAATTTGTCGTTTTTATTATTGTAAACCCACATTATAGGAAATGTGCACTAAAGTCTGCATGATTCGGAGCAGATTTGCAGTAAATCCATCACATGGAAACTTTCCCTTGCAGGGCGCCGCTGTACAGCTTTCACTTAAAGGGAATCTGTCGTCAATTTTTTTTTTTACTTATTAAATCAAGCCCCTGATCCATATTCTCTTCCTCTCAGTTGTTTTTTATTTCCCGATTGTAGATTTCTCTATTCGGCCGTCTATATATGATTGTGGGGAAGACATTCTTGCTTGCACTGCTTTAACAGCAGTCAGAGAGATACTTTACAGCAGCTTCATGCACATAGGATTCTTAAGACAGATTCTGTCCCATAGACTTGTATAGGAGAGTTTTCACTGTGCAGGGAGGGGAGAGGGGGAGCTGTGACTATCTCCTCTTGTGACTGGTGGATTCTGTGTTATCTATTCACACTGGTGTCTCCTTTTAGTTTGACCCTCTTTGTGCTGATAATGAGCAGATAACTGAGAATCTTTCTGTACAGAACAGGAAGTGTCAGACAATTACTAGGCTTAGTGGCCAAAGTGAGAACTGCAGGGCTTAAGAATCAATACAAAATATTTAAAGTGATATGGAAAATTAAAAAAAAAAATAACCAAAAATTCCTAAAAAATGTGTTTAACATAAAAATGTGAGTTAAACAATAAGTCATTTTTTGATGACACATTCCCTTTAAACAATTCTGAATGCTCTGACGACCTTCACCTCACTAGCTATCCGTGACCCAAGCACTCTTTACAGGTAATTTACTATAAATTTGTTCACTGACAGAGGGAGACCGCTTTATCCTACACAAATGCCTTATCTCAATAATGTTAGTATGCAATGTTTTCACCGCCAGCCGCACCAGCTTCACCCATGACCTTGTAGAGGACTGCAGAAGATCTCTGTAACAGTGTAACATAGAGAAGTTAAAGGTTGGGGGCAACAAATACACATCTTTGTTGCTGGCACATTCGGCCATTATCATTAGGATTTGGTACTAATTTAATGGTTACAGATGCCAGTAAACCCCATAAGACAGGGGTGTCAAACTGCGGCCCTCCAGCTGTTGGGAAACTACAACTCCCATCATGCATTTGTATCAACTAAAACAGTGGGCAAGATGGGAGTTGTAGTTTCCCAACAGCAGGAAGGCCGCAGTTTGACACCCCTGCTATAAGACGTACATCATAGACCAAGCCCTCTGCACATGCAACAGGCAATAAGTGTGGTCAGTGAGAGGCACATGAACTATTACCTACACAAATTATTGGGTGGGTTAGGTCATTAGTTCTAGTTTGTAGTGTTTTCACTGCCAACACAGGCCTCAATTGTGACACTGAAGAGGTTGTCTCTAAAACAAATACGGAACAAGATGTACACTGGTCAGGACCCCTAAGGTTTTGGAGGATCACCATCATCAACCGATATATGCCATTGATTTCTAATGGATTCACGCTACTTGCTTTTTAACTAGAAAAAGATTGGTGACCACCAGCTGTGTCGCAACGACAGAGGCAGAGCCAAGAAGGATTCATTCTTAGGGTATGTTCACACGGGCTAATTTCGACGTGTATTTGCACTCTAATACGGGCGAGATGCGCGCCAAAATTACGGTAGTTCTCATAGAGAACTATGGATTACGCCTCCTCTCCGCGCTCGTACAATCCGATCGTATTGTACGCGCGGAGAGATAAGTGACATGTCAATTATTCGCGGCGAATACGCGCCGTGAGTGATGCATGTCTATGGGGCCGCCTCCCCCCCCCCCCCACCGCAGGAGTATGCGCGTAAAAGCACCTGGCGTAATTGCAGCCATACTGTACGTGCCGCAGTTATGCTGTGTGAACATAGCCTAACAGTCTTGGACCTTCATAAAAAATAATAAAAAAAAAAAATGTATAAAAAATGTATTCCCCTGGAGAACCCCTTTATCAGAGTTTCCCCCAAAATGCTAACTCTCCAATTAGTAAACCGAGTCCTACCAGAGACTAAAAAAGAAAAAAATATGCGGGACCTGAAACAGGTTAGTGAGGTCAGTGTGATGCTATGAATAAGTGTTAAGTGCAGGGGCCGACTTGGCCAAAGAACAAGAGGAGAGGATGTGAAAGCTGGAAATTGACAAAGTCCAATGGAAGAACACTGCCAGGACCAGTCATAGGCCTGGGCAAGACGGGCAACCGCCCTGGGCGCTGTCCGGAAAAAGAGCTGCGGGGGGGAATGCCCTACTGACGAAGAGCTGCGGGGGAAATGCTCTACTGACGAAGAGCTGGGGGGGAAATGCTCTACTGACGAAGAGCTGCGGGGGAAATGCCCTACTGACGAAGAGCTGCGGGGGAAATGTCCTACTGACGAAGAGCTGCGGGGGGATGCCCTACTGACGAAGAGCTGGGGGGGAAATGCTCTACTGACGAAGAGCTGGGGGGGAAATGCTCTACTGACGAAGAGCTGCGGGGGAAATGCCCTACTGACGAAGAGCTGGGGGGGATGCTCTACTGACGAAGAGCTGCAGGGGGGGGTGGGGAAATGCCCTACAGACGAAAGTTGGGGGGGGGGATGCCCTACTGACGGAGAGCTGGGGGGGGGGAGATGCTCTACATACGAAGAGCGGGGGGGGGGATGCCCTACTGACGAAGAGCTGGGGGGGGATGCACTACTGACGAAGAGCTGCGGGGGAAAAGCTCTACTGAAGAAGAGCGGCGGGGGGGGGGGGATGACCTACTGAAGAAGAGCTGCGGGGGAAATGCTCTACTGACGAAGAGCGGCGGGGGGGGTGGGGGATGCTCCTACTGACTAAGAGCTGGGGGTGACAGGAGGGAAATGCTCTACTGACGGAGAGCTGGGGGGGAAATGCTCTACTGACGAAGAGCTGGGGGGGAAATGCCCTACTGACGGAGAGCTGCGGGGGGGAAATGCCCTACTGACGAAGAGCTGGGGGGGGAAATGCACTACTGAAGGAGAGGTTGGTGGGGGGAAATGCACTACTGACGGAGAGCTTGGGGGGGAAATGCTCTACTGACGGAGAGCTGCGGGGGGGAAATGCTCTACTGACGAAGAGCTGGGGGGGAATGCTCTACTGACGGAGAGCTTGGTGGGGGGAAATGTCCTACTGACGAAGAGCTGCGGGGGAAATGTCCTACTGACGAAGAGCTGCGGGGGGAATGCCCTACTGACGAAGAGCTGCGGGGGAAATGCTCTACTGACGAAGAGCTGGGGGGAATGCTCTATGACGAAGAGTGCGGGGGAATGCCCTATGACGAAGAGTGGGCGGGGAAATGCCCTACTGACGAAGAGCTGGGGGGGATGCCCTATGATGCGAAGAGTGGGGGGGGAATGCCTACTGACGAGGCTGGGGGGAAATGCTAGCTGACAAGAGCTGCGGGGGAAATGTCCTACTGACGAAGAGCTGCGGGGGGAATGCCCTACTGACGAAGAGCTGGGGGGGGATGCCCTACTGCGGGGGAAGAGCCTGCAGAGGTGGGGGGGGGGAAATGCCCTATCAGTACGAAGGTGGGGGGGGGATGCCCTACTGACGAAGAGCTGCGGGGGGGGAATGCCCTACTGACGATGAGCTGGGGTGGGGTGGATGCCCTACTGACGGGAGCTGGAGGGGGGGGGCGGGGAATGCTCTACTGACGAAGAGCTGCGGGGGAACATGCTCTACTGAGAGAGCGCGGGGGGGGGGGATGCCCTACTGATAAGAGCTTGCGGGGGTAAATGCTCTACTGACGAAGAGCGGCGGGGGGGGGGATGCCCTACTGACGGAAGAGCTGGGGGGGGGGGAAATGCTCTACTGACGGAGAGGCTGCGGGGGGGGGATTTGCCTATGTCGAAGAGCTGGGGGGGGAAATGCCCTACTGACGGAGAGCTTGGGGGGGGAAATGCCCTACTGACGGAGAGCTTGGTGGGGGGAAATGACCTACTGACGTAGAGCTGGGGGGGGAAATGCCTACTGACGGAGAGCTGGGGGGGGGAGAATGCTCTACTGACCGAAGAGCTGGGGGGGAATGCTCTATGACAGACGGGAGCTGGGTGGGGGGAAATGTCTACTGACGAAGAGCTGCTGGGGGGAAATGTCCTACTGACGAAGAGCTGCGGGGGGAAAATGCCCTACTGAAGAAGAGCTGCGGGGGGGAAATGCTCTACTGACGAAGAGCTGGGGAGGAAATGCCCTCTGACGAAGAGCTGGGGGGGAAATGCCCTACTGACGGAGAGCTTGGGGGGGGGGGGGGGAATGCCCTACTGACGAAGAGCTGCGGGGTGGAATGTCCTACTGACGAAGAGCTGCGGGGGGGAAATGCCCTACTGACGAAGAGCTGGGGGAGGAAATGCCCAAATGACGAAGAGCTGGGGGGGGGGGGGATGCCCTACTGACGAAGAGAAGGGGGGGATGCCCTACTGACAAAGAGTGGCGGGGTGGAATGCCCTACTGACGAAGAGCTGGAGGGGTGGATGCCCTACTGATGAAGAGCTGGGGGGGGGAAATGCCCTACTGATGGAGAGCTGCGGGGTGGGGGTGGGGGAGAATGCCCTGCTGACAAAGAGCTGCGGGGGAGGAAATGCCCTACTAATGGAGAGCTGCGGGGGGGGATGCCCTACTGATGAAGAGCTGGGGGGGGGGGAATGCTCTTCTGATGGAGAGCTGCGGGGGGGGGGATGCCCTACTGATGGAGAGCTGCGGGGGGGTGAAATGCCCTACTGGCCAAGAGCTGGGGGGGGGGGGGAAATGCCCTACTGACGAAGAACTGCGGGGTGGAATGCCCTACTGACGAAGAGCTGGGGGGGGGGGGAAATGCCCTACTGATGGAGAGCTCGAGGGGGGGGGGGGGGGAAATGCCTGCTGACAAGAGCTCGGGGGAGGACATGTCCTACTGATGGAGAGCTGCAGGGGGGGGAAGGGAGAATGCCCTACTGATGAAGAGCTGCGGGGGGGGGGGGGGGGTAAATGCCCTGCTGACAAAGAGCTGTGGGGGGAGGACATGTCCTACTGACGAAGAGCTGGGGGAGGAAATGCCCTACTGACGAAGAGCTGCGGGGGGGAAATGCCCTACTGACGAAGAGCTGAGGGAGGAAATGCCTATGACGAAGAGCTGGGGGAGGAAATGCCCTACTGTCGCAGAGCCGGGGGCGGAAATGCCCTACTGACGAAGAGCTGGGGGAGGAAATGCCCTACTGACGAAGAGCTGGGGGAGGAAATGCCCTACTGACGAAGAGCTGGGGGGAGAATGCCTACTGACGAAGAGCTGGGGGGGGGGAATGCCCTACTGACGAAGAGCTGGGGGGGGGGGAAATGCCCTACTGACGAAGAGCTGCGGGGTGGAATGTCCTACTGAAGAAGAGCTGCGGGGGGGAAATGCTCTACTGACGAAGAGCTGCAGGGGAAATGCCCTACTGACGAAGAGCTGCGGGGGGGGAAATGCCCTACTGAGGAAGAGCTGGGGGGGGGGGGGGGGAATGCCCTACTTAAAAAGAGCTGGGGGGGGGGGAAATGACCAACTGAGGAAGAGCTGCGGGGGGGGGGGGTAAATGCCCTACTGACGAAGAGCTGGGGGGGGGAAATGCCCTACTGACGGAGAGCTGCGGGGGGGGAAATGCCCTACTGACGAAGAGCTGGGGGGGGGGAAATGCCCTACTGACGGAGAGCTGCGGGGGGTAAATGCCCTACTGACGGAGAGCTGCGGGGGGTAAATGCCCTACTGACGGAGAGCTGCGGGGGGGGGGGGAATGCCCTACTGAAATGCCCTAACTGACGGAAGAGCTGCGGGGGGGGGGGGGGAATGCTCTACTGACGAAGAGCTGCGGGGGGAAATGCCTACTGATGAAGAGCTGAGGGAGGAAATGCCCTACTGACGAAGAGCTGCGGGGGGGAAATGCCCTACTGATGAAGAGCTGCGGGGGGGAAATGCCCTACTGATGAAGAGCTGCGGGGGGAAATGCCCTACTGACGAAGAGCTGCGGGGGGGAAATGCCCTACTGACGAAGAGCTGCGGGGGGGGGGGAATGCCCTACTGACGAAGAGCTGCGAGGGGGATGCCCTACTGACCAAGAGCTGCGGGGGAAATGCACTACTGACGAAGAGCTGCGGGGGGGGGGGGGGGGGGGAATGCCCAACTGAAATGCCCTACTGACGAAGAGCTGCGGGGGTGGGGGGGGAATGCCCTACTGACGAAGAGCTGCGGGGGGGAAATGCCCTACTGATGAAGAGCTGGGGGGGGAAATGCCCTACTGATGAAGAGCTGCGGGGGGGAAATGCCCTACTGATGAAGAGCTGCGGGGGGGAAATGCCCTACTGACGAAGAGCTGCGGGGGGGGATGCCCTACTGACGAAGAGCTGCGAGGGGGATGCCCTACTGACGAAGAGCTGCGGGGGAAATGCCCTACTGACGAAGAGCTGCAGGGGAAATGCACTACTGACGAAGAGCTGCGGGGGGAATGCCCTACTGACGAAGAGCTGCGGGGGAAATGCCCTACTGACGAAGAGCTGCGGGGGAAATGCCCTACTGACGAAGAGCTGCAGGAGAGGTACATACAAGCTAAAGTTAACGCATAGGTAGCACAGTTAGTTGCTGGTATGAGCGGCGAGTAGACTGCCCTGATGTCAGGACGGTCCTTGTGGGTGGTGCGCGCAGGACGCTGGTAGCTTCCAGATGTTCGCACAACATGACTGTAGCCAGTGTAGAGAGAACCCTGTACACGACTCAGGGCCGTTCCTGACTGTGAGCTAATCCAGTTAAAAAAAACCACAACCATTACATCATGTACTGGCTGGTACAGTTAATGGGTTATTAACCTATTATTTGTACCACACATCCAGTACATGATATACCCCAAATATACCCCATATATGTGACCTTATGTAAGGGGACGAACCAGGGCCGACATTAGGGGGGTACAGGCAGTAATCCTGTACCGGGCCCGGCCAGTCTGTGAAGCAAGTGGGGGGGCCCGCCGCCATCGGCAGGTACTGCCCCCTTGCTTCATAGTAATAGTACAGAGAACAAGCCATAGGCTTGTTCTTTGTACCATGATGAGTGAGGCGCCTGCGCCTTTGTATATCGCTGGGGCCCGGCGACGCTGAAGGGGGGCCCGCGCTGCGTGTCCGGTCACAGCTGCGCTTGATGACATGCACGCACTCCTCCTGCGCGCTGTGACCGGAGCAGCTGGGCCTCCTCTTTCTCTGCGTCTCAGGAGGGGGCCACGCAGCTCTGTGTCTGAGGAGGGGCCGCGCTCTTTACATACAGCTGCAGCAGCGTCTGTCACCTCCTTCCTGTTCTCCAGTGTCTCCTGTGATTGGAGTCGGCCACTCCCCTCTCTCTGCCTGTGGGCGGGGCTTCAGTGACTCCTGCGGGCAGAGGGAGGAGTGGCCGACTGCGATCACAGGAGACGCTGGAGAACAGGAAGGAGGTGACAGACGCTGCTGCTGTATGTAAAGAGCGCGGCCCCTCCTCACACTCTGAGGTAATGTGGGGCCCCAGTGAAGCCCCCCTCTGCCCCAGCGACCCCTCCTCCCTTGAAGCTGGTAGGAGTGTGTGTTTGTGAGGCTGGGGGCGGCCTGTGTGTGGTGTGTGCTGGGGGGGCCTGTGTGTGTGTGGCTGGGGGGGCCTGTGTGTGTGTGATGCTGGGGGGCTGTGTGTGTGAGGCTGGGGCGGCCTGTGTGTGTGTGACGCTGTGGGGGGCCTGTGTGTGTGAGGCTGGGGGAGGACCTGTGGGAGGCCTGTGTGTGTGAGGCTGGGGGAGGACTGTGGGAGGCCTGTGTGTGTGAGGCTGGGGGGGGGGGAGGCCTGTGTGTGGGAGGCTGGGGGGGCTGTATGTGTGTGATGCTGGGGGGGCCTGTGTGTGTGTGATGCTGGGGGGGCCTGTGTGTGTGTGATGCTGGGTGAGGACTGTGGGAGGCTGTGTGTGAGAGGCTGGGGGGGGGGGCTGTATGTGTGTGAGGCTGGGGGGGGCCTGTATGTGTGTGAGGCTGGGGGGGCGTGTGTTTGTGTGAGTCTGGGGGGGGGCTTTGTGTGTGTGAGGCTGGGGGGGGTGTGTGTGTGTGAGGCTGGGGGGGGGGGGCTGTGTGTGTGTGTGAGGCTGGGGGAGGCTGTGTGTGTGGGCTGGGGGGGCCTGTGTGTGTGTGAGGCTGGGGGGGGGCCTGTGTGTGTGTGAGGCTGGGGGGGCTGTGTGTGTGAGGCTGGGGGGGGCCTGTGTGTGAGGCTGGGGGGGCTGCTGTGTGTGAGGCTGGGGGTATGCTGTGTGTGTGAGGCTGTGGGGGGCTGTGTGTGTGAGGCTGGGGGAGGGTGTGTGTGAGGCTGGGGGAGGCTGTGTGTGTGAGGCTGGGGGAGGCTGTGTGTGAGGCTGTGGGGGCGTGTGTGTATGGAGCTGGGGGGACTGTGTGTGTGAGGCTGGGGGGGCCTGTGTGTGAGGCTGGGGAGGCTGTGTGTGAGGCTGGGGGGGTTGTGTGTGTGAGGCTTGGGGGGTCTGTGTGTGTGAGGCTGGGGGGACTGTGTGTGTGAGGCTGGGGGGTCTGTGTGTGTGAGGCTGGGGGGGGGCCTTGTGTGTGAGGCTGGGGGGGGCTGTGTGTGTGTGAGGCTGGGGGGGGTGTGTGTGTGTGAGGCTGGGGGGGGGCTGTGTGTGTGTGAGGCTGGGGGGGCTGTGTGTGTGTGTGAGGCTGGGGGGGCTGTGTGTGTGTGAGGCTGGGGGGGGCGTGTGTGTGAGAGGCTGGGGGGGGTTTGTGTGTGTGAGGCTGGGGGGGCCCTGTGTGTGTGGCTGGGGGGGCCTGTGTGTGAGGCTGTGGGGAGCCTGTGTGTGAGGCTGTGGGGGCGGTGTGTGAGGCGGGGGGGGGCCTGTGTGTGAGGCGGGGGGGGCCTGTGTGTGAGGCTGGGGGGCTTTGTGTGTGAGGCTTGGGGGGCTGTGTGTGAGGCTGGGGGGGCCTGTGTGTGAGGCTGGGGGGGCTACTGTGTGAGGCTGGGGGGCTGTGTGTGAGGCTGGGGGGACTGTGTGTGAGGCTGGGGGGGCCTTGTGTGTGTGAGGCTGGGGGGGCCTTGTGTGTGTGAGGCTGGGGGGGCCTTGGTGTGTGTGAGGCTGGGGGGGCCTTGTGTGTGTGAGGCTGGGGGGGCCTTGTGTGGGGAGGCTGGGGGGGGCCTTGTGTGTGTGAGGTGGGGGGGCCTTGTGTGTGTGAGGCTGGGGGGGCTGTGTGTGTGAGTCTGGGGGGGCCTGTGTGTGTGAGGCTGGGGGGGCCTGTGTGTGTATGAGGCTGGGGGGGCCTGTGTGTGTGAGGCTGGGGGGGCCTGTGTGTGTATGAGGCTGGGGGGGCCTGTGTGTTAGGCTGGGGGAGGCCTGTGTGTGTGAGGCTGGGGGGGCCTTTGTGTGTGTATTGGGGGGGGGGGCCTGTGTGTGTATGGCTGGGGGGGCCTGTGTGTGAGGCTGGGGGGGCCTGTGTATGTGAGGCTGGGGGAGGCCTGTGTGTGTGAGGCTGGGGGAGGCCTGTGTGTGTGAGGCTGGGGGGCCTGTGTGTGTGAGGCTGGGGGGGCCTGTGTGTGTATGAGGGGGGGGGCTGTGTGTGAGGCTGGGGGAGGCCTGTGTGTGTGAGGCTGGGGGGGCCTGTGTGTGTATGAGGCTGGGGGGGCCTGTGTGTGTATGAGGCTGGGGGGGCCTGTGTGTGAGGCTGGGGGAGGCCTGTGTATGTGAGGCTGGGGGAGGCTGTGTGTGTGAGGCTGGGGGGGCCTTGTGTGTGAGGTGGGGGGGGGGGGCTGTGTGTGTATGAGGCTGGGGGGGGGCCTGTGTGTGAGGCTGGGGGAGGCCTGTGTGTGTGAGGCTGGGGGGGCCTGTGTGTGTATGAGGCTGGGGGGGCTGTGTGTGTTAGGCTGGGGGGGCTGTGTGTGAGGCTGGGGGGGCTGTGTGTGAGGTGGGGGAGGCTGTGTGTGTGAGGCTGGGGGAGGCTGTGTTTTGTGAGGTGGGGGAGGCCTGTGTGTGTGAGGCTGGGGGGAGGCCTGTGTGTGTGAGGCTGGGGGGGGCTGTGTGTGTGTGAGGCTGGGGGGGGGGGCTGTGTGTGTGTTAGGCTGGGGGGAGCTGTGTGTGTGTGTGGCTGGGGGGGCTGTGTGTGTGTGAGGCTGGGGGGGGGCTGTGTGTGTGTGTGAAGCTGGGGGGGGCTGTGTGTGTGTGTGAGGCTGGGGGGGGGCGTGTGTGTGTGAGAGGCTGGGCGGGGGGTTTGTGTGTGTGTGAGGCTGGGGGGGCCTGTGTGTGAGGCTGGGGGGGGCCTGTGTGTGAGGCTGGGGGGGGGGGCCTGTGTGTGAGGCGGGGGGGGGGCGGTATGTGTGTGAGGCTGGGGGGGCCTGTGTGTTGTGTGGGGTGGGGGGCCTTTTGTGTGTTTGAGGCTGGGGGGGCTGTGTGTGTGTGAGGTGGGGGGCCTGTGTGTGAGGCGGGGGGGGGGCCTGTGTGTGAGGCTGGGGGCGGGGCCTGTGTGTGAGAGGCTGGGGGGGCTGTGTGTGTGAGGCTGGGGGGGGCCTTTGTGTGTGAGGCTGGGGGGGCTTGTGTGTGAGGCTGGGGGGGCTTGTGTGTGTGAGGCTGTGTGGGTCCTCTGTGTGTGAGGCTGGGGGTGGGCTGTGTGTGTGAGGCTGTGGGTGGGCTGTGTGTGAGGCTGGGGGGGCCTGTATGTGTGAGACTGGGGGGGCTGTATATGTGAGGCTGGGGGGCTGTGTGTGTGAGGCTGGGGGGGGCCTGTGTGGTTGAGGCTGTGGGGAGTGCTGTGTGTGAGGCTGTGGGGGGTGGCGATGGGTTTGGCAGAGGGCGGGGTTGACGTGGGGAGGGGGGGGGCCCAGATGCTTCACCTGCATGGGGCCCTGAAATTTCTGATGGCGGCCCTGGGATGAACACTCCCTCCCCATCCACCCTTACAAAATTACCAAACTGCGTGTTCTTCCAACCCATGGGACTTTTCTTTTATGGGGGGGTGGGGAGGATTTGTTCCACTCCATCCGAAGTGCTTTTTGGCCTAGGAACGGCTCTGAACACCATTTTACCACTGTCTGTGCGGGGCAAAGAGAGGGGACTGAGAGAAAGTGGGGACCACGGGGAGCAGCCTATGTGAGGATGGCGGGACTTTAGGATTGCATCACTTTATATACGAGCCTTTTAATGTTATATCGGGCAGAAGTAGCAGTATTCTTGTAGTAACGTATTTCAGCGTTTTGGGGCATTGATCACCATACATGGTGACTACTCACAGCGCTTTACAAAAAGAGACTTTTGTTCGACTAGAATGAGCACACTGTAGGGAAAGGCATGGGGATGTCAAGCCTGTTGGGTCACATGATATGCAGTTCAAATAGGGGATGTGTATAATGTGTTTGAACACACAAAGCTGAAGCAGGACAAAATGCCTTCATGGTAAAACCCCTTTAAATTTTCAGGCCACTCCATTAAATATCTACACAAACCTCTGAAATAAAAGTACAAAAAGCATCTTTATAAGCACAACTATTATGCTGGCCATATCCTTTTGATTGCTGTCTGCTGAATGAGCATTTAACCAACAGCTATCTGTCATGATTACTCCCCACACACAAACATACTTGGCTGGCCAAACATTTTCTGAATAGGAAGAGGGAGGGTAAGCTCTGCAAGACACTTCTTTTCATGGTTCGCCCAAATTAAAGGATAGGGCAGTTGAAATCCTCCTGCCCAATCCGTACCGCTCTATTAAGTGGCATGGTCAGCGAGTCAGAAGACCTTTCTAAAAACATTAGATGTTTGACCAGTCCTGCTGAAACCAGCAATTTTGGCAAAACCCAATTTAGTGTATACAGCCAGCTCCCCTCCACTCAAAACCTTAAAAACCCCACTGCATTTTTTCACAGCGTCCCACTCATCCTCCACCTGCAAACCAAGCCACGATCAAACAAGTCGAGTAAGCTATGATGCAGAGATTTATTTGGCAGGGTCCTCCACTTCCAGATCTGTTTGAGCTGTTCTTATGACTTCCAATGACACGAATGTAAAAAAATATAGAACACAAAAGAAGGAAACCGCGTCACAGATCATTTTCTTTTGTTGCTCAGGGCAAGAAAAATCACTAGGGATCACTTGTTTTGTACTCCAGGACATAGATATCTCATTTATCTCTGCATTAGGAGAACCCCATTAACCACCCTCTCTCTTAGACTCATTTGAAGAGTGGGATTTAATAGATAGAAAGGGCGACATGTATGTACGGAGCTGCACCAGTAGTCTGGAGTCATTTCAGCCCAAAAACTGGCGCAGCCCAGTTCTCTAGATTTATAATCAGGCGCACTCCAAAATGAGGCGCATTATCGGGCCTGTAATGTGCCCGAGATTGGGGAGCATTCTGGGGGTGTCGCACCACAACCGTATGATTCTACACATTTGACGGGAGGACGGCAAAAATGGGCGCATTACTGCTGGAACAGGTACACCAAGTAACAAGTGGTTTACCTGAGCTTGATTTGTCATTTTGGAGCAACAAAGTGCCAGATCTATGACCCGCAGTACAACAGGTTCATAGATTCGGGCGCATTCTACACTACTAACGCGTGCCAAAAAAATGACGTGTGGGCGCCAAATATCATACATGTTGCCCCAAGTGTTCACAGTCCTTCACACACATTTTGTACACAAAGCCACCATAGACAAACTGTGTCCATTAGTATGTCGAACACAAATGTGGTACCTATCATGGTGGATAAGCATCAAGCCTCGGTTCAAGAAGGGGGTTCAAAAATATATTTACTATAGATTTATATAAAATCTTTAAATAAAAATTTAATTCCAACTTGAGAAACTTCCCAATGATAATTGTCAATAGAACAGTCCTCAGCCATGGGATTGATCAGCAGTCTGGAGAAAGTTTCTATTAGCACAGAGGCAAGAGTTGCACAAATACTAATTTGTTATGACTGTCCCATTGTACATGAAAGTGCTTAAAAAAACAGAGCTGCCAGTCTGTGGGAATCAATGTGCTTGCTTATTGTATCCCACTTTGATAACCTAATGAGAAAGCACTAAGACAGAAAAGCAGGTTTTTTTTTAAATTTTGAACAATTTTAAAAAAAATCTATGATATTGCATATTTTAATTAACCACACAAAATAAAGTTATTTTATTAAAGGGGTTGTCTCACTACATTGATTCATCTTACCTCAGTCCTGTTTTCTTGGTTTCACTTTGAATTCCGGGGCATGTTTACTGGCTTCCACTAGGCTGCAGTAGAAGCCAGGTCTGTAGCTATAGCGACCAGCACTGACATCCTATCATGAGAGATTGAACAAGTCTGTAGCTATAGCAACCAGTGCTGGCAGCCTATCAGGAGAGATTGAACAGATCTGTAGCTATAGCAACTAGCACTGGCAGCCTATCAGGAGAGATCACACAGGTCTGTAGCTATAGCGACCAGCACTGACATCCTATCATGAGAGATTGAACAGATCTGTAGCTATAGCAACCAGTGCTGGCAGCCTATCAGGAGAGATCACACAGGTCTGTAGCTATAGCAACCAGTGCTGGCAGCCTATCAGGAGAGATTGAACAGATCTGTAGCTATAGCCACCAGCTCTGGCAGCCTATCAGGAGAGATCACACAGGTCTGTAGCTATAGAGACCTGAGGAGCTGATGCAGCCCATACAAGAGGGGATATCTAGGAATAGGTAGGACACTGTTAATGGACATATATTGCAAAGTGACTTGTTTTTGCAAGATCTTTAACATAAAAAGCAGCAATCCTTGTAGTGAGACAAGCCCTTTAACATGAACACAATAAAGGAGAAAATCTGCTAATAGTCTTTGGTAGGAGACTACAGATCTCCGACCAAATGCATCTCATCAAACCAACAGATGAAAAGAGTGACTGCAAGGTCAGGGTAGTCCATTAACCTTGAAGCAGCTTGGCTTTGCATAGGAGCTGCAGACAAAATAATGGGATTTTTTCCTTTTAAGATTGTTTGCAAAGTTGCTTAATACTTCTATTTTAAATGCATTGAGGCAACAGAAAAAAAAAACTTGTTGCAAATACCCTTTAAACTTCAGCTTCCAGCATGGTTGAAGCTTTCCATCTTTCTGGGCTTATACTTACAATTTTTTCTCAAAATACACAAATTGAGTATTTACTTTATATGTGGTCCCTTGGTTACTTATTACGCCCTTGTAGTTAAGCTTGTAGATTTGCCTAACATGCTACATGGGACAATAGGTGATGTAAGCATAGATTCTATAGGGTGTATACATGGTCACTAAAATACAGTTTTTAATTGTAATAAATCAAAATCTAGTTAAAATAATGCAGAGAATCTCCCCGGTTCAACCGTACAGTGTCCTAAAGGTATAGTCTGATACAAGAAGCAATAACTTATTGACTCAATGCTCCTCCCTTTTCCTTAGATGAGCGAAGGGTGTTCCAGGAAGGCAGACGCAGATAAGAGCCTAACAAGCATGGGAACGTTTTGGCTGTGCAGCTTTAATGGGACCTGCCATCCACGCATTTGGAAGCAATTTTTTTGTTTTACGCCCACATTTTACTGCCAAAAAAAAAAAATATATATATATATATTTCATTTTTATTTTGGCAGTCCTATGCAATTAAAAATTAAGCTTTTCTAGCTATGAAATAACTTTTGTTTGGTAGTGCAGATAAAGCTCACTTGATTTCAGCTGCTATTTATTGCTACATAGTCTTGTTACAAATAGTAGGCAATGACCTAATGATCACTTTATTGTTCTCTCCACAGGGATAGATAAGATTATACTAGACCATGGCAATAACATGTAAGGTAAAATAAGTATTCTTTCTCGCAATGGTGGGGTTTTTCTTCACACGTATCAGGCCTATTGCTGTTTACAGAGAATACAGAGCACAACCAAAAAGAAGGGACCTTCAAGCATTACTCTAAGATGTTAAGATGGGTTGTATACAATGAGGATTGGAGCGTTATAACTACTTCCATATAGTCAGTATAGAGAATGAGGGATGCGAAACACTCTGAAGAGCGGGGTACATGTTGCACGGGTGGGAGGGTGGATTTTCTGGAGAGATTAGCGTGTGGGAGACTAGGGATCGCTAGGTTTGGAGAGGGTTTGAAGCATATAAGTAATTCTGGGATGTTTGTGTGTGGTATATAATTGTGCTGGGTGTGTGTGTGGTGGTAGTGGTGTGGTATCAATATATGCTGTGGGTTGTGTGTGGGTGTGTTGTTGTGGTGTGTCGTGTGCTGTGTGTGTGTCTGTATATATATATATCCGTGGGGGTGTGTAGTGTGTGTGTATATATCAATATATGTTGGGGTGGCCGGGTGTGTGGTGTGGTGGGGTGCGCGGGGGAGTCATGTGCATAGTGTAGTGTCGTGTTTGTAGTTTGATGGCTGTGGGTGGTGTCGTTTGTTTTTTTTTAGTTATATTTCACTTTGGCTGTTTATATTTACGTTATTTATAGATTATATTATATTATTTATTATTGATTTATGTGTGTATATTTTGTTAGGTGTCTATTTTTATTCACTCCACCGGCCTCTTTATTAGGTTTCAAATGTCCAACCTGCTCGTTATCCACTTAATTTCTAATCAGCCCTATATCCATGGCGGCAAACACATCAGTGCATTTAGCATTTTGTAGACAATGGTCCTAAGACAAATCTACCTCTTGCAGTTCAACAAAGAGCATACAGGTATGGGGAAGCAAGGTGATTTGAGTTGCCTTTTCACTTGATCGTCGCTGGCCATGATGGTGTTCGCGTGCCAGAAAGGGCTCGGTATGGAGTTATTCAGTAACTGCTGAATCTTCCTGGGATTTTTCTCGCAACACCTTCTCTAGGGGTTCACAGAGACAATGGTCTCCGAAAAAGGAAAACAAGTTACCGAAAAGAAACAAAAAACATCCAGTAGAGCGGCTGTCTACTGTGGGGCGGGAACAAATTGCCCTTGTGATTGCAGAGGGTCATAAGGGACGGGACTTGGGCACAGACTGGTTCGAGAGGATCAGAAAGGAAACAGTGACTCCTCAATTAGCCAACAGTTATAATCCAAGGGTAAGGATCAAGAAAGAAAAGAAGGAAAGAAGTGATCTCTGAACGCACAGTACGGCGAACTTTGAGCGCAGATGGGCTACTACAGCAGCAAGAAGGACCACACGGGGGCACACTCACACTTTTCAGCTAAAGAACAGGATAACTGAGGCTCCAATTTGCCCAAGTCATCGAATTTGGACAGTATAGAAGATTGGAAAAGAAAGAAAAGAAAAAAAGAAAAATCGTGTGCCTGGTCTGAAGTGATGTCTCGATTTCTGCTGCGGAAATTCGGCTTGGTTGGGTCAGATTCTTTGGCGGAGTAACACCCAATACAAACTTGAACAAGCCTTGGATCCATCCTGCCTTGTATCAACGGTATACTGGCTTGGTGTTGCGGTGGTGGCTGTTATGTCTATGGTGTGGGGAAGATATTTTCATTGGCTCTCTTTTGGGGCCCCTTTGGTTTCCATCTTGAGACATCGGTGTTGGCTAACACCATTGTGGATATCTATGACACGAAGTTTTGAGGCATCGTGGCTTGTTCTGATAGGCATAGTAGGGGGGTACCTATTACCGTATTCTTGGCATTGGGGATGCGCGCTAGGGTACGTTGGTAAGATGGAACCCAAGCGTAAGTTTGGTGGGTATATGTGTGGGGTAATATTTCCTTTTTTAGTTTCGTTTTTTTTACTTCTTTATCTTATTTTCATATAGATATATTTATATATATATATATGTAGCAAGTAAATGCTAGGGTTCTCCAGGAGCGGTTAATACCGTGAGTTGTTGGATGCTTCTGATGTTCGATGTAATGGTTTCCTAAGTCACATGACTGGGTGATGGTTTCCCTAGTGAGACAGTATTACATAGCGAGTGTGGGGTTTTGTAGTCACTGGGGGACACTAGTATCGGAGTGAGGTAAGAAGGGCTCGGGTTTCAGTATGCATCTCTTGGCCGGAAACACTGTATAGTAGTTATCTTGGATTCCGGGAACCTATGATCCCATATACCACGCTTATCTGATCTGCCAAGTAGCGGTTATAGGTGCCAGAGAGCGAGCTGTATGCAGTTGGCAGATTGATAGTTTGTGAAGTCGTGCACACCAGTGTGGAAGCGTACCTCTGGAGTAGGCTGGACTCAGGATGTGTTTCTAACTGAAATGGGGTCGCACTGTTAACATGGAATGGTGCATTCGAACTTAGGATGGTTGTTTGGAGTTGGTAGTCCGGTTGAGGGGAATACTGTATGTGATTTAATCGTGGTTTTGATAAAAGGACGATGAGGGGGAAAATAGCGAGTGTTTTTGTTTGCGGGGTTTAGGGAGTTTTTTGCACTTATTTGTAGGTTAATCGTGTGAGGGGCCACAACAGGCGCAGGGATCCTAAGGGGCCGCTCATAGGGGCGGTGAGTGGGGGGTAGATTTGGATAGCTGCGGGGTCAGTGACGATCTGGCATACATGATCGGTATAGGAGAGGCGTGGGACGCTCAGCGGAAAAAACTGAGAGCGATAACTGCATGCCCCCAGTGGTGGCACGATGGAGACCGGATGCCATAGATTTTACCTACTAATTTTCCAGCTCCAGGAGCTTGCAGAATTCGGGGATATGCTGCTCAGCGAGACTAGACATCATCTTTAGTGTAACCGTTCTCGGATTCCTATTTTCATTGAATGGATTTGCCACGAGATTCGATTCGCTTACAAGAAGTTCGATCTGATTTTGATTGCAGTAGGGGAATACAGTTACAAAGCTTTTGTGAGTAATAACCTAATGACCATAGCCATTTACTAGGGACAGACTGCTGGTATTTACCAGGGGTGGTCGCACTTCATGGTGGCTACTTCTTTTTCCTCATGTCTCTGTTACTGGTTTTCATTTTGTGTATTTCAAGGGCTGCCTGGTGGAAGACTACGGGAGGATTGGGACAAGTGTGACAATCAGTGCTGGTCACGCCATCTTCCATGAGACTTTGTAATAAGGATATGGAGCTATAGCGATCTCTACGAGAGCTGTTTTGCATGCCCATACAAACAAAGAGGGGAATTTTATTTCAGATTAGCGTAGGGTTCTGGCATGGTATCAATGCATTGCACTTATGGGGATCGATGGGCTGGGTGGCAAAGATCTTTAACAATATATTAAGCAGAGCATCCTTTTGTACGCTCGAAATCTCACCCCTTTTTAAGGTCAATCAGATCAGCCTAGCCGAGGTTTGCATGTAAGGTTTTTTGCTTGGTTAAGACGGGCGAGAAAGCGTCGGAAAAACCGGCTCAGGATTCCTTTTTTCCTGTCACCAAAGGAATCAGGCACTGTTGTTATGAACACATTTAGCCCATTGCTTATATCATTCGATTAGTAGTTAGGAGGGAGACGGGTGACGGAGGCCACAAGCACAAGATTCATTAGGTATTCAGACAGTCCCAGACTGGGGAGATGACTGACGTGTTCAACCAACATTTTTTCTAATGTGTATGGCAAGCTTCAGAACACATGGAACCTCTGTGCTCGTCTTTGACTGATGGCTGGAGTTTGAAATCTCACTATTGTTATTGATAGGATGCAACGCTGTACTTGGTGTGAGGGGCAATGGGAGTTTCTAATGGAATGTTTCTATTCTCTTTTTGCCTGCCTCTGGTTACTCTCTATACTATTGTATTCTGAAAGTTTGTTCATGTATCTAGTGATGTTCTGTACACATTTTCCAAAAGAGTTCCAAAGCCCCGTGCCGTGCTGGGATAAGGAACCTTCATTGTTCGGCATACTGTTGCTGAGCCGGGGAGCTAGGGCCGGAATCATTACGCTATTCCTCGCAGGGTGGAGCGTAGGGGTGGAGGGAGAGGTGGTAGCCACGGTTCATTTTAATCCCCGTCTTGGTGGGCTCACGCTATGTTTTCGCGCCACAGCGACACTATACCTTCCTGAAGGCAGAAGCCACACGGTATCTTTCACTTTCCCTGCGATAATGTTGCACTCTTCCCGAGTGTACAATGTCACTGCTACGTGACTGTATGCACCTGGCATAGTCGTTAGTACTTTACACCCTTAATTTGAACGCTAGCGATACCTCCATTATTGCTCGCCTACAGTGCGACATCCACCCCAAACGTTCATGAAACGCCGAAAGACTTATGCAGTTCATTACCGCCCTCCCGGGTTCTCTCACGCCTCTCACTGTTGAGGTCTCTGGTGTACATTTCCTCAGTCTATCTAAATCCTCCCCTTGTCACGTCTCCAAGGTTTCATACCAGTGCTGCACCAGTTCTCTGGAACATCCCTTAAACTGTGGGGGACGGGACGATCAAGCTACATCTATCAAAACCTATAGGTTGCATGTATGTGTCTTGGTGTTCTCTGTGTGCGAATAGGCGGGAATACCCACTATCTTGTGCCACGCTTTCGGGTATACTCACCCATAAGGAGTTGATAACTCAACCGTAACTCATTTTGGGGTTAGCTCCTGGACGGAGCTCGTATAAATGAGTTGTAATGTATTGGTAGGACTGAGTATCTATTTCTGGGAAGTGGGTTATCCATACAACTTTGATTTGGTAAATGGCGGGTCCTTTTTGTTACCTGTTGCTCTTCTATACCCTTCTTTAACTCACCTAGCACCAAGCTTTGTGTGCTATGATCGATAGACGTAACAAAGCCGAGGGATCCCCGCTTCTACTTGGTGGTGATACTGAGCGGAGTAAGTTGCTTGTTTTATCTGTAGTATATTTGTTTTTTTTGATTACTGTCTCTTAATGACCTATTTTTTAGCGCATACGGTTCTCACTACGGCTTATTGCCAGGTGGATTACCCTTAATTATGCGACGGATTGGCGCCTGTACTGCATTGCAAATCCGGCGCGCATAGGCGCCAAATCCCGCGGCGAAAAAAAAATAAAGCGTACCCCCAATAGCCAACCCCGTGAACGGCCCCTCAAGAACTGTCTGTGTCTAAGTTTTACCTCTGTCTTAAAAAAGTTTAGAACTATTGATTAAACATGCCCACAGTCCGTTTTTGGAAACTGGAACATGGTTTTTGTAGGAAAATTTCTTGATATCCTTTTAAAAAACTCTCACTTATCAGAGGCCGTAACTCGATGCTGTGACGGCACACCTTTATTGCGGAAAAAAAAAACAGGGGAGCGGGGAAAAAAAAAGACGAGCATAATGTGGGGCCCCCGTAATGCTACAGGTGCATTGGTAAATACAGGTGTCTCTCCTCAAAGTACGGTCAGGAGGACCTCTGGGCCTCTCTGGACGACTGGTCCTGGTGAAGGCAGTACTTATTTTCCTCGGCTCCCTCTACAGCTTATCACCGGTATGTCACACTGGGTTAGTCCTCGGTGGTTTTTTTTGGATATAAATTCTGGGGTGGGTGGTTTGGTTTAATGTTTTTTATTACGTGTGCGGGGTGGGACCTTTATATGTTCCGTCTGGGATAACCGAACAAGTTGGCGCGGAGGGTTCCTGTAAGTACCATAGCAACCTGACTAAGGTAATTATTACATGCCAAGAAGGAAAAGGGAGCAAGCAAACTACTACAAGTCTTGTGCATTGAAACAGTGCACTGCCTCGGTGCAAAGTGTGGCGTGTCTTCTACTTCTCCTGAACTATGTCTCCTGTAATTGGAGGGGGGCAGATTTGGGTGGGAGCGGTGCCCTGTGGGAAATAAGGGTTCCCTCGGGAGTTATGGGGGCGTCACGCACCACTGTTTGCACTGTCATCTCCAACCCCCAAGCAAACTGCTCGGCACATGCGATCTCATTCAGTCAGCCTTCGGTGGGAGAGTCAGGTCCAACTAGATAGATATAATGGCAGCTATCCATGGCTCAATAGCTGTGCATTATTAATGGTTCTAGATTATTAATCTTCAGGATCCGAATCTTTTTAAATACGTCTTTTTTTACCAAACAGTAGTAAGATACAAGCATTGCAGGTTAGCAGTAGATTTTACTGTCTCCATCCAGATTTCTATTGGTTGCGGTCTGACGTAGTGTCAGGCGGGGAAAGAACCAAGAGGCGGCGAGGCAGGGTAGGGCTGTGTTTTGTGGTATGGATGTATAGGCGCCGGCGTGAGGGGTATTTTTTTTTGGGGTGGTTTATGGGGGTATCAGCTGCGTTGAAACGGCTAAAGTTCGTTTGCATAAGCAGTGAGGTGCAGGTGAGATGGGATATGTGGAGCTTACTTGGTTGTATTTATTAGGACCTTTGACTACAATGAAGCTGAGGGCAGGACAAGCTGTAGAGGGTTTTTGGAGCGGTTTATAGTCGTTTCACATCAGCCTTTGGCTGTGGTGGGTTCGTGGGCAGGAATATAAGCTATGGCAGCTAGCAGGCTTGAGGGATTTGTGACTGGCGTGATAGAGCAGGCAAACCTCAAAATACTGCGGCCCTAGCTGATTGGGGGAGTAAACTATTAAAACTCCCATCATGGCCCACATGTTCTAGATTATATAATATGCATGAGGCGGGAGTTTGTTCGATAGTTTCCTAACTGCTGGTCCGGGCGCAGATTTGAGGACGCGTTGACTGGAACAGCGATTGTGCTAGACTGTGATGATAGTATGATCCTGTGAGAGAACAGTACTGTGCTGTTTAGATTCTTTATGCTTACTGGTACCGTTCGGGGGTTGTGTCCGGGCCCTAATTTTTAGGGGGTTGGGGGGTGTGTGTTTAGGTGGACTTTTGGATCAGTTGAGTTGTGCCTCGATAACTGGGAATGTATGTTTTGTAAGTTTATTGGTTCGTGAGAGTTGGCCTGGATTCGGTTTTTGATTCATTTCTCGGGGTACTTTACTTTTTTTTTGCTTTTAATGCTAATAGCACAGGAAGGATGAATGTTTTATCTGGTAATCACTGAAATTAAATTAAAGAAGGCGGGTGATACAATTATATACCCAATGCATGACAAATACAGTAGAAAGTATCCCTGAAACTTGTCATGCTTACATTCGGTAAGAACTTCTCACATACATCAGTCGTCAATTATAGAAACCATTAAGGGTTCAAGAAATAAAATCCACAACAACTTTTAATATCTTAAGCCAATTGTTATATTCTACTAAAAGTTGGAATTAGTTAACAGGCTCTAGTATATAAACACCTAAACGAGGGAAGCGGCGTTCTATGTTTATTACTATGTATATAGGTCCATGCTTTTAGGGTCGTGTTTTCCACTGAGGACGTAATAGCTTGTGACGTTGCATACAGTATTTTTTTGGTAAAGATGATTGTTGTGTTTTTCTACTGTATCTTTTCTTACTTACTTTCTTTCCCTTAATTATCTTTCGCCACTCAATCCCTACTAGTTTCAGCAGCTCAGGTCTTCTCATTCAATTTTCTTTTCAAAATCTCTGCACCACGTATTTTGTTTTCTTAAAGCTGCTTCACTTTAGTGATCCATTGTTTACAGACTCGTCTCAGGGGATAAGACAGGGAATAGAGAGGTACCTCATGTCCTGTCAGTCATAAGCTCACATAGGTCAGCGTCATGCTCTCGAGCAGCTACAGGAGGGTCTCAATTCCAAAACGGGTGACTGTCAAGGAGTCGCACGTAATACTGTTACACACTGCGGTAAACTTCCTTACTAGGTAATTTACTAGTCCACATTCCGCTTTCTGCAAAACACAAATACAAAAAAAATATAAAAAAAAGATAACCTCAAGGGAGGTTCTTTGATTCGGTAAAGAGGATAGGGAAAAAATACCCAACAGGTTTTTTGGTTCCTGCAGGGATTTGAACCTAGGACCCTTGTGCCTGGACGCTTCACCAGGCCTAAAATAGCTAACCTATTACCTCTAAGCTTCTCCACAAGCTTTACATTAAAACAACCTTTCTTTGACCTTGTTGAGAGGAAAAAGGCCTGGTGATGTCACCTTCCTGCTGGGTCACATGATTATGTAATTCAAAACAAATTCTCACTCGCCCCCTTTGAGGCGAACAGAGCTATGAAGCGGGATACAAGGAGATCATGGCAAAACCCCTCTTTAATGGACTCCATTCATTGTCATTTTCCCAGGCCAGGCAATTCTTGCAGGAAGAGTCTTCATTGTTCCTCTGTACTTCCGCGAAATGGTCATGTTACACACAAGCGTATTTGCGGGCCGTACCTTAAGGGGTATGTATTTGGGTGCAATGGGCACAAGCGTAAGGCCCGCAATATTTACAGTTTAAAATCATAGACCAGCTCATTAGTGCTATGTATAACCTTTCGTATTCACCCGATGCGTATCATGCATGCCGGGAGAAATAAGCACGATGCGTCACATTTCTTCCGGTTACCTTAATGCTTTCAGAGAGAGTGAATGGGGGGGCCCGGTAGAACGAATAGGAGGAGAGCGCTTTTTTGAAGTAATGCAACAAGGCCAGCTCGTACTTCTCAAAATACTACCGCGTTATATGCGGTCATTTCACTGTTCGCATCTGCTATAACGCCCTGTGTATTTACACATGATCATGATTTAATGACACTGACCTTTACACCCAACAGAAAAGGCCCTTTTTGGCTATCAAATCTGTCATTAATGGGTCTACCAGCTCATAAGTCACATTATTATGGACCACTTCCTGATACTTGATGACATTGGCAGCACCATAGCGCATGGCTAGGATAGCGGTCATGTGTGGCGAGTGAGAGAGCTGGGTGGATAGGAGTGTATTTCGACTGCCGGTTGACTCTATAGACCCGACCCAGCACAACCTAACACTGTGTATCTGAAGATTGGCACTATAATAATTTTTGCAAGTTTAATTTAATGGCCCTTATACTTTGCTGTATATACATCGGTAACACTGGGAGAAGATTATTTCTGGTTTTGACCCGAATATAACTGTTGCTAGTTTGACACGTGAATGGTGGACCATTGTACCTGGCATGTCTGACCGGTGTTGATAGAATGTAGTGCTATCAGGAACCACTACACACGTGCCGGACAAATTGGCGTCGCCCTGAAACTAATATATAACAGTCGTGGAGGGAGGGTGCGAAACTGATAGCTAGAGCAACAGGTCGCCATCGGATGGGAGTGCGTGATCGGGGCTCTCAACGTTAGAAAAGTGCGCCAGTGTTCCAAAGTTGTAAACAATGGGGCATCTCATACTGGCCAAAATTTATATAATCGGGACTATCGACCTGCTGTTGCCTCCTTAAGTACAGGCAATCCTCTCCTATGGATATAGGGCTACTCATATGTATGTGGCTGAAAACGAGTTAGATGTCATAATAGCGGTTACAAGCCGCATTTATTATGAAAGCGGAAAACATTGGCAGAAGGAAGTACAGAATCAGGCTCTTGACATTTTTAATAACCAGGCTGAATCAGAAATTGGACCTCCGCTGATTGTCAAAGGGTGGTCTTATTTGAGGAACCTCATTTTCTGTTACTCAAAAGAATGTATGTTGGCATGTGAAAACTACCACAGTCTATCGGTGAAACATACCAACCCGAGTAACAGCACACTGCTATACCAGTGCCTGTGATTTATCAAGTGCCCAGTCCAACAAGGTGGCTGAGGGACCCCAAACATTTGGTCTGGGGGTTTACCGCGCTGGCCATAAACAGACACCCAGGGTGAATCGTTTGGGGGGTACGGGTATTAGTCCATTGTCAGTGTGATGTATACGCCAATGCCAACTGCATGTACGCGACAGGGAAACAGTGCTAGGCTCTTAGAGGTGGTAGGATAAGGTGAATGAGGTTACTGTGGGGGATTTTAGTTGACAACAAAGAAGGTCAGGGGGTTGGGGGAGTATGTCTAACAGGGGTTTATTGTGGAGGACGGGAAGGGTAGACGCAAGTTATGGGAGCGTAGGACGGGCTACTCCGACCATAAAAAAACAATATTCTTTCTACATTCAGGTACCTACAATGTTTGGCGGATGCGGAACTGTCATTGAAACCGCGCATTCTGAGGAGTGTATTTGTTGGTTGAACTACACACATTAATCTTACCCTGCTAGTGTAGAGTTAGTTCTGCGTTGACTTGGGAGTACTGGTAGCAATTGGGACCATAGGGAATGGGAAGAAAAGGGAGAGTTTATGCATTGTTCTTCTAGAAATGACATGTCGGGTGTGGAGGAGTTGAGAGGTGGTCGGAGGTAATCGAGAATACATTAGAGGATGAAGAATGAGTTGAGGTTCGGTTGTCTGGTAGAGGAGTTGGCGAACGTGTGAGTTGAGACAGGAATTCAGATGTGGGGGGGGGGTGTTATTTTTATCCTTGGTAAAATCCTAGGTTCGTGGATTTAAGGTTGTGGCGACATCTGAATGTTGGGTAACTTGATTAATGTCAGGGTACTCCCACTTTCTAGGCATGGTCTACTGGCTAACTGTGTTCGGGACTGACGGTAGTTGTAAAATGCATCGTTCCCAACCTTGGGTGGCATGGGGTATTGTAGGGGCTTTTAGTAGACATGGAAGGTGGGGAGTGGCAGGCGTGAGAGTACCATGGAGGAAGTTGTGTGGCTGGAGTGGAGTGTGTAGGGTGTTCGTGGATTTTGGGACGTGGGATGGCAGCTCCCGGACCGTTCTGGAATGTTTCGCGAGCATAGGTAAGGGAAAGTTTTAGAGAGGACTGGGTTCAGCAGGTTTGTTAACTGTGCGGTATTTTGGTGGAGCGGATGGTTCTGTTACGTCAGAAATTCGACAAGGGCTGATAAAAGAGCGTATTAACTTCCACAACTGACCTACGACGACATCCGGCCAACTCCACAAACAAGGTGGTACATTACGAAGTGTGCTGTGGTGAAGTGGAGGGAGCAATAGAAAGGGCGGGCGATCCGCGTACGCGCTGGGATCACAGACATTAACTTAAATGAGTAAGCCTCAAGGAGGCTAGCGGTCGCCTCAGGCGAGTTAGTTATGAAGATAGGTTGAGAAGGGTATTTGTTGGCTGTGAGGGGTTAGTGCGGAAAGTACGTTAGTGGTTTATGCGGTGACGGGATTACCATTTAGTCCGAGACACCATTGATATTGGGGGGGATGGGTAGTGGGTGAGTCTTACAAGTGCTGCGGTGACCCGGTGTTAGAGTCAGGGTTTGATTCGAAGGGATATAAGGCGCGGCGCGAGGCGTTTTATCTAGGTAGAAGGGATTCACCACACGGGCAGACCCGTTGGTTGCTTATGTTATATTCTGGTGTTCATTTGCTTGCTAGATGCCTCATATCCGAGAATCCGGGGGGCAGACATTGACTTTTGGTTAGGGTGATATTGACACAGTAGGTAAGGCTGTTTGCTATTGGTATAAAGGTAATGTGGGTGCTGACTCATTCATAATGTAGCTTCATGATAATGAGAGTTCAGTGAAAAACAAGACTTGCTAATGTGCGTATGTCATTAGCCTAAAAGCTGTCCTTCCTGAGTTATCTACAGTCGTTGGCGCCGGCTTATCTGTCTGGAGGATGGTTCTGTTACTTAGGCTGATCTCCATTTGTGAGGTTCGGTGGCCTTTCTCTGGTCGTTGCGATTGGCTTGGGATTGCTAGATAGGAGTTCTCAATTTACGTGTGTCATGCATGTCGCCCCCTTGGGTTAGATATCACAGAGTTCTAGCATTCACATGTTGCGTCTCTCACTCGAGTATGAGTGTTTCGACCGCACATTTCAGCGTGCTTCTTGGCGGACGAGTTACGACGGGTTGAAGAAATCAGAATGTGGACACCAGCTGCAGGTACAATTGTCTTGTAGCAATTTTATCAGTGTCATGGAACTTAGACAATTGTGTGCTGGGTATGCTGACCTTGCGTTTCGGGTTTGTGGGATCTTTCCGATGGTTAGGTTGCCGTAAGGCAGATTTGGAGTGTGCTCGCTGGGTAGCGTGTTTCACAGCGCGTGAGGTCTATGGAAATCAGACACTTGCTTTAGCAGTATGTCTGTTACATTCATGAAGACCTTGTGGTTACTGCGGTGGTGACTGCTGTAACGTCTGCCTTGCTAGTAAGAGTGAGGATTGGTGCGGTTCGATATAAGTTTAGGAATGTGGATTTGATTCAACTGTTGTAACAATAATTTTACTCCAATGGTCATGTCATGATGAGTGAGAATGTATGTCACACCAAATATATATATATATATAACTCTTATCCTGGCCCCCCCCCCCCCCTGAGTCTGTATCCCACTTTGTGAGTATGAATTGCGAGCTCATTGTCGGCGTTATGTATACAGCCTCTTGTACAAATTAGGAGGTTATGTAGGAGTCTCGAAGCTTTTTTAGGAGAGACTTACGGGTGGTTGGATGTTTAGTAGACACTGTACAAAGGGCTAACAAACAATACATGGGTAAAACCATCTAAGAAGCATTTATTGCTTATTTCTACAATAAACATGTAGAAAAAAGCTTTGAGATATTAGTTCACATATTTTGATCAAAAATGCACTCTTAAGCCACCCCGGTGGCTTCGCTTGAGGGATCTCAAAGCGTGTGGTCTTACTCTTTTTTACCTTTCTCATCACTTGAGTCACAGGACTTCTCATTGGGTCAACAGTCCTCCATAAATCCAGAGCGAGAAAAAGTAAAAAATGCACAACCTTACTAGCCTTACAGCACTGATGTGATAGGACAATTGCAGTGCCGTTCAGCCAGGGGTTGGGCGGGGGATTCTAGGAGCCAGCATGAACAGTGAAGGGGGGGATGATGTCATACCCAGCTGGGAGGGGAAGAGACGCCCCTGCGTTTCTAGAGTTGAGAAGCTGAGAGCAGTATGAATCAGCTGAACTAAAGAAGCGATACATCCCCTTTAATGGCAAGGGCTAACGTGAGGAATCCTTACACATCACTCTATTATGACACTTTGTGGATCTGATAGATACAGTAGAACACAGCTTACAGGCTGACCTTTTCTTGCATAGACTAAATACAGGACAAGGCTGAGACTCCCCTCCAGTGTTTAAACTGGTAGAGTAAGCCCCCCACCCCCAAAAAAAGGGGGTGGGGAAGGGGACATCCCTGGTGATTAGTCCTAAACCATCGAAATGTGAATTTCTGGCCATCTAATGCCACCGGCGTACAATAAGCCAACCCACTAAAAGACTGTAAGGCCCAAGCAGGGTTTTGAGTGTAAGAGTTGAATGAAAAATGGAAATTCAATGCTGATGGGCTCAAATAGGGAAAGTTCTTATTTCTTGTGTACAACATCTATCGATATGTGGCCTTTAAATTGGTAAAGAGCCAGTGAAAGTTCAGGGCTGTCAAATTTTGGGTATAAATGTGTCTTGTGTGGTTATGGGGTTGTGATGGGGAAGTTCAACGCTTTCTTGCAAGGACGGCAGTAAAGTCGCGGACCAGTAATAGGATGTTCTTACCCGATTATTGGCGAAAGCAACTTATTTATTATGGCCCTCCGGCGCAAATAGCAGTAGGTATATTCCCAATTTTGTCCAGAGTTGCTGTGTAGAAATTAAAGAGCTTTTCCAGTATATAAAATTGGACATTTTAAAATTCTTCAAATTTACAGTAATTATATTTATTTCCAGGAGTTTTCATATAATAACTCAATTACTGGTCCAAAAGTTAGGCTTATAGTTTGTTGCCAAGGGATACAACCTGTAGCTTAGTTTCACCATTCTGGTCAGGCATGCTCAGTTCCAGCATTAGAGGTTACAGTCCAAAGTTCAATGGGGAAATCCAGCACCCTTATACAGAAATTTTCAATCCAAATATATAAAACGCACCTTTTATTAGAGACTATTAAATAAACAACATGTATAAAAACAACCGCATAGTTTAGGCATTTTGAGCGCAATGCTGCTGGCTTTTTTTTTTTTTTTTTTTTAAATATGTTTATTAGGTTATAAGGCCAACCAAATGTATAATAAAAGAACATGTAAAGAGCATGAATATGATAAAGATAAAAGTTACATTAATAAAAGAAACACTCATGCATCTTAAAGAGTCTGAGACACGTATCACAGGAGTCGATACATATAGAATCAGCATCTCTTAGGTGCCACCAAACAACCAATTCTTCTATAATGGCTAAAAAAGGCCCATAACCTTCAAAAAAAAATTTTTTTTTTAACATAGAAAAACCCAAGAACCTCAAACAATGACCAGACAAGACACACACGCGACACAAAAAAAAAAAAAAAAAAGAGGGGGTGGGGGGGAGAGGGGGTAGGGGAGAATAGGGGGCTCTCCCTCGCATCAGGGCGGTAAATCTACTTGGGTCAGAGTAGGGTGTCTGTTATTGTTCTGAGATCTGGTCTTGTCCCTTAAGAGGTATATGCATATCCTCCAGGGGCAAAACAGATAATATAGATTAGAGGTGGAACAGAAGCTCACGATGCCAGCTCCGGGAGTTGTAAACGCCCCAAGGATCCTGCTAGGGAACCTTCAAGATACCATTTAGTAAACCTGAAAGGAAAAACTATTGATTTAATATTTTCTGATGACAGGAATGTTTCAATATAGGGCTTCCAGGTGGTGAAAAATTTTTGAGTTAGTGTTAATTTAGCAGCTTCAACTTCCACCCTTTCAAGGTTAAGATATGTTCTGACCAGTACCAGGATCTCTCCCACTTCTGGCATTGAGGCCTCCAACCATTGGGTTCAAATGCATCTTTTTGCCGCCAGAAGGAGTATGTGGAGGAGCGTGTGGCACTGGGTCAGACCAAATTGTTAAAAGGGCAAAAGGAAGGAGACAACGGGACATCCAACTCCCATTTTAGTTTTAGAGCGTCTCTCAGCTCTCCCCAGAATCTCTGTGAGTGTGGACATGACCACATCCCGTGTATCAGGTCTGTTTTTGGTTGGAGACATTTAGGGCAAGATAGCTTACGGTTGGGAGCAAGGGAATGGGGCGGGATGTTAAATCCATAAATCGCCCGGTGCATAAATCGAAAGTTTCCCGCCATTTCTCGCTGATAATGGCTCTGTTGACCTTGTTCCAACCCTTTATGGCCACCTACTGCTGGCTCTTAATCGGCGGTCGGGGCAGAGTGCTACACACAACAACCAAAATGGGCAAGGTTTCTGACCTGTGGACAGTTGAAATCACTGGGCTATATACAAAGAACCCATTAGATATGTGGTAAATTCTAAAATACCATTTATGGTGGAAAAAAAAAAAGTGTTGTGGGTGGATGTAGGCCCCTAGCATTATAAAAGATATGGATCATACAAATTAGCATATTAGCAGGGCTGTGGAGTCGGTAAGCCAAAGCTCCGACTCCTCAATTTCCCTAACTCCTGACTCCCTCATACACGGCGCATGTTTAAGTGATAACTTTACCGTAGCAAAATGGTAACATCAGGCTGTTTATCACCTTATGATACAATAATCAAGCTATTTAGGTAGAACAGACACTGACAAGCAAAAGGGTAACAATGTTTTGAAATTTTGACTTTTAGGCTCCATATCTCACCATCCACTACAGCTTTGTACATGAGGCTACCATCATTTTATAGACAAACAGCTTACCTATCTTATACATAAATTTGACTTGCAAGTATTTGGCATCTGCTTAGTTCTGCAAAGTGTTAATTTTTAGTATTTTGTTAGCAGTTGTTAAATCCACCTTTGGCTTTCAATACTGTCTGAATCCTTCTGGGCTCTGGATCAGATTCAAGCATATCTTGACCAAAATCTTATCCCTGGTCTCTTCTACACGTTCCCAATGTTTGTGTAAATTGGACTGGAACGAATACAGCTTTTTCTTCAACTCTACCCACAAGTGTTGGATTGGGTTGAGGTCTGGGGACTGTGGAGGCCAATACTGCAACTCTGATTGTCATTGAACCATTCCTTCTTCAACCTTGACGTCTGCTTCAGGTTGTTGTCCTGCTTTCATACTCATAGTACTCGAGTGTATGAAGTAACTCCCCTTGTAGGACACTCACATGTAGCTCAGCAATGAGGTCACCATCGATCTTGGTCAAGTATCCAACATCTTTGGCTGTGAAACATCCCTATCAGCAGGCTTCCTCCACCGAACCTGACAGTTTCCTCAAATTTATCGATTCGTTAGTCTCATTCTTCCAAACCCAGTTGCCCCCATCAGAGCCCGGTTTATTGACTTTCATCTCATCGCTCCAAATAACCCATTTTTTTTTTCTTTTTTAAACATAGCTTTATTAAAAGGTATAGTATAAACAACATTACAAAGGCAATCTCGGCATATAATCAAACATCTGCAGGAACATCGGAAATGTAAGACATTCTTATTAAGAGCACATTACCATGCTTCTGCAGGCGCAATTTTATTAGCTTAATAAGCGAATATCAAAGATAAACATAACTAGTTTGATCAGTCCTAAAATACAACTTAACCACCCTAGGGTAGCACTTTGCAATGGCGAGTAGACAAAGTATCTAACAGCAGAAAACCAACGTAAGGAAAACAAATAACTTCCATAACAGAGAATTTAACCAATCACAAAAGATATATCGGACTCGACCCGGGGAGATCCCACACAAAACGCACCACAGATCCCCAGTACGGGGCAGATACTAGCGGAGATGCATAGATCCCAAGCGCCAGACCTCTAGCTACCAAAAGACTCACGCAAAGCTGTGGTATTCAGGAGAGGCAGTAACCATTATCCATTCCCTCCACACCCTATCATACCTGTCCAAAGTCTGAGTGTTAATGGCTCGGATCACCTCCATCCTTTGCAAGCAGAAGACCTCTTTGAACCATTCCACTATAGTGGGCGGTTGAGTAGATCTCCATTTCCTTGGCAAATAACCCATTTCTAATCTTCCATTTTTCATACTTTTTTGCAAACTCGGGCCAATGGTTTTTATGACGAGATTGAAGTCAAGACTTCACCTTTTTTCGGGCCATCCTTCCAGACTTGTATAATGCGTGTTGCACGGTGCTTGCTTGGACGTCTGTGATCTCACTCTTACGAAGCCTACGAGCCGCCTCCATTGTCGTGTCTGTCATGTTAGAACTGATCGACCTTGTACTGAGCCAACTAATTGACTTTGATATTTCCCCTGGACGTCACCTCTTGGCTTTGGACTGGATGGACAGACTTCATTTCATATGCTTCCAGCTGTCAGGGCTGGCAATTTTCTTGGCCCAGAGATGCTATCAATGAGCTGGATGATGCGGTTTCTCTTTTCTTGGGAAACCCCCTTCATGGCTGCTCGAACCAGTGACCTTTCACTTGGGAATCAACCTAACAACACTCTTGAGCTATTAGGGAATGTGAGAACAGGTAGAGATTTGTAGTACACAAGAAGAAAAAGATTGTCCCACCACGAGGAGCAAAACAGTAACAATGCAGTTACATGACAAGAATCTGCATAACTAAGCATATGTGAAATAGTTGCAGGTCAAAGTTATGTATGAGAGCCAAGATGATTGTGTATAAAATGATGGTAGTCTCACATTCAAAGCTTTAGGGAATGGTGAGACATAGAGTCTGAAAGTCAAACATTTAAAACATTGTTACCCTTTTGCTCGTCAGTGTAAAATATTTATTGGATACAACTTTAGAACACAAAAAAATGTAAGTATGCAAAATGCTGCAGTAAGTGAGAAAAAACAGTTTTCAACAAAAATGTACTGGACAACATTTGTGGAGTCTATGAGTTGTTCTGAGAAATAGTATTGCCTCCATCAGATCCTGCATACATGACCTCACATCTGATCTCATTATTTCCAGGCTAGAGAATGGCTTCTCTACACCAACTTGGGTTGGGGGAAAAGAGGTGACCACAGGGGCAACATCTCTAACAATGTCAGGGTATAAAGGAATTGCCTCATGCACAGTCTGTTCTGGTGAACAGTTGAACTCTTCTACTACTTTGAAAACAGGTGAAAAATTTTGCTGAAATCTGGTCAATCTGTTTCCTATAAGAGCGGAATCTTTTCCCCTGCGGCAACGCTTTGCCTGTTCCAGGTCATCCAAAATTGAACTCCTTATCTGAAGAGGCTGAAGAGACTGGCCGGACCCAATTCCTCTTGCTCTTGGTACTTTATTGAATTAACTTGACCAACTTATTATATATTTTGGGAGTCAGTCAGTCCATTTTATAACGACGCCAACCCCATCAAAATGGGCGCCAACTGCACAGTCTTGCATTTTAGTACATATCTTTTATCATGGTCACAGGTTTCTATGAAGGAGTGGAAGCATAGTAAGCATTTAACTAAAACAGTGGCACCTCTTGTCGATTTAGTGTATGAATATTCAATGTAAAGCCTACCAAGTAGGAGTTTATCCCTAATAATGCAGGTCTTTTGGGAGACATATCACAGTCCTGGTACAAGAAATACCTAAACAAGGTTTTTTTTTCTTTTAATATATATACAGGTCATTAAGACCCCTCATATTTCACATCATAAACACTACCTGGACCAGCTGGAACACCAGAAAAGCAGCAGCAGATTAGTGAAGTAAACATACGATTTAAAGGGGTTGTCTCATCTCAAAGTTTCATAGGATGCATGAATGAAATAACACTGCTTTGCTCTGTCACTTCCTGGTCAAGCTGTCTGTAATTAGCATATGAGCTCCATAAATTCAGACTTCTGCTAATTAGATTAACTCAGAAGCTTCCCTGGACCTGACGGCTTGAGATTTAAGTAAACAGCAGTAATTACTGGCTTTTGTCTGAAAGATCAGATAACAAACAGGCTCTCACTGACCAAAGTTCTGTGCTGTGTGATGGCATCACTCACTGCTATCAGATAGAACATCAGGGGAGGAGAAGTACACAGGTGGGTCACTTGGGGACCGAGAGAGCCAGGAAGGTGGTAAGATCATTTGTAGCTCCTTATCAAAACAAAAAAAGGAACAACGCAATATATTTGGAAAAAGTCTTCATTTAGTGTTCCCTACATGTTGAAAGCTGATCTTGTAGTGAGACAACCCCTTAAAGAACTGATCTAAGAAGAAGCGGTTTGGGTTCTTGGAGAACTGGGCTGTCCTTATTTGCACTGTTTACAAGTGGTGGCCACAACGGTTATAAGTATTCTAGATGAGGCCACAAAATTTTTTAGCAAAGCAAAAAGATGAGATCTCTTTTTTTGACTGCTGGGGAGGTGTAGCCCTAACATCCAATCAGTTTCCATCTCTCATTGTATAGAGATCCTTTGGAAAAACTAAAGCAGTAGGTTGAATAGTCAGACACCTACTCCATTACACTGGTTTTAATACATCACTCCCTATGCCTTTTTAAGATTCTAGACGGCATCTTGCCGATACAATCACGTTCCGTTCCATCTCCCCTACGGATTCTCTTAGTTTTTTCTCCCTTTGGAACGTACGGCGCGTGCACATAATTATTACCCGGATATATAAAATGACATCTATAGTGAATCTGCCCAGAAAACGTCCAGGTCTGCCGGTCACTTCTAAACATCTTTCACAGACTCGATCACATGGGATAGCTTGGTTTTATTTGCAAACAACAAGACAGTGCTCTTAATCCCCGCATTATATATAATTTATTAATAGATCACTTACTTAAGAAGGGCTTTGTTCTTTTAGAAACTAATGGAGACTACTTCTCTCCTACATTAAGGTGTAACCCCTTAACAACCAAGCCCATTTTTTTTTACATTCGTTTTTCCCTCTCCAACTTTCCAGAGCCATAACTTTTTTATTTTTTCATCCACATAGACATATGAGGCCTTTTAGTTTGCGAGACAAGATGTACTTTCTAATGCGGTCATTCACCGTACCATAAATATACTGGGAAACCGCAAAAATTCTAAGTGGCGGAAAAATGTGAAAAAACACACTCGCGCCATGTTTGCAGGGGTTCTGTCTCTACGGCGTTCAATCTTCAGTATAAATGATGTGTTATCTGGATTCTACAGGTTGATATGAAACCGGCAATACCAAACATGTATGGTTTTCGTTATGTTTTGGTACCGTAAAAAAAAATTTAAAAACATTTTATATTTTTCTAATTTTTGCCACGGCGCCATTTTCTGTGACCAATAACTTTTTTTTTTTATACTTCTACCTATGGACTTGAGTGAGGGGGCATTTTTTTTGCGGGCCGAGGTGTACTTTGTACTGGTACCAATTTGGAATACATGCAACTTTTTTGATCACTTTTATTCCAATTTTTAGGGGATGTGAAATGACCAAAAAAAACCAAACCCCAATTTCGGCATTTGGAATTTTTTGGTCTACAGTATATGGGATAAATGATGTTATGTCTTTATAGATCGGACTTTTTCGGACACGGCGATACCAAGCATGTGTATTTTTATAATTTTATTTCTTTTATTTGTAAAATGGGACAATTTTTTGGGCCATATTCACAGCTCAGTGGCTGGACTAGACTGAACTCAGTAGCAGGCGACTCTGGCCTATATGCTACCTGTGCAAAATTAACAGGTGTAGCTAATTGCTGAGCAGCAGCTCACACACCCCACTGCTAGGGTAACAATTAGATGATAAAAAACTGCACATTAGCTTAATACCTGTTCACACCATCATGCAGAAAAGCCACAGTATAATAGGCATGTGAGTGGTTGTTTTATTGGTATTTTTGCATTTGTGCAATCTCCCCATGTATTATACTGTGGCTTTTTTGCATACTGGTGTGAAAAGGTAATAATTTAGTGGGATCAGTCTAGTCCAGCCATTGAGCTGTGAATGTAGCCCAAAAAATTGTCCTGTTTTTTGAGTAAGTAATGTCCCATTCTTGTATGCTTTCTTTTCTGTTATTTGTAAAATGGCAAAGGAACTGGCAAATTGGCAAAAGACCCAAAATGCACAGCTAAAAACATCCAAGAATGGCTAAGAGCAGGACTGGGATAAGGTATTCTGGTGACATAGGCTAATAAGGCAAATTGTGCCCCCCCCCCCAACGGAATATACAGCCCACTGCATGCCTCCCTGTGCCCCCTTCTTGCCTAGGATGAAGTGGTGCCCTAGGCTGACGCTTTCCTCCCTTCCGTCATTGCCCTGGCTTAGCTCAAAGCCTTGGACTATTCTGAAGTGGCTTCTATGAGCCCTGATATAAATCCTCTTGAACATTTGTAGGAGCTGAAGCCTGCAGAAGACACCTTCACACCTGAGCCAGCTGGAGCAGTTTGCTCACGAGGAGTGGACCAAAATACCCCTGGAAGGGTGCAGAAGTCTCATTGAAAGTCACAAAAATGGTTTGTTTGCAGGGATTGCCTCAAAAGGTTGCAGAACAAAATATTAAGTTAGGGAACCATCATTTTTGTCCAGGCCAGATTAATTCATTTTTAAATTGTTTATCCCAAAAAATTGAAAAACAACGTCTAATTTTCATTCAATTTGTTATTACTTTTGTCAGTTTCAAATTATTTCCGAGACCATTGGGAGTTTTTCCTGTCTTGAACTGTAGTGTAACAACAACTTTGGATGTATATGTGAGTCTTTGCATATAGACACACAAAGACATTGTAGTCATTGTCCCAGGATAAGAGCTCTGCCCTTAAAGGGATGTATTTTCATTTACAGTCACCATCCTGAGACTGGTTATCTACTGTTATTTTATTTGACGTGTGTGTGTGTGAGGCTTATAAATCTCTTTAGACTCGTCGGGTATGTGCATTTTGGGGTGCAATTTGTGCTGAAATACGATTCAAACAATGTTCAGAGCATTTTTCATTACTTCCCATGTAAAATATGTGGCATCAGTCACACGAAATGTATTTTGTGACGCTTTTGCTCACTACAAGGATTGCTGCTTTTTATGTTAAAGATCTTGCAAAACCAAGTCACTTTGCAATATATGTCCATTAACAGTGTCCTACCTATTCCTAGATATCCCCTCTTGTATGGGCTGCATCAGCTCCTCAGGTCACTATAGCTACAGACCTGTTTGATATCTCCTGATAGGCTGCCAGCACTGGTTGCTATAGCTACAGCCCTGGCTTCTACTGCAGCCTAGTGGAAGCCTGTAAACACGCCCCTGAATTAAAAGTGAAACCAAGAAAACGGGACTGAGGTAAGAGGAATCAACGTAGTGAGACAACCCCATTAAATTTAAAGTGCTGAGTCAATTCTTAAAGTGTTCACGTGAGTAAAAGCCCCATAAAAACAATGGTGGAGCGTATTTTCGGTGCCTAAGCGCGGCAAAATATGTTCCACACTTGTTCTAAATACACTTGAAAATACAATTTAAAAAACACCTCTAATCAGGCCTTTTAGAAGCTTATTTTGAAGCGTAAATTTACACTTCAAAATATGCCGTGAGAACCTACCAATAAACTTTTTCTGTGTCTTGGGTGGAGACAGTCTTTAGGTTTCTAACAACATCTTCATGAGTCACTAACCTCGAAAGAAAAATGTTTGCTAAAACTTATTCACAGGGAATACCAAAAGGTAATATCTGCCAAGAACTAGAAAAGCCCTAACAAGAAAGACCAACTAAAACAAATTGCTTTATGTGGGGGAAACAGGGCAGAGACTCAGCCAGCGCATGAACTCACACAGATTCACTATTAATAACAGCAGAACAGATCTCCCAGTGGCACAACACTTCTCCAGAGAGGACCATTCTATTGAAGATCTGAAGATTATGGTTTTAATGAGACACTTTAAGACGCAGAGGGAGAGAAAGGAATGGGAATTTAAATTAATGCAAAAATTTCAGACTGCAAAATGGGCTAAATATTCATGCCAGCTTTATGTCAAACTATGTGTGAACTGTGATGGCCACAAATTACACCTGATGGCTACAAGATAAGACGCAGAATTACTGACCCCTCCGTCACGCCTCACAAGTTTCCAGATAGTTGATTGCTTGACCTGTTGTAAATGACTTCTCTGCTTATATTGCATTTTGTTATTTTTAAGAATTCTAAGATCCTTTGAAGATCCATGTCTTTTGTGTATAGAAAGTCTGTGTATTTTCAGTTTGTTGTATAACACCATGTCTGAAGAAGGGAGCTAGTACTCTCGAAAGCTCACCATTAAATATACTCAGCCTGAAAAAGGTATCGCCTGATTTCTTCACTCTTCTACAACTAAAACAAAAGCAGAATAAAAAAAAAACCCCCAAAAAAACCTCTGAAAACGGTTTACAGAAGTTCAGCCAAAAACTGACAATTTTTATCTAATGGTATAAAGGAACGTTTAGGAGACACAGATGTTAGGTAAACGTTTGTAATACTGGAAGGTGAGATGATCAGTGCGATATTTCCTTAAACAGGAAGCTATATCATAACACCAATATTATTATTAGGCCATGTTCACACAGCTTATTTCGCCGCGGATTGGCACCGTACTGCGCGCCAGATTTGCGCTGCAGTCGGCGCCAATCCGTCGCAGTCATTATGGTAATCCACCGTTCTCATAGCGAACAGTGGATTCCGTCCCTCCTCCCCGCTTGGCGAATCCGCCGCGGGGGGAGAAAGTGACATGTGAAGTATCCAGGCGCAATACGCGCCGGGGATAATGCAAGTCTATGGGGCTGGCGAGCGGCTCCACCGCCGCGCTCCGGCCCCGCCCCTTATTCAAGCCGGAATTGCGAGCGCAATCCGGCTCGCAATTACGGCTTGAATAAGCCGTCTGAACATGACCTTATTCATTTTAGAGCGCGTTTGGTTCCAGTGCGCTGTACATTCGAGATTCATACATAACATAGGTCAAACAAGTACAAAGGTGACAAATTAATAACTAACAACTGGTACAGAAGAAGAGAGGTCCCTGCCTGTGAGGGCTTACAATCTACAAGGAAGGTGGGAAGAGATAGAAGGTGAGGGGCAGACATGTTTGTGGAGGGTGTAGTGACAGCAAGGTTATTGTTGGTTATAGGTAATCCTGAAGAGATGGGTTTTCAGGATGCTTTTGAAGCTGGTGAGAGAGGGGGAGAGTCTGATGTGTTGGGGCAGTGAGTTCCAGAGTGTGGGAGAAGCACGAGAGAAGTCTTGGAGATGGTTGTGTGAGGAGTTGACAAGGGGAGAGCAGAGGAGAAGGTCCTGTGAGGAGCGGAGATTGCGTGAGGGGAGATATCTGGAGATTAAGGCAGAGATGTGTGGAGGGGAGAGGTCATGGAGAGCCTTGTAGGTCATATCTTGGATCGCATCTGAAAGACGGAGCCAACCGGCGCGATGCAGACACGCATCAGCGCTCTCTCATGTGAACGCCGCTGCGTGTTCCTCATTGCCAACACTGCTAATTGTTAGATGCATCTCTGGGTCCGTTCTGAGGGACCCAGAAACGCTTCTGAAAAGCGGATGTTCATACGGAGGCAAGATGCCATGTGAACATACCCTAAGTGTTCCTTTCTTACACAACAAAGAATAATGCAGCCTTATGAATTATGGGAGCTGCAGCAGAAGGATAAAATAGAAGTTAAAAGTTTGTAAAACAAGTAGGTCAAATTATTGTTTCCCTCAAGTAGTAAAGCGTTCTCGCTGTAATTACTGCTGTAACAACACACCAAGCTTAGACTGTATTAGCTTGAAGTAGATTAGGGTTTTCTAATCAAGTCTTCTCACACGTTTCCGGAGAATGTTCCATTCAGATGTTTCTACACTGTGGTGAATTATCTCGACACCCGACCTTGAGATGACCAGTATTAGACACTGCGCTCTCGCTGCTAAGCAACGGGTACCCTTGAAAACCTTCCAATTTGATAAAGTTGATGCTGTCCTACAGGGAAGCAAACCGAAATGCACTTGCTTATAGAAAGAGGTTGCCGGACTCCGCGTTTGGATTTGTAATTGGTTTAGAGTTAAAAGTAAATGACCATTCACGGCAGATTTGGCCAAACACTATAATGGAGTTCGTTAGACTATGGAAAATGGCGATTTAAAAAACTGTCCAAGAGGGGAACTAACTAGACACAATCTAATTTTCCTTTTTTTTTTCTTAAATGAGGTCCCAGTCAGTGATCTTTGGGGGCGCTGTTGGTTTACACCAGTGGGGACTCCATTCAACGGATGCACCTACATTCAGCGATGCCCTGTTGTAGCATGACCACTCATATGAATTCACTCTCCAATGTAATCTATGGGTATGTTCACATGGCGTAATGCGACACACACAGGCACACGCTGCAAAACGCCTGCTGTTGACTGTATGCAATGGCCAGCGCGTACTTTTAACAGCGCAATGGCCCTGCCTCCTATTCAGTTTAGTATTCTCCAGGTCACTTCTTTTAACGGGTGCACAGCACCAGGAAATATGCTTGTTTTACATAGCACTCAATGAGTGCTATGATTTAACCATATATTTGCACAATTACAATTACACACCCAAGTGCCCCACCAACACGCCGTGTGAGCCTACCCTATGAGAGATCTAGAAATAACGGTTTTGGGATCGGCTGCTACTACAGAGGATCTGCCACTGTGAAATTGCTGTTCAATCTGAAGGCATCATGTTATAGAGCAGAAGGAGCTGAGGAGAATGATACAGTTAGCTCCATATATATTTGGACGGACACAAATTTTGTTTTTTTTTGTACCCGTTTACTGAAAATATACAAGTTATAGTTATATAATGGACAAAGTCCAGACTTTCAGCTTTCTTTTGAGAGTATCCACATTAGACTATGTTCACACGGCATAATTGCGGAACGTAATTACGCCCCACAATTACGCTGGGACTACAGGAGCTTGCGCCAACTCCTGCGATGCGGGGGGGGGGGAGCTCGCCGGCCCCATAGACATTCATTACTAGCAGCGTGTATTCGCCACTAGTTATTGACATGTCACTTATCTCCCCCCGCGGCGTATTGTGCGAGCGGGGAGAGGAGATGTAATCCATAGATTTCTATGACAACTGTGGATTACTGTAATGACTGGGACGTATCTCGCCCCGTATTGAGCGCAGTACGGCAAGAAATACGGGGCGAAATACGTCCCAATTTTACCCGTGTGAACATAGCCTTAATATTGGATCAAGGGTTTAGGAGTTTCAGCTCTTTAACATGTGCCACCCTGTTTAAAGGGACCATAAGTAATTGGACAATTGACTCAAAAGCTGTACCATGGGCAGGCGGGGCCAATTCCTTAGTTATGCCATTCTCTATCAAGCAGATAAAAGGCCTGGAGTTGATTTGAGGTGCGGTGATTGCATTTGGAAGATTTTTCTGTGAAGAAAACATGCGGTCAAAAGAGCTCACCGTGCTGGTGAAACAAGCCTTTCCTTTAAACCCTGCAAAAAACAAAAAAAACCCATCCAAAAAATTGTACAATTTTTAAGAGTAAACAAAATCTATTTTTGGTCCCTCCTGAAAAAGGGAAACCCAAGCAAGCTTTGGTAACAATAAGCCCTGGAGCCCACGGAAAAAAACAGGGGTGGAAGCCCGCAGACAAAAATTTTCCCATGCTGAAGAGAAAGCCCTTCACAACAGCCAGCAAAGTGAACAGGATGTAGGTGTATAAATTTTCCCCAAATCTCCCAAAAAGGGGGAAGGCTCATGAAAGTAAATCCGGGGGTTCACTGCAGGTGAAAGGGCCCTCATAAGGGGCTTCAAGAATAAAAAGGAGCCCTTTGGGCCTTTTCAAAAAAAAAAACAAACATTAGAAGTAGTCACCCAGTTTGGAAACTTTTTTTTGGAAGATAAAACCAAATCAACCTCTACCAAATGATGGAAAAAAAAAAAAAGAAAGTGAAGGCGTGAACAGCTCATACCCAAATGCATCCCTCGCATCTGAAAAAAACAGGGTGGAGACGTGGGGATGACGGGGCATGCTTTGGCTGCCAGTGGCGCTGGGCCCACTAGGTTTATTGATGATGGACACAGAACGGGCCGGGTTGGGAATTCTGAGGTATTCAGAGAAAAACCCTGATGCTCAAATCCAGCCAAATCGGGCCAAAATTTGATTGGTCGGGGGTTTCATAATAAAATAGCCAAGCCCCAAAAACAAAAGCCAAAGCAACCCGGGTTTTTTTAATTAAAGCAAAAAAAGTGGAATATTCTTTAAGGGCCAATCTGTCATTGATCTAAAACCCAATTGACACATTTAAACTTTTTAAAAAGGCTAATCTTAACAAAAGGCCAAAAACCCCGCAACTAAAAAACCATGCATAAAGGCCCCGGCAGGGGCTTTAAAAAGGGGGAAAACCCCGTGTTTGATGTAATGATTTCAATTTCTTCGGCGTCATTGCAAAAAAAGGGTTTTTTCAAAAAGTATTAGAAATTAACATTTTTTTTAAAATTGTTCAAAATTTTTTTTGGGCCCCCCTGAAATGAAAAGAAGTATTTTTTAAAAAAAAATCTTTTAATTTTTATCAATAAATTTTTTTTAAACCCCCACAAAATTAAAAAGCTGAAATTTTCCGAACTTAAACAAATTGTTCTGTTAAAAATTGAATTGGGGTAATGGGGCAGAAAAAAAATTTAAAAAAAAATGTTGTTCTTCCAAAAAATTATGAACAAAACCCGTTTATAGCACCCCCTAAAAAAAGACTTAGGATAAGTTAACAAAAAGATTTGAAATCTCTTTTCTTTTTGGGGTTTTTGGGGTTTCCATTTGGGCAGCCAAACTAAAATGTTTGTCATCAGCCCCTAAATTAGAAATTTTTTACAGAGATAAGTCTGCATTAGAGGGGACTCATCCAAGGGAAATCCCAACCGGAATGAGCAAGGAATAAAATAAAATAAAAAATACTGAATCTTTTTACTCCATACTATATATCCATTTTCTGCTCTATAGCTTGATGCTGGCAGTTCAGACTGCTTGCTCAACACAGGGCTGCCGTTAGTAATTTCAGGCTCCCCCAAAAACCAAAGGGTCAGGACTACTCCCCCTTACCCTTAGGGAATTTTGCAAAAATATCATTGGGGCCCCATTTTTTTTTTTATTAGGGCCCCTTACAGAAGTACTGCCAAAAAACTGCCCCGGGGGTGCCCCTTTTCTTCATGCCTGGGTTTCCCTTTTTAAAGGGTAAAATGTGTGACCCCTCCCCAGTTTCCCTTGGACTTTTGTTTCAACACTGTTTGCGGGGGTTTCCAAACAGTTATTCCCCTAAAGAAAAATTAAGGGAGATGCCCCTGTCTTATAAAAAAATCAATTTTAAAACCCGGATTTAACCCCCAAAAAAATTTAATAAGGGGGAAAAATTTTTTTTCCCTTAAAAAAGGTTTTCCCCCTGGGCGGTAAACATTTTACTTTCCCGCAAAACCCTGCCCCCCCCAAAAGCGGGAACCCGAATCCAGGGGCCATTCAGAACAATTCAAAATTTTTAAACACTTTACGTATTTCCCTGAGGGGACAACTAGGGGCTGTATAAAAAAGAAAATGAGCCCCCATTGGGCCACCACAAGGCGAAGGGACCCACCAAGGCCAAAACCCTGAAAGGGGGCTTTCCCAAAAAGGGCACACCAAACCGCCAGAGAAAGCCCCAAACAAACCTACCCGCTCAAAGTAAAATTTTTCTCTACTTCCCCCGGGACTCTTTTCTTTTTCATGATGTAATTTGAAATAGGGCTAAACAGGAAACCATAAACTGAAAAATCTGGGCAAGCCCCGGGACTTTTTTGCCAAAAAAAAAAACACAAAAAAATGTGGGGGTTTCATTAGAAACAGAAGCCGAAGACTGAGCCAGTCATCAAATATCTCTAATTAAAAAACAAAGTCATAGTAGAATATTTTTTTATTAACATTTTAATCTCCTAAAAGGGGTGTTTGAATGATAGATTTTGATGGCAGATGGATAGGACATGCTATCAACATCTGACAGCTGTGTGTCCCTATCTCGGTAATGGGCCCCCAAAAAATGTTGTCCCCAGAATTAAAAAGGCAGCCCCTTCTGAAATTTTTCTAATCGGGGTCAATGGGATTTCGGTAAAGCCAAAACACCGGGTCCCCCGCACTCATCACTACCTTTGAAACAGAATGGGAGCAGCGGGGAAAGGGCAACCGGTTATCAATTTAAAAAAACATTTTCGGAGAAAGATGCAGAACCCGCACCTATCCAATTTGGGCAGCCCCAAAGGGCTATGTTGGAAAACCCCTTTATATTTTTCCAAACCCCAAAAAGTATTTATAATTTTCCGAAACCCTTTAATTTTTCCCCCAAAAATGATAATACAGCACCTATCCAATGCCACTGACAAAGGGATTAAAGTCAATTATCAGTAGAGGTGGGCAATATTTAAAGGCTTGTTAAATAGAATACTATGAGCATATCTAGACAACAAACAGGGGGTTGCTGTGGATAACCCACACGTGCCTAAGCGGAACAACCCCTTTTGGGGCTCAAGCACACAATTCACGGTATACAGACCTAGCACAGCCTTCCCAAAGTTCTGTATCATGCACTGTAGGGGCTACATTTTTCATGTATTGGAAGTTTGCTAATACAGTGGACTTCCGATAGACTAGTTCTGACAGCAGCTGTGACTTCCTGCTGAAGGGGGCAGTGGGAGGACAGGAGAGCGCTCCCCCTCATGAAGGCAGCAGATTCATAGCGGTGCTTTGTTAGCCTCTCTCAGGCAAGCGGCATAATACTATTTTGTGCCATTGGACTTGTAGTTGAGTGAACCTGTTCCTGTTAGATTCTACTGAGACTTATAGCAACATTTTCAGGCGACAGATCTGCTTTAAAACAATGGAAACATTTATTTTTTGTGGTTGTTCTAGAAAAACATCTGAAGATGTGCAAAAAAAGTGACAGATTGGGGCAGATTTATCAAGGCAGTTGCACCAGAATTCTGGCTCTATTTGCGTGAAAAACCAGCTTTTCGCCACATTTTCTATGCGTTTTGGACAGTTTCAGATGCTTCTGTGCCTCGGCCGAGAAAGGGGTGTGGCTTCATGAAAAGGGTGTGGTTTTGCAAAAAGGGGGCGTTGCTTAAATACGAGAATTTTGTCACAGTAAGGCCATGTTCACACGGCTTAACTGCGGGACGTAATTACGCCGGGGTGGGGGATGGGAGCGGGGGGCCGGCCCCTTCCCGGCCCATAGACATTCATTACCAGCGGCGGTATACGCCGCTGTAATTACATGTCATTATCTCCCCCGGGGATTCGCCGAGCGGGGAGAGGAGACTAATCCATAGTTCTCTATGAGAACTGTGGATTACCGTAATGACTGGGAGGGATTCCAGCCGTTACTGCAGCGCACTCGGGTGATATTACGGACTGAAATAGGCCAATTTTTAAGCCGTGGAAAGGGCCCTTAGGGTGCTTTCAAAACGGGGCGTTTTGTTTTCAATGCATTTTTTGTGCAGGAAGGTACAGCAATTAATGCTGTACATTCTGCACCCAATCACGGCAAAATAAATTCGCGGTAACTCCCGGTTTTTTGTCACAATGTACAGCATTAATTGCTGTACCTTCCTCAAAAAAAAATGCATTGAAAAACGCACCGTGTGAAAGCACCTTTCTGGCGTTTAAAGAAGCCAACTTAATTGTGATACAAACTTAGACTAGACCGTTCTAACCTGCACCAGATTTATCAACACTATGATAAATGTGGCGCATTGCAAGACTGTCTAGTCTAAAAGTCTGTCACTGTCTAATAGTAAGACACTATTGATAGATCTGTCCCACTGTGTCCTAGACACATTTATTATACTTCTTGTAAATGGACCTGAGAACGGTGTGGTTTAGTTGGGAAAGGATGTGGCCTCAAATGAAAGGCAGTGGTGTCTGTGCGAGACTATGCCAAAATTCTGGCATAAAACTTTTGTGCAAAGTACACCAACAAGTCTAAGGATGTGCCAAATGGAGCGACAGCATGGGCCACTGGTGCATTTTTAGACAGCTTATCTAAGTTTACACTGCCTAATTTTGAGATGGCAATAGTAAATGTGCCTCAATGTGCTCTAAAAGAGGGATAGGCTATGTTCACACGGCTCATTTCCGCAAATACGTCCCGAAATACGTTTCAAATACGTGTCACAAAGGTTGTGGCACGTTATTCCCCGTCATAAATACATTCCCCATTCTTTACGTTGCAAAACACGCCTCAATAAGTGACAGGGGACTTAATTTTACGATCCTATTTATGGACGTATTTATGCCTGCAAATAAGTCGCGAAAATACGCCTCGTGTGAATAAAGGGGTATTTTACTTTGGGAATCAATGCTAATCTAATTGTTCATTATTTGAAACGTATTTCGGGACGTATTTGCGAACGTAAATATGTCCCGAAATAAGCCGTGTGAACATAGCCTTACAAGAATTTACTAAATCAGCAACAATGTCATTGGTAACATATTAGACAGGAAAATGTACATATAATGTATATTCTAAAATTTAAAAAGGCTTCATACATATGAAAACAGCACAAAAAAAGGTTTACACTGCAACACAAGTTATGCAGATTATACAATTGCTTTCTTTCAATTACAGTCCCTAAATTACTAACATTCGACGTACGTACAACTTTGGGCTGTTGATGGGCGGGACGTCAGCGCATGCGTCCCATCCCATCTATTTAAGCCCCAGGCACCTTGGCTCTCTCATGCTCCTCTAACATACTATACACTGCAGCCACTTGCCCATGAGCCACCAGACTCCCTTCCTTGAGATACGACCAGAAGGCGGCCAACCTTGCCCAAAATGTGGCATATGTAGATCTGTACTTACAACAATGCTATTTGCAGTATCTCACTTGATTGTTGCACCATGGAGAGGTACTATACAGGCTGATCTATACATGATATACATTTTACGAATTAAACATTAGCTTTGCTGTGGATTTACTGCAGCCTTATACAGGAATGAAAATCATCCGTCTGAACCCCCACAGACTCACATAACCGAGATGTGCGGGGCTAATATTATTTCCTGCAGGGACAGAAAGTGAGAGGAAATGTTCTGAACAGGGACACAGCAAAACAAACCTTCCAAGGGTGTTAACCCGTCCCTATATTATCCAAAGTTTAAAAAAAAAAAAAAAAAAAAATTGGCTGAAGTTACACTTAAAGGGGTGGTCTCACTACATCAGTTCATCTTACCTCAGTCCTGTTTTCTCAGTTTCATTTTTGAATTCAGGGATGTGTTTACTGGCCTCTACTGGCTTACTCAAGCTTTCTGAGGAAAACAGGGCTGTAGCTATGTGACCAGGCTGGCAGCCTATCAGGAGAGATAAACAGGTCTGTAGTTTAAGGGGGACCTTGGGGGAAACGGGCTTGAATGGCAACCTCACCATTTCAAGAGGGATATCTAGGAATAGGTAGGACACTGTTAATGGACATATATTGCAAAGTGTTTTGTTTTTGCAAGATCTTTAATCTAAAAAGCAATCCTTGTAGTGAGACAACCCCTTTAATAAAAACCTTCTTGTTCCAATTTACATACAAATCTACAGAACCTATATTGTTCATAACCCAAAGACTGCCTGTAAGTCTAATTAAAAGATTTCACTAATTCAATCCGATTTAAGAATGATAACTCATAATTTACACACAAACAGGTTAGATTTTAAGAATTAAAGTTATAATTTCACTGCAGCTGCCGGCATGTCCAGTCAGACATGTTTAGCAAATAGCATACCTCCCAACTGTCCCTATTTTTAACCCTTGTCCCTCTGTCCCTCTCAGCGCTATAAAAGTCCCTCTTTTTCATTTGGGAAATAGATTTACACCAATAAACCGACTTTCTTGCTTGAGAAAGTATCTGATTGTTTCCTCGCTGTAGATTACATAACAACTTTCTTAATATTTCATCATTGGCTACAATGCAATCCTGAAAATGTCTCCCTTTTTGGCAATCTAAAAGTTGGCATGTACGTATTTGGGCGTGGTTAGGGGCGTGCCTTTGTGTGATGTCACATGTTTGGGTGTGGTTGGAGGCATGGCCTAATCTGTCCCTCTTTGCCAAATCTAAAAGTTGGGAGGTATGAAAAAGAAGTACAGTTCAAGACTGAAAGTCAGAAGACAGAGTTTGGCCTGTAACCAATATTCACATACAAAATCACCCAGTGTATCTCGTAACCTGAAAAAGGGGTCCTACAAGTATCCAAACTTTTACATTCCAGATTATCTTTTAAAACAAATCAAAATAAATCTTGGTCTTCATTTATAGCCATTAAATAGAAACATGAAAGAAAATGACAACATATTTATAATTTATTGTGATTAAAGATACAGGTTTCCAGGTTCAGATTGCTTATTCTCTGGTTGGTTGGATACACTGTCAACCATATTCAGCATCCGTGTCACATCCCTATTCACGCAGTTCCTATTGCAGGCCAATGTTAATCTTTAGGGCTTTAAGGGTAAGTTCATGCATAGATGTGCAGACTACAAACACAGCAAAGTAGGTGAAATTTTTAAGATAAATCATCCCCACGCTGTGAAAAATGTATGCCTGGAAATTGACTGTGTGTGCCAAGATTTTTAAGTCCAATAGCATGCCAAACTGCAGCTCGACACTGCTCTGCATAAAATATGTAAGAACGTGCTGCATTTATTCAGATGTTCCCCACTTGCTTGAAAGGGAAAGAGAAAATCTGCAATCAAATTCAATTTTTGCTATTTTTGCTATTTTACAGATACAAGCTTAAAAATGGGGGGAAACCTGCTATAATCAGGGCTGTGGAGGCGGTAAGCCAAAGCTCTGACTCCTCAATCTCCCTAACTCAAACTCCCACTCCAACGCCCTCATACATGGCGCATGTTTGGCTGGGTCTACACAGCTAAAGTTAAATTACTGTCAGAAACCCGATGGTATTTTAACTTCTCTGCGCAAAAACATGTGGTCGAATTTTGGATTCCCAACGGCCCCGTACATTGAGGCTATGGGAATCCGGCGGAAGATAGAACGTGTTCCATCTTCCACTGGACAGATGGTGGCTTCAGTAGAAAGTCTGTCCTGTTTAGACTATGGCATGGATTTTCTATTGAGGTCTACATAGCACTGGGTACAGTCGGATTTTGGCGAATTCTAAATACTTAAAGGGAGTATTGCCACAATCTCATTTCATACCTCCTGCATCCTTGCCTACAGCTCTGTGTGCTCAGAATGGGGTTGTGTGTGATTTGTTTGAATTGCAGATTCATGTGACCCAGCATGATGACACACCCAGCCTTTCCCCTCTCTATCCAAAAAGAAAGGTCTATTTATGTAAAGCATTGCGAGTAGCTGAAGGTAAAGTTTTTTTTGTTATGCCTACATGCACAAGGGTTCTAGGTTATCAAAATCCCCTGCAGGAACCAAACCCTGTGTGTTTTTTTCTCGTTTTCAATGCACAACCCTGATTGAGGTTTCTTTATTATTTATTTTGCATTGTTTGACTAATTTAATCAGGAGCAACAGAGACGGGAGTCAGAATGACAGCACCTGCGGTTTTGAACACGCATGTAGCTGCTGATAAAGGTGATGTCTGACATGTCGTCCATGACTGAGGAAGCCTCTCTAGCCCTGGTCGTAATCCCCTTGGGAGATGAGCTGTAAACAAAGGGATCACTAAAGGAAAGCAGCTAAAGACAAAAACTGTGCAGTATTTTTTAATAATCAGAATGGTGGAAAAAGATGTATGTTCCATTTGCAAGCTTCCCACGTCAATTTTACTTTGTGGCAAACCCCTTTAAGCCTCTGGAAATCCAACGAGAACCCAGTGCTGTGTGGACATAGCCTTTAAGTGATAACTTTACTATAGTAAAATGGTATCAGGCTTTTTATCACTTTATGAGACACAATAAACAAGCTATTTAGTGTAGACAGACCTGGACAAGCTAAAGTGGTAAACAATGTTTTGAACTTTTGAATTTCAGGCTCCATCTCTTACCATCCACTACACTATACTTTGTCTATAAAATGATGATAGGTAACATGATTGAACGTGAGACTATCGTATACATATAAGTAGTGACATTGCAAGTATTTTAGATCTGCATATTCTGCAGATTTTTGTTTAACTACCATAGTTAACTGTTTTGCTTCTAAAAATCAAAATATATTTTTTTTATTTTATTTTGTAGTATTTTGTTAATCCACCTTTGGCATTCATCACAGCCTGAATTCTTCTGGGCTCTAGATAAGATTCAAGCAGGTCTTGACCAAAGTCTGATCCCAACTCTCTTCTATGTTTCCAATGTTGGTGCAGACTGGACTTGGGTACAAATACAGCTTTTTCTGCAACTCTACCCACAAGTGTCCGACTGGGGTTAGGCGCCATGAGACTATGGGGCAAATCCAGCAACTCTACTTCATTATCATTAAATCATTTCATCAACAAACTCAACATCTGCTTTGAGTCGTTGTCCTGCTGGACACTAGGTCGTCCTTTTCATACCCATAGTACTTGGGTGAATGAAGTAACAACACTGTAGTACACTCACATAGAGCTCACACGTTGTAGATCAACATTGATCCTGGTCATTGTATCCAACATTTTGCTGTGAAAATATTCCCATAATCCTCCGGGCAATCCTACCCCGACAGACAGTTTCTTTCTTCAATTTTCTCAATCCATTCCGCCCCCTTTTCCTTAATTCTTCCGAAACCCATTGCCCCCATCAGAGCCCGGTCCAATTGACTTTCAATCTCATCGCTGCCAATCATCCCGTTTTCCATCTTCCACTTCTCATACTTTTTTGTAAAACATCAAGCTGACACTTAATGAGGACATTGTAGTCGAGTTTCGTCACCTATTTTCACCAGGTCATCAATTCCATGACCTGTGTAATGCCTCCCCGGTGCTTTGATGGACGCTGTGATGTCACTCTTACGAAGCCTACGAGCCCCTCCACTGCTATGTCCATGGTCGTGTTAGAACTGATGTACCTTGAGGAAGCCCAACTTGTTGACTGATATTTTATCCTGGACCGTCACACCAGTCTTGCTTTTGAATGGACGGACTTCATTTCATATTGTCAGGGCCTCACATGATGCAGTTTGGCAATTTTCTTGGCTGAGAGACTGGGAAATCTTCATTTCTGCTCTTCAAGTCGAACCAGGGACCTTTCGCTTGGAAATCCACCTAATAATACACTAAGCTATTAGCGAGATGGAGATAACAGTTGTAATTTGTAGTAATACAAGAAGAAAAAATTGTTTCCACCACCAGGAGCAAAACAGTAACAATGCTAAGATTCTGCAGAACTAAGCATATCTATATAGTTTGCAAGTCACATTTAGTAATGAGATAGCATATGACTGGTCTATAACAGGCATCCTCAAACTGCGGCGCCTCCAGCTGTTAGGAAACTACAACTCCCATCTGCATGTATAAAATCTAGAACAGTGGGCATGATGGTAGTTGTATTTTTCCAACAGCTGAGGTCCGCAGTTTGAGGAATGCCTGGTCTTTAATATGATGGAGAGTCTCGTCATTCAAAACTGTATGGATCGGTAAGATATGGAGCCTGAAAGTCACAAGTTCAAAACATTGTTACTCTTTTGCTTGTCGGTGTAAAATATATTTACTGGATACAACTTTAGAACACAAAAGACTTTAATAAGTTGTAAATATGCAAAACGCTGCAATAATGGAAAAACTGTTTTTCAACAAGAAATAGTCCTGAAATAACATTTGTGGAGTCTAATGAATTTGTTCTGAGGAATAGTATCATCCTCCATCAGATCCTCATACAGACCTCGAAATTGTTCTCAATAATTTCTATTCTAGAGAATGGCCTCTCTACACTAACTTGGGGGAAAAACAGTGACCACAGGGGCAACATCTCTAACAATTTCAGGGTAAAAAGGAATTGCCTCAGACACAGTCAATTTTGATGAACCATTAAACTTCTTTGAAAGCAAGTGAAGAATTTTGCCGAAATCTGGTCAATCTGTTTGCTATGGGAGCGGAATTCCCTTGAGAAAGGGCTACTGCAAACCATGCCTTGGGGTGGTGTGCAACCGGCCCCAGTGGACTGCTAAGTATTGAAATTTATTCTAGTTATTTGCATAATATATAAAAATCTCATAGACCTAGAGATTGGATTATGATATTTGTTTATTCATTATGTGTATTTTAGTGTCTCCATACATTGCAATTGCAATTATTATTAGCCCTTAATTTTGTGTGGAGTAGGTGTGAGTTACTCTGTATATAAAATTGCAGTGAAAACCTCCTTTTATACACATCCCATGGTAAGCCATAACTTGGCAAACTCTTTAAGACACACCTTTAGGGACAGTTGTTATTGCTGCGTGGATGAATAAGGGTTTTAAATAGAGCGAAATTTCTTAGCTTGGTTACCCTCTAAAGGGCATTTGCTCTATTGAAGACATAAGAGATTTCGTGGGGTAACGTTATCAGTAGTGTTGAGCGATTACGTTGGCTATCGATATCCGTCGATAGTCGATAGTCAGCCATCATCGATAAGGTTTTTCGATAGTGAGCAGGTCGATTATACAGGAAGGTCTGAGCGAGTGCGTAAGCGCCGGCGCGAAAGAGCGTTTGGGCGGGGGCCAGACCCGTTATACTCAGTGGTACTCCCCAGACACCTTCAATCTAAACACCAAACAGGCAGTAGATATCTGGACTTAACATTCCACAGACATTCAAATGAGTACGTCTACATCTTAGGCAACACACTTAGGTTATAAAATTCACAGAAAAAAAATCACAGGACCATTCACTATCCCTGACCATTAACCACACCCATACCTTAACCTTCCTCACCCACAAATTAAAAAGTGCCAGAAGTCAGTATGATGTGAACCATCATACTTGAACTGACATGAAAAACCCTTTCCTGAACCAGCAAGAGCCCCAAACCTGCTGAGCACTATTCTCTGAAGTATATAGCACTCTCACACCATATGTAGTACAGTTAGGTGGGTGTCAGGCTCCTGTGCGACACTATTCTCTGCATATAGAGCAATGTGTACGTTTGGCGGTGTCCAGGCTGTCCAGTGCTGACACTATTCTCTGTAGTATAGAGCTATGTAGTACAGTTATTGGCGTGTCAGGCTCCTGTGCTGACCCTATTTCTCTGTAGTATAGAGCTATGTGTACGGTTTGGCGGTGTCAGGTTCCTGTGCTGAGCACTATTCTCATGACCACAGATTAAAAAGTGCTGGAAAAAGTAGTCTTTCAACCACCATTTTAGTTTCTCTGTACATAGACTATATCTCTCCTTGGCAAAGAAATCGCCCCAAACCTGCAGGTACCCCAGATTAAAAAGTGCCGGAAAAAGGAGTCTTTTAACCACCATCTTAGTTTCACTGGATCATTGACTATACCAGTCCCTGGGCACAGCATGGAACCCATGGCCGGAGTTACAGTGTGTGCGGTGAATAGCCCAGGGCTTGCGTCAGTCATCTATTAACACGCAGGTAAAAAATGCCCTGATGACGCAGCAAAAGAACGAAAACTGTCGTGCTGAGAACAGAGTGTGGAAGCGGAAGTGTTGATAACTCCAGCCTTCTCTCAGTCAACAACAGTCAAGACCTGTATCGCTTGCCCTCCGGTATGAGTGGGGACCAATTGAGCTTCCACTTGGCAGATCTGGTGGTATATTGCGCCTGTTACACCCAGGAGCCCCTTTATCTTGGCATTCTTTTTCTCATTTTACTCAACGTGCTGGAGAAATGGTCTACTGTACGTTGTTCTCTGCCGTTCACCATACTTCCATGTCCCTCTGAATAACCCAACATCTGGCCCCCCCCTCTAGTCGTCCTGTACCTCCCGGGTACAATTCAGAGGAATTTTTTTTTACCAGCTATTTTGTACATGCAAGTTTTTTTAGTAGTTTAAGTCTAGAAAACACATTTTTAAAATAGGATGGAATCCCACCATGTCTTTGTTTCTCTTTTGTTTAATTGTATTAAATGGGTTGTCTCAATAACAGGGATTGATGCTATGTTAAAGATCTGCAAAAACAAGTCATTTTGCAATAAGTGGTCCCATTTAACAGTGTCCTATACCTATTCCGTATTCTGACAGCAACCATCACCCTTGAGCAACTCTTGACATATTGATGAGAACAAATGTCTGGTTAAAACAACATTTTTTTTATAATACACCTGTAGTATAGCTGCATGGTCACAAAATGCCCCCAAAAATCAAAACATGACCCAAGAGCCACTTTGAAATTGTGAAGAACAATGTCTAATCATAAACAAACATTTTTTAGAATAGGACTGTAGTATTGCTGCATCAAAGCAGCATGACCCAAAAATTATAAAAATGACTTCTCAGCCACTGTTAAAAATTGTGAGGGAGAAATGCCACTTAAAAGCCACATTTCTGTCCAAAGGACCATGCTTATTGCAGTATCTCACAGCAAACATGAACCCCAAAATATTATAAATATGATTCGCACCACTGTTTAAAATTGTGAGGGAGAATGCTACTTAAAACCACATTTCTGTTTCCAAAAGGACCCGATTATTGGCTGTGGTCTCACAGCAACCATGACCACAAAAAATTATAAAAAATGACTTCCTCCAGCCACTATTAAAAATTGTGAGGCAACATGACCCTAAAACCATGACATGCTAATAATTCTAAAATGAAGTGAGTAAATGGAAATATGGTTTTTGTCACAAAAACCTTGGTGTCTTTTACAGTCTCCTCACAGCAAAACCATCAAAATGAACTGTTGGTTTGAAATAAAAAGTTCAGGAAGAAATGATCATTTTAAAAAATAAGTTATTTCAAGAGGACCATTTCTGAATGGAGAAGGAATGTGAAGTAGACCAGCAACTAATCGTGACCTCGGCAATTGGGGCCACAACATCATCAAAGATCCATTGCCTGATTTCCCATCTTGATGAAAGTCAAACGATCCACATATCTGTGGAAAGCCGGATGCGTTTTGTCTGTAATGACTCTCACGGCGGTGCTAAGGTCCGCTCAGATATGACGCTGGCTGCTGGGCAGGACAACACCTCTATGGCGTGACGAGCCAGCTCGGGCCATTCGTCCATTTTGTATAACCCAGAAGTCTATGTGGTCCGGAACACATGCAAAAACATCAGGTGTTTGAGACGCAGATAGTCCCCGTGCACCATGATCTTACAGCTGATCTCTGTGTGTTGGATTGTGCCTGCATTGCAATGCGTTGGTGAAGGTGGTAAATAAAGATAGTGCCAGAGTCACGCATTAGGCTTCTTCCACGCTTGCCTGCTTGCTGCCATCTACGCCTACTTTGGCACTCTAACTGCTGTCACGTCGCTGGCGTTGTTCCACACCGTGACATTTTGAAGAACGTGAATGCAGACCGCAACACAGATGCTCCATTGAGATCAATCCAGCAAGGTTCCATTTCCAGCATTGTATCTCTCTATTTGGGTGTGTGGAAGAAAGTGCTGAGTTTAGTTTTGTACCCGTGGGATCCAGGAGGGGTGGCCACCCAGTAACTGTTGTTCATTTTGATGGCCTTAATGCGAGGATAATGTTGGAGGAAATGGAGCGATCCAAGCCCTCATGTGAGAGATGAGCCTTGATTTACCAAGCCTCTGGGTCTAGTGGGCACTAGCATACTGATCTTCCTCCCATCTTCCATGCCTGCGCCACAAATTCGCTGCCAAACCTCTTTCCAAGGCATGGACGTCAGTAACATCGTGTCTAGAATAACCTCTTCCTCCTCCGTCCTCCACTTCCTCCGGCACAGCTTCAAACACAGCCCAGACATGCTCAGATGATGCCACTGAGAGCTGAAGTGCCGCCTTGACTAGCCCTGACCAGAAACCCACTGCCTAATGAAGACCGATAAAATGGTGAAACTGTCGGTGCCTTGGGATTCCCAACGGAGAAAATGTCTCCTGTCCGCATCGTGTCCGTCTCCTCCTCCGTCGCTGCGGGACCTGTTGTTTTCAGAGTGTCCAACCATCGTTCCAAGAACTAAGATCACCACAAATGCTCATGCAGACAAGGGCAATTGTCCGCACTGACCATTTTGGTGGGCCGTTCTTCAAAACTTGCAAGGATGGTGGCAGATCTCTTTCAACACTGCTCCACTCTCGTTGGCTCAACACCCAGAGGTCCGCACCGCTGCTTGTCAGGCCATGTGTCACTTTGTACTGCGTATAGGCATTGGCGCTTGCTGCCACATTCTGACTGGGAGCATGTGGAGGGTGGAGATTCCAGCGTGTTTGCCAAGTCAACAATGAGACGTTGAACGGGGAGCCGAGCTAACGCAGCAAAACAGCCAGGCGGGACGAAGCAGGGTTCGAACGCGGAAGTGGCGAACTCAAGACCGCCGAGCCTTCTTCACAGGCAGTCCAGACCCGGGTAGCTCTTTAGAATTTCTGGACGACGAGGTTCATGACATGTGCCAGGGCAAGGGATGTGCTCCAGCCTACCGAGATCTTAAGGGGCGGCCCAGCAGATTTTTCGCCCGTTATCGCACACCACCCTTGCCAGGCAACAAGGTTCCCTTGTCACCGCAGCCAGCGCTCTGTCTCATTGCGGAGATCCGTCCACAGCTCCTGAACAGTGTGGGGGACGGTCTTTGGGCACGTTATGCACATAGGACCTTGGGGAAAGTACCCTGCACCATCCCTCCAGTTTTTGAAGAGCGTCGCCGAGCCTGAGAGCCACCGTCAACCCCAGAGAGATCCAACCAGCTCAAACCAGTGAGCTGTCACAAGAGATATAGGGAATCAGCTCAAAGTGGTACAGAGAAACACAGTCTTCGACTCTTTCCTTTAGAATGGGCGTTTATTGCCAGAAAGGTACACCAAAAGAAAACAACGTAGCTGGCCTTCAGCGCAAAACAAAACAGCACACTGTCACGTGTAAAACTCACAGTCTTCGTGGTTCTTCTTTTAGCAGGATCCAGTCTCAAGGGGATTTGCAGGCAGCCTGTGCTGTAGACAATCTACTCTTCACACTGTCCAGACTCCTTCTGACAGACACACCACACCCCTGCTACACCTGGACTTAGCCTGGTTTTTATATATACGTCTGAAAACAAAACCAAGGCCTGGACCTGGACATGGGTAGTATGCCAACCCACCCGCTCTTGTGGCTAGTCAGTAAAAAGCCTACCCGATAACTGCATAGAGTTATTCTAACGTATAAGAAACGTGTGTCAGTGGCCTAATCCGCTGCACAGTTACAATATGGCTTTCTTACCACACCGAGGACCAGGCATCTCGGTGAGACATATCGGCTTCCACTACGCCCCTTGTGGTTTAATTACATACCCCCCCCCTCTGCCTAAAAAAACCGGGGTTTTGGGCACCTTCCGCCACCAAACTAAAGACCCTTGACAAAGCATCCGCATTCCCTGTAACTTGCCCGGCCTATGGCCTACAGAAAACAAGAAATCTTGTAATGCCAGAAACCAGCGGTCACCCGCTCATTGTTCCCCTTTTTTCTCCCGCATCCATTTTAGGGGGGTCATGGTCGGACACCAGCTTGAACTTCCTACCTCTACATGTAGTACCGAAGGGAGTCTATGCACACTTTATGGCCAAATCCTCTTTTTTCCACACAATGGCATAATTTCTTTCCGCTAGGGAGAGTTTTTTTCCAACTGAAGGTACATTACCCGGGTGCTCCTCCCCATTCATCACCTGGGACATGACGCACCCAGTCCCACATCCGACGCTTCCGTCAGACCACAAATTCCATGGAGAAGTCCGGGGCTACCTACACGGTTGTCGGCATAAGAGCCTGTTTTTCAGCTCCTGAAAAGCCCCCTCTGCTTCGGGAGAAACCACTTAATCATGAGAATGTTTTCCCCTTCGTCAACTCTTCAAAGGGACGGCTGATCTCGGGGCTAAACCTCGTGATAAACCGCCTATAATACCACTATGCCGAAGAAATGCCCAGGACTTGTTTCTTGGAGAGGGTCGGGGCCATTACTGAATAGCCTCACCTATTCATCTGAGTTTAAATCTCCCCCTTCCGACAATGTTAGCCCAGTAATTTCGTCTCCTCCCATACCCAGGGCACATTTACTTGGGTTAATTTTAAACCCAGCGATTTCTCAAGGCATCCAAAACAATGCCTGGACTTTCCTTAGAGTGAACTCATCCCAGGTCAAGCTAAAAAGACTATGTCATCTAAGTAGGCAGCGCAATTTTCTATGGGATGTAGAACTTTGTCCATAGCCCTCTGGAAAGTGGCCGGGCCGGCGCCTGTAACCCAAATGGCATCCGGACATAATTGAAAGGACCCGTCGGGTGTGGAGAAAGCGTCTTCTCCCTAGCCTCTTTCGCCAATGGTATCTGCAGTACCCTTTCGTGAGGTCTAAGGTGGTGATGAATCTAGCTGGTCCCAACCGCTCATCAACTCATCTAGCCTGGGCATGGGTATAGGCATCCACCTTAGATACCCGTCATTTAAGGCGAACGATAGTCCATTGCAGAATCTCCACTCACCATTGGGCTTGGCACTAGTACCATGGAGCTAGACCACACCACTTTTGACCTCTCAATTATTCCGCAGTTCTAACATCCATTGACCTCCCTTGCCACAACTTCTCTTCGGAGCTTCAGGAATCCATAATGGCCTTAGGTTCAACTCGGACCTGGGGGGTCCCTGGTTAGGATTCATGGTGTATCACAATTATAAGGCCCGGGGTCTCAGTGAACAATCTTTGTTCTGTTTGAAGCAACTCCCAGCATTCTTGCTTCTGAGGGGACAGGTCCTTAATTAAATCGTTCCACAAGGCCGTCCAGTCCTGAGGGTGGTAGACCGACGTGCATAACTGGGTGACTTTTTAGAAACCTTGCACAGTCACTATCATCACTTTGGACATTGAACGGGGTTCCTTGATCTGTTAAGAATCTTCTTGGGAATCCCCGTTCGGGAGAATACATAGAAAATGCTCCTTTGCTATGTCACCTTAGATGAAGGCTTTCGTAGTGGATGGCTTCCTGGTATCGGGTGCCCATAAATTCCACGAAATGACCAAGATTATTGGTGCCCCCTAGCTTATTTGAACCAAATGGCCCCACCAGATCCATTGCATCATTTCAAAGGGGACCTCATAATTGTGCAGGGGGACAAGGGGACTACGGAAGTGGGCTACTGGGGAACTCACCTGACACACAGAGACAGGATTGGCAGAAGTCCCTGTTCTCTCGGTACAATCCACGCCAATAAAAAACTTTGCAGGATCTCCTCTCCAGGGTCTTGCAACCCCTAGGTGACCCCCTATACACATGGGAGTTGCCAAGTCCATGACCATACCGCCTATATGGCCCCGAACAGTAACTTTTCCACCACCACCACACCCTTCGTCCCATATTTAGTCACCCGTTATAGTAGATCCTGATTTACGGCAAAGTATGGTAACCGTTTTTGTGGCCCCCGTTCCTGTGTACCCCATTTGCAGGACTGTCACGCCCACCATGGTCCTCTTTCAGCCTCTTTTCAAGAGTCAGATCCTGGAGTCTGATCCCCGTCACCAAAATGCCCCTAGACAACATCTAACTGGGTAACCATTTCCTCGCCCATTGTCCCCAACCGTGACTTGATAGCTGAAACGTCAGGGATCACCACTCCGTTCCCCTGGATGACTGGCAATGTCCTGGTTTTCCCCCACAATCCCAGAACCAAGGCAACACGCCCCACAATGACCTCATGCATCAAATTTTTCCACCACCCCAACACTTTGAGGACAAGGTACCCCATTTCCGTCTTCCAGAATTAACCTGGGCCACTGGTACAGCCTTGGTGTCCCCATGAATACATGTAACCCCTAGGGTTTTCCTGGGACCAGTTCATGGGCAGAGGTGGCTGCAATGAGGTGACTAGGCCCCTGAGTCAAAAGTCCCAGAAACCATGGTTTCCATTACATAGTCAGGGTGCACATCTGGGTTCCTCCCACCTAGTTGGGGATACCAGCGCTGCAAACAGGTTGCGCAAAATAGGGACCGCTCCGGCGCCACAGAGCAGTCCAATGGGCTCGGGTGGGAGGGGAACACTGGGGCCTATACCATGTGACCTGGGCCTGACATCGCCAGCAAAAGAAATGATATCCCTGACACCTCCCGCGTCGCAGCGGGTCAGCCTGCCCCTTGGGCTTGGCCCCTTCCCTCTCGGATGGTTTTGGGTCCTCATCTTCTGAGTGATCACCTCGTCTCCAGGCCTCCCGGTAAGGGTATCTCAGTGCTCTCTAGCCCCCCCATAGATTTCTCCATGGCGTGGAACCTTTCCACCAGTCCCACCAGATAGTCTGCTGTTTTGGTGGTCCCCCTGCGCCATCCCAGCCATCTGTATGGGTGCTGGGAGAGAGTGCATGAATCGGTCCATGACCAACACCGCTCCACCATTGCGCGGGGGGATCATACCTCCGCTGCAACCATTTCTGGACCAGATGTAACAGGTTCAAACAGCTGAATCTCAGAGTTTCCCACACTGTACGCCACAATAGATTACCACTCTGGGCCCGCACCCGCTAGCGGTAACGCCAAGGCGAATCCAGGATCTCGGCTTTTAACTTGGGGTATTCGTTTAGCATCCGGCAAGGCAGGTCATAATACCCTTTTGGGGATCCCAGTAAGATAGGGGGCCAGAACCTCAGCCCACTTGCTCCGGTGTATCTCTCCCGTCTGCAACACGTCAAAGCACGGTGAGAAAAGCTTCAACGTCGTCCTCCAAGGTCATCTTCTGGAGGGCTCGCCGTATGGGTCTCCTGCCCTGATGGCCGCCATCACGGGCTTCTGCGGAGCTGGCGTTTCCCGCACTCGAACGGCCAAAATGCCGTCAAACGACATCTGCTGCATTAGTAGCTGATTTCGTCGCCTCTGAGTCCTGCATGGATTCACTATGGATCCCTCTGCTGCTGCGTGTGGCTTCCCTGTGCGCGGCTTGCTGCTAGCTCTGAGGCCTGTTGCTGGTCCTTCAGGGCTTCCATGTGAGCTGATCTGCTGCAGACTGTAGACCTTGTGCTGGCCTTCAGGGCTTCCATGTGAGCTGTCTGCTGCTGAGCGTAGACGCCTGTTGCTGCTGCAGCATTTTGCCTGCACCAGGTGCTTGATGAGCTCTCTCCATAGTAGCAGAAGCTGTCCCGCTTGGCTCTGTGCTGGCAGCCTAACCCAGGACTTAGGTTTATGCCCGCATCCTCCACTCACTTGTAGGGAATCAGCTCAAAGGTGGTACAGGGAAGAAACAGTCTGCGACTTCCTTTAGAATGGCGTTTATTGCCAGAAAGGTATACACAAAAGGAAAACAACGTAGATGGCCTTCAGCGCAAAACAAAACAGCACACGGTCCGTGTTAAACTCACAGTCTCTCACAGGTTCTTTTAGCAGGATCCAGTCTCAAGGGGATTTGCAGACAGCCTGCTGTAGACACTTTGTCTGACTCTCACACTGTCAGATTCCTTCTGACAGACCACCCCCCTTTCTCACCTGACTTGCCAGGTTTATATACGTCTGAAAACAAAACCAAGGCCTGGACCTGGGAGTAGCCAACCCCCCCCGCTCTTTTGGCTACTCCAGTAAAAAGCCTACCCGATTAACTGCATAGCAGTTATACTAAACGTATAAGAAACGGTGTCAGCAGCATTTGGCCACTGACACAGTACTATATGGCTTTTTACCACACCGAGACCAGGCATCTCGGTGAGACAAAATCGGCCCCTCCACTAACGGCCCCCCTTTTGGTTTATTTTCAATATAAATATATATATATATTATATATATTATATATAATTATTACACACACACACATAATTTATATTTTGTGTGTTATATATATAATATATATAATATATATACACACACAAATATATAAATACGTGTGTGTGTGTGTAATATATATATTAATATATATATAACACACAAAATATATAACACACACAAAACATATATATATATATATATATTTTACATACACATACACACATACATACATACACACACGTAATATATTGCGTTTGTAAATATATATATTTTAATATATATAAATATATATATATATACATACCCCACACACACCCCACATACGCGCACATATATACACACACACCGCATACATATACACACAATATATTAATAAAATAATTTATTATATAATTTTAAAAAAAAAGGAAAGAATTTCTCTTGTGACATTGTGTGAAAAATATACCTTTTAGACTCAGAAACCATACTTCATTTGCAGAACAGTCAGAACAGTTCCCCCTGTGAATGCCTCTTCCAGGCACTGAGCAGGCAGCAATATAACTGACAGTTTTGGCAAAGTATAGTGCCAAAACCAGAAGTATCTGTTTCTGAGCAACACTCCTCCCTGCGCAGTTTTAAAGGCCAGAAAGAGAGAAACACATTTTGCCATGTGTGAATGGAATTTCTAAGCAAATCTGGGACATGGCCCTGGTAAGCTAACAACTTTTAATAGAGGAATTTACTCAGTTACATATCTAGGAGAGACTAGATAAATTGTCAAGGTTTATTCAATTAGATATGCTTATATTAGTTGGATAGCCAGTGCATGATAATGGGGGGGGAGATGATTGCAAAATTTCCATCAATTTTGTGGGCAGAAAATAAACTGTGTATTACATTTGCAATGTAAATGAAATGTAATCCACATACTGCCGAAAAAATCTGCATGAAAATTGTACAGAAATGGTCTCCGTGGGGAAGCATGAATTGCAGCTTGTAATAAGTTTTGAAAACATTGTGGGTTTTTTAAGATTTTTTCCCACTGACTTTATAAGGTTGTTTACCCTTTAAAAAAGGGAGTATTTCGGTCCATATTATGCCCGTTTCCTGCGCGAATTACGGGTGGGAAATAGTCCCATATTACGGTAATCCCCGTTTCATGAAACTATGGATTCTTTTCTTCTCCTGCTCGCAATCCGCCCCCGGGGGGGAAAAAGTGGGAAAAATGTGAAATTCTAGTGGGTCACGCCCCTGGTAATGAAAGTTATGGGGCCGGCGAGGGGCCGGCCCCCCCGCTCCCCGCCCCCATCCACACGGCATAATTGCGGGGGTTTTACGCCCCGCAAATAAGCCCTTGTGAACTTTTCCCTTTAAAACGTCCATAAGGCTCGGTTTATATTCATTGCATTCTCGCAGTATCCGTGAATATATACAGTGGGATATGTTGCCCTGGTACTGTCGACAGCCACTTAGCTCACATTTTGCATGGAGGAGGGAGTACTGACTGCCTTCCCTAAGAGAAGCCCTGATGATTTAAATGGGGTATAGTGGAGGGTTTCAAAATAGAGTCCCCCCCCCCCCCCCAGTAATCAGTAATTTTCCTCTTGAATTGGAACTCCCCAAAATCGTCCCTTTGAACGTGACACCAGAAGCTTCTGAGTATCCATTAAAGGGGCTGTCCACTTTTTTATTCTTAATAAATTAGCATAGTTAGGCCATTTAAATCCTTAATAAGGGTTATCCTCACCCCCCCCTTTCCCTTTGTTCCAGCGCTGTGACGTCCTTACAAGCCACCAGTATTCTGCGGTCGTGTCCCGGAGGGACATACCGTTGCGCAGGATTGGACTGCAGCGAACCGTTACTGCCGAACGATGATGTAACTGAGTAACATGTGACTGTTGCAGCGATGATGTGCCCAATCAGAAGAAAAAAATAAAATTAAAAAAAAAAAGAATATTTGATATGTTATGTCAAAAGCTCCCACCTAAAGAGAGTGCCCAAAAAAAGGAAGTGGACAACCTTTAACTAGTTGCCTACTGAGGTATGCCATAATTTGGTTCCTTCCATGGAATCCATTTAATGGATTCCTTTTTTTTTTTTTTTTTTATTTTATTACAAGATCCTGTCCTGCCAAAAAGGACAGCAGGTTTGCCTCCATCTGACTAGCAAAGCACTAAAAACATATTTCATGGCAAAAATCATTGCTACCAGGCTCCAACACATTCTCCCCTCTATCATTCATCCCTTTCAATCTGGTTTCGTGGCCATGAGGCACTCAACGAGGAATATCAGGGTGGCACCGGCGGCCATCTTAGGTGCACAGGAGGGAAATCATCCAGTATCCATGCTACTCAGCTTAGACGCTGAAAAAGCTTTTGACAAAGTTGCCTGGCCGTTCCTGGATGCCACCTTAATAAGCCGAGGGTTCGGGCAAACATTCTTAAATTTTCTGAGCCTTTTGCACACAAACTCTACAACCGCCATTTCTGTAAATGGACGTCTCCCTCACATCATAGACCTATTTAGAGGTACCAAACAGGGCTGCCCACTATCCCCCATCCTGTTCAACCTATCCTTAGACCCTCTGCTATACCATATCTCACAATCCCCCAAATTCCCGGGCATCTCTAAGGACGGCCATAACATTAAATTATCAGCTTATGCGGATGACTTGCTACTCTTGATTTCCGATCCGGAGAGAAACCTGGAGGCCCTCCTTCAAGAGGTCCGAGATAAGGGAAATTTATCGGGCTATACAATAAATATTGATAAAAGCGAGGGCATGCTATTAAAAGGCCCGGCTAAACCGGCATGGACCACTAGATACCAAATCAAATGGCAACCATCCAATATTAGATATTTAGGAGTCAGATTCACCCGTCAGCCATTACAAACCTACGCAGTTAACATCACGAATTACATCTCAACCCTACAAACCACCCTAAAATCCTGGGAACATCTCTCATTGTCCTTTATTGGGAGGGCTAACCTTCTAAAAATAATTGAAATACCTAAACTACTTTATATATTCCAGGTGTGACCCATCTACCTCAGACCAAAAGAGGAAAAATTAATCAATGCCCTATTCAGAAAATTCATATGGGAAGGCAAAAGGGCTCGTATACCATATCATATCCTGCAGCAGAATAAACTAAATGGGGGTTGGGGTTTCCTAATATCAGATGCTACAACTTGGCAGCACTGGGAAGATACATTAATGATTGGTTCCAACAGACGGAATTGTTTACATACCCTTCTTTGGATGGGTTATTCCTTCCCAACCTTTCACTGACAAACTTCCTGCACACCCCATTTGGCAAACTCCCAATGAATATCCGTGAGAACATACTATTAATGCCTACTGTATATGGCGTGCCTGGCAGAAAATCAGATCCTTTCGTAACCTCTCTCCGTATTTCTCAAAATTTTTAACTTTCATGCAAAACCCGGACTTCCAAAATGGGACGCCCCATGGTGTGTTCAGGAGTTGGCAGCGGATGGGTATAACGAATATCGAGCACTTTTAGACCCCCGAACTAGGAAGTTCGAAACCCTCCAAACCAAATACCCAGGAGTGCAGTTTTCTTTTTTCAACTATATCCAGGCATTAGCGTATGCCACCGCAGTACCAAGCATTTCCCAGAAACAGAATGGGAACCACAGTTCTCCCGTATTTTAATTAATCCTCCGTCAAGGCATGCGCATCTTTCTCTGATGTACAAATTTATACTCAACGAACTCGAGTATGAAGGGTCCAAAACACAACTGGCAAAATGGGAAAGATATGACTCTGCCCTAACCCCAGAGCTCATCCTGAAGGCCATAGCAGACTCCAATAAATTTCTACCCTCAGCTCGCTACATGGAACTAACACTTAAGACGGTCCATAATGCATATTTAACCCCAATAAAGGGATATAAGATGGAGATATATGCATTGGATAACTGCTTTAAGTGTGGTTCACCAGGTGCAGACATGTACCATTGCATATGGTCTTGTCCACAGATCCAAGACTTTTGGCTAAGAATAACGCAACATATCCAGACACACCTTCTTCCAAATTTCCTCCTATCCTCAACATGGGCTATTTTTGGGTACACCGACAGAGAGGAGCAAAGACACACAAACACAGAAAGAAAACTGTTACACATGCTGTCTGCAGCGGCACGAAAGGCCATTATGCAGGTGTGGGTCCAGTCAGTGTGTCCTCCCATGAATCCCTTTTTTGAGAAATGTTTTCACTTTGTGGGGGGTAGTGATCGATACATTACCCCTATCCACCAAACTGAAACTCCACTCCTGCTTTGGGGAGACGAATTCGTATATGTCCCAACGACTGGGTGGAAATGAGCCCATCAGACTACAGAACGACGACCATACGCCCGATATACAGATTACACTAGTTCAATCCTAGAAGAGTTAGCATCAATAACGAACTAAGGATAGTAGTCACATACCATACCCCAGAAGCTTCATGATGGCTGTCCTAGATTCAAATTCCACTCCCAAACTCAAGAAGGGAAACAACATATAACAGCAGGTACCCGAGCCCTTCGGAAAATCAAGGGGATGCACCGGACCGTAGTTACCGGAAGGGTGATCCCCGGGAATCGATGAGATGTGGGGGAGGAGGGGGATGTCGGGAGATAGGCGAGAGGGCTGTGGAGGCAACAAGGAGCAACTGTTAACATAGGTTTGGTTTATGTTAATTGTTTGGACCACGGGATATAACACTGCTAGTAATCCGACTGTGGCATCCCAGTTCTTCAGAGGGGGCAAACACGAAAAAATTACCAGCGCCCCTTGCTTTTCCCGCAAAAACTATAGATATCACTTTGACAGACGTCTGACAAAAATCAAGGAAGACGCCATTGACATCCTGCTAAACACTCTTGCGGGTGATGATATACTAGAAGTAACAGTAGGCTAGTTTAGAAAGACTAGTATGGGTGACAAGATGTATTGCAATATACCCCGCAATTAAGAAACCACATGAAAACGATCATGAGAGTCGACATTAACATACTAGTCACTTTCCGGGGAGCTGCGATGTCCACAGGAGATATCTCAAATAGACTATACAACAACTGTGAATTGTATTTAATATGTCAAAAGAATGTACTCTTTCATCAATGTTGTGACGCCAAAACAGACTACGATAAATTGTATGTTTTACGTTTCTTGAAAATTGAAATAAAAACAGTTTAATTAAAAAAAAAAAACAAAAACATATTTAATAAGTATAACAGGAAGAAGCACGTTAAAGAGAGAGTAAAAACATGAGGTAAATGAACTCTAAAATATATGGATATCGATAATAACCACTATAGGATTTAAAGGATGCGAGACAATCCAATAGGAACTTCAATGTTAAAGGGGTTGTCGCACTACAAGGATTGCTTTTGATGACCTTGTAAAAACAAGTCACTTTGCAATATATGTCCATTAACAGTGTCCTATCTATTCATAGATATCAACCGCTTGTATGGGCTGCATCAGCTCCTCAGGTCACTATAGCTACAGACCTGTTTGATCTCTCCTGATAGGTTGCGAGCCCTGGTCGCTACAGCTACAGACCTGGTGTCCTCAGCAGCTCATCACTGCAGGCCAGTAGTAGCCAGTAAACACGCCCCTGACATTTCAGCTCTGCTATCTTTAATTCAGCCTGTTAGGGGGACATTGGCAATGGTGGGGCTTTAACAGCAGGGAAGAAGGCTACATAGTCCTAAAGTGTTAAAGTAGCTCAGTAACAAAGATAACCAATCTCTTGTTCTGCTGATAAGACAGGATAATGGCAGAAAGAGACATTACCATCTCAGCCAGGGCTGCTAGAGTAGATCTGTTAGGGCTTCTGGAGTCGGGAGGTCGGCAACTAGAGAAGCTTGTGTACACAAGCAGGAGATAACTGCTCTAACTCTAAAATGAAGCAAAATCAGAACAGCAATGTATTTGGTAATGGTCTTTATTCACCTTTGCTTACATGTATAAAGCTACAGTGGTGAAAAAAAGTATTTAGTCAGCCACCAATTGTGCAAGTTCTCCCACTTAAAAAGATGAGAGTCCTGTAATTGACATCATAGGTCGACTTCAACTATGAGAGACAAAATGAGAAAACAAATCCCGAAAATCCCATTGTCTGATTTGGAAAGAATTTATTTGGAAATTATGGTGGAAAATAAGTATTTGGTCAATAACAAAAGTTCATCTCAATACTTTGTTCTATATCCTTTGTTGGCAATGACAGAGGTCAAACGTTTTCTGTAAGTCTTCACAAGGTTGGCACACACTGGTGCTGGTATGTTGGCCCATTCCTCCACGCAGATCTCCTCTAGAGCAGTGATGTTTTGGGGCTGTCGCTGGGCAACACGGACTTTCAGCTCCCTCCAAAGGTTTTCTATGGGGTTGAGATTCTGGAGACTGGCTAGGCCACTCCAGGACCTTGAAATGCTTCTTACGAAGCTACTCCTTCATTGCCCTGGCGGTGTGCTTGGGATCATTGTCATGCTGAAAGACCCAGCCTGGTTTCATCTTCAATGCCCTTGCTGATGGAAGGAGGTTTGCACTCAAAATCTCACAATACATGGCTCCGTTCATTCTTTCATGTACACGGATCAGTCGTCCTGGTCCCTTTGCAGAGAAACATCCCCAAAGCATGATGTTGCCACCCCCATGCTTCACAGTAGGTGTGATGTTCTTTGGATGCAACTCAGCATTCTCTCTCTCCAAACACGACGAGTTGTGTTTCTACCAAACAGTTCTACTTTGGTTACATCTGACCATATGACATTCTCCCAATACTCTTTTGGATCATCCAGATGCTCTCTAGCAAACTTCAGACGGGCCCAGACATGTACTGGCTTAAGCAGGGGGACACGTCTGGTACTGCAGGATCTGAGCCCTGGTGGCGTAGTGTGTTATTGATGGTAGCCTTTGTTACGTTGGTCCCAGCTCTCTGCAGGTCATTTACTAGGTCCAGAACTAGGGAGATTATCAGTGGTCTAGTAAGTCTTCCATTTTCTAATTATTGCTCCCACAGTTGATTTCTTCACACCAAGCTGCTTGCCTATTGCATATTCAGTCTTCCCAGCCTGCTGCAGGGCTACAATTTTGTTTCTGGTGTCCTTCGACAGCTCTTTGGTCTTCACCATAGTGGAGTTTGGAGTGTGACTGTTTGAGGTTGTGGACAGGTGTCTTTTATGCTGATGATAAGTTCAAACAGGAGCCATTACTACAGGTGATGAGTGGAGGACAGAGGAGCCTCTTAAAGAAGAAGTTACAGGTCTGGGAGAGCCGGAAATCTTGCTTGTTTGTAGGTGACCAAATACTTATTTTCCACCATAATTTGCAAATAAATTCTTTCCAAGTCAGACAATGTGATTTTCTGTATTTGTTTTCTCATTTTGTCTCTCATAGTTGAGGTCGACCTATGATGTCAATTACAGGCCTCTCTCATCTTTTTAAGAGGGAGAACTTGCACAATTGGTGGCTGACTAAATACTTTTTTAATCCATGTGGTGAGAAAACCTCTGTAGTAGATGAGTTACCTTTGTTTTGTTTTTTTAAATAAATATTTTTATAACATTTACTGCAGATTGTTATATTTGCACAACTCTTTAAACACCCATTTACATGTTCAAGGAATTTATTACTTTCTACTCTTTCCCAGGGAAACGGTGTAGAAGAAGGGTGGATTGTGAACATGTAAGGCTCTGTCTACACTGCACAGAAAAACGTCCGTTTTTTTTCAGCGTTTTTTCGTTTTCTTGCTGTATGGAAAGATGTGGGTTTTTGTGGATTTTGGTGCAAGAATCTGGTGCAAAATTTAATAAAAGTAGTAGCACACAAAGAATAATGTGCTCACAATGGCTACAGTGATCTAAAGGAAGTGACTATTTAACATGTTAACTCCACCTGTAGGGTGTATTATCATCCAATGGCTTAATTTGTGCATACATTAAAAAGCAAGCAAGACGCTTCAAAAACGAAAAACGCGACAAAAAAACTGGATGTTTTTTCAGCTGCTTTTGACAGGCAGTGGACAGAAAACCCCAGCTTCATGAATGTTTTTTAGTAATTCTTTTTCAGGTCTTTTTTTTTGTCCACTGCAGGGGAGACATAGCTTAAGAGTCTCATGTTAAAACCCTTTATGCCAAAAACCATGAAAGATTCCATCAAATACTAAACCAGCATATTAGGACATATGCTAAGGAAATACCAAGAAAAAGGTTTCTATATAGATTAATATTAAGTTTCTTTAACATTTCAAGAAAATTACAGATTTTGGGACCCCCAACTATTACTCAGTGTGGAGAATCACTAAATTGCCTCTTGGCTTGGAGGATGTACCATAAGACTTCTTAGATGACTCAAAATTGCAATAAAAAGTTGTCGAGGGAGCGGGGGGGGGGAGAGTGAAGAGTTCTTTTTTAAAGAAAATGGATAGTGTATATAGTGAAACCGAAAAATTAGTAATAGGAATCTTGACCTGGGTAAAGGGGTAGTTTTCGCAAAGAGGTGATCTTTTGGACAATTCTGCTGTATACTTTTTTACTATGAAGGGTAAACTGCAATAAGTCCATTGTTTTTCTGTTTAATCAGTAGTAATATAGTGCCAATTCACATTATTATGACCACTAGCTTTATGTCCAGAGTAACCAGCATGTGCAGCACAGACAACAGCTAAATGGATTAGGAGTGACTCAATGAGGTCCTGGTAGGTTGTCACAGGTATCTGGAGCTGACTGCATCCCATAGTTGCTGGAGGGTCCATAGAGACAACACGACGATCAAGATCAGGCATCCTCAAACTGCGGCCCTCCAGCTGTTGGGAAACTACAACTCCCATCATGCCCACTGTTGTAGATCATATAAATGCATGATGGGATTTGTAGTTTCCCCAACAGCTGGAGGGCCGCAGTTTGAGGATGCCTGATCAAGATGGTCGCACTGATGCTCAATTTAGTTCAAGTCTGAGGAATAAGGGGGCCAGGCTAGAACTTGGAGGTCTTCGATGTCGGACATTTCTAGCTGTGAGACAGGTCACATTGATGGAAGATCTCATCTGCACCAAGGAAGACAATCCTTATGTATGGGTGTATGTAATCTGCAAGGATGGATTCCTCCCCAAACGGGTTGGCAGCATCTTCCACATGGATGACTGGGCCCAGGAAAAGCCACAAAACAATTCCCTCCACCAGAGCGTTGCCACCACCAGCTTGCGTTCTTCCGGACATCAGCAGAGATGCAATTCTGCTACTGCCAGTAAAATTGAAGCCTTTTCTGCCAACGCAACCTCCTTAGCAGAGGTGCAGTGACCAAGCGTGTGCTTGAGAGGCCCTTAAGCAGTAGGGTTTGTGGAGCGGTTATTTTAGACACACTTTCCCCGGT